>JAOUWY010000075.1:9570349-9584056 GCA_025728095.1 Prietella phreatophila
ATATATATGCTTATATAAATACTATAACTAATTCAAGTAATAATCCATTCAAACTTTTTTGTTAATGTAAATGTAATAATTCCTGCAGTAGAAGGTTAAGGAAACAGCCATACAGACACAGCATGCACGCATGATTTATATTCTGTCTGTGTTGGGGGGGTTGAGTTTACACATTCAAATGTGGCATACAGTGGACTCATTATCATATGACTTTCGGCACATCCTTAACTCACACTGTATTACGTCAATTATGTTGAACAAAAACAAGACCCAAATATCTGATTGGTTATTAATTTCCACAAAACCCCCTGGCTTCCACCTGGATTAACTACCATAATATATTCATTGGGGTTCGTTTTCCAAGTGAATGAGAATCCAGTCTAAACAAAGAGCAAAGCAGCTGTGGACTCAAGGGCTTGTTAATATCTCCCAGAGAGTCGTGGTATTTGAACTTATAACCTTCTAGTCAGTGGGACAGAACATATATGACCTTTTATTTATTTATTTATTTTTTCTGGGGAACGAAGATAAGAGCATATGTTGCCTGAACTCTGACAGGGAAAGAAACGGCTGCATTTCCTGATTATGGTCTATAGGGAAACTCCACCCTGAAACACATTAAACATGTTTATATTGAAATATGTGTGAGGTGTTTAACCTATTCCTTTTTTAATCACATTTCCTCCCATTTTGGTCTTGTGAAAATACTACCATATAGCTAGCTTTCCCCAACACACAACAGCCAGCAGCCAGGGAGCGTGAGCACTAGAATGGGCTTCCTTTTTATATTGAAACACTTATAGACATGTTGGTCTGTTTCCACTTTGGTTAACAGTTTTCTACATTACCCACAATGCCAGTTGCCTACCTGCTGGCATCAGTGTGAATCTTGCTGCATTCTTGGTGCTAATTTGCAAGTTACAAGAATGCAATTTCTCACCTGAGGACTTTCAATGTGCGAAGCGTGAAATACAACAACAACATGGACACCTCCATGAAAGCATGTCTTTTGTTTGCTATGTCAGAGCACGTAAAACTCAGAAAAAGCTACTTTTACTGCCCTTTTACAGTCACAGACCTGAGTGGCTGCTGATACTGTTCTACTGTAGTGAATTTTAAACATTTTGGACTGAAATTGCAACACAGCAACAACAGCGGACAATAGCATGTAGCATTAGCAACAAACTATCGAGAAGCAAAGCAACAAGTGAGCTAACATTGGCGACAATGCTAGTGTTTCATTTGATTACTTTCTGAAAACTGATTATTATGGACAGTGTTATGGATTCAACCAAGTATCCTGTCTGTATCTAAAGCCAACACTGCTATAAAATTGTTTAAAAGTAGAGAAGGGGTATGCTATTCTGTTCAGTGTGAGCAGCTATGTTGATTTGACGTCACTCCCTAACCAGTGAAGGACCTGGCAGTTGAAAAGTCATCTTGTTTTCTGTGGTGGTGTTTGTTTTTGGGGTTTTTTTTGTTGTAGAGAGCAATTTTCTTTGTCCAGCTTTTTCACCTCCTCATCTGTACGCTCTGTTCAAAACAGAGTCAAAAATTTCATCATTCTTGTCAGCTCGTAGATCTCTACCTAGCCGAGCCAAGTCTCTAGCGCAACTAAGTATAACTGCATCATAAACAGTAGCTACATCGCATTATATTAGTATTTCTACTATTATTATAGAAAATATATCAAAAATATGTATAAGAAAATAGCTATGACGTGTAATCAATATGTATAACTGGATATGTTAATGAAGTGTATTCGATATGTAATCTGTATTTATAAATACTACTTAAAGCATAATCAAATAATTGGTATGGGTTAAATAGCATAATCCATATGTATAATCAATAGTTAGAAGCATAATCTAAATCCATAGATTAATGGTTGATTAAGTTATATTCTAAGTGTGGATTGAGTTAGAAGAATTCCGTGTCTTACTAAACAGTGGCGTAATTTCTTTCTGTGGCAAATCTAAAGCTATAAAACACTTCCAACATGTGATCTTCTAAACACGTAGAGTAAGAACCTTTGTTTGTCTAAACTCAGTTTCACTTCTAAGTGTGTAAATTAGACACTTTGGGGTGTCTAAAGCAGATTCACATGAACAAATACTCTCACATGCAGATAAGGAGCGAGAGAATAATGAAGAGTACTCAAGCAAACAGTGGCACCGTCCTCCATGGAAAAATGCTCTCCGGCCTCTTCCAGGCAGCCGAACGCTTTCGGCTCGTACGAGGCCGATGCGGTGTCGACCGGCTTTCCCCCCGAAAGCTGTCTGCTGCTCTAGATGACCTCATGATTTATTTTTTATTTTTTTCCGATCGTTGTTTTCAAGCGTTTAATAGTATGTTGTTAATGATCCAGGAATAATGAGCAAGCCGCCGGGCCATTCAGGCTTTTCAAACCTAGCAACCAATATGCCGAGTATGGTTATTATGCATTATTAGTTTGATGACCTCCAATCCCTTTTGAAGGACAATTATGTTTCAGAGCGTTGTTATGCCAGAGCAAGCTGCTGGTCGTTCAGGGGTTTGTAAGCAAACATGGCTCTTATTTCTCATGGAGTGCATGATCACTGTATGATAAATGTCCTCTGGTACACTTGAGAGGATCTGATACATAGCTGCTAAAACTAAAGGTCTGAAAATATGTTGGAATTTCTTCCCTAATAATAAATACACCTGCTTTTTTTCTTTCTTTCTTTTTTTTATTCACTTATTTTTCTCATTCTTTATTTAATAAATATGTATAAATGGTCTGCACTTTTTTTTTTTTTTAACTTGAAAGGTTCTACAAAGTTTCTCATTCACCCATTCACACAAGCACACTTCATGGTGCAAACTTGCCATCGGGAGCAACTTGGGGTTCAATGTCTTGCCCAAGGACACTTCGGCATGTGGAGTCATGTGGGCCGGGACTCGAATCGCCAACCCTACGATTAGTGGACAACCCGCTCTACCACCTGAGCCAACGCCGCACTAAATTAACCTTTCTAGCTTTTCAGCTTGCACATGAGCGCTTGTTTTCAAGCATGTTTTTAATAATCCTATTTAGTTTTTAACGTCATTGTTTTCTTTAATGGCAGAAATCAACAGAAAACATTATTAATAATCTTAAAGCATATGCTTCTAATTAGAGATGCACCGATGTATCGGACAATAAAGGCAATTTTTCAAGCTGTGGGCCATCGGCCGATAGTTTAAAAACGTCTGATGATCAGGGCCGATTATATCCTGTCAATCAAAAGAGGGCGGGAAAACATTGATTTCGAGCTGTGTGTAAAGATGTCTCTTGTTTGGAATGACGAACAAAACTGCAGTTTGTATTCTATGCACTGCTAAACATTTTTAGAATTCGGTCAATGTTGATATGAATTAATAACGTTCAATAAGTTAAGAAATCTTACTTTAATCTTCAGAATTGAGTTCATGTGTTAATGTTAGAGTAATGCGTTAATGTTTATGACACCATTTACTGGGAAACAACTTGTTGAAATGGAGAGATTTATTTGAATTTCTTTTAGAATTGTGGAATTAATTATGGTATTCATTTTTAAGAAGGCATAAAAGGCAGAACTATTGGTTAACGGTATCGGCGGATATGACTGAATAATCGGTTATTGTATCGGCTGAGAAATTTAGTATCTGTGCATCTCTACTTCTAATTGTTGGTTATGTAAAGAATAAAATGGATGGAGCAATGGCGTGTGCACAGTTATAGGAAAATAATCCAAGATGGGGTGATGTGATTCAGCCTCATGCAAAGACAATTTAACGGAGCTGACCTTTATATTCCTTTACATTCAGTCTTAGGGAGGATTGAAGGTTTACATTGAATCTTATGGAAAGTCTGTTCTCTCTTGCGTTATAACTGATATAAACAGCTGTTCTCTCATCACCTTCTCTCTCTCGGTTAATAAGTTTAAAATAAACAAAAAAATGCAGCTTTTCATGTTATAGAGAAATTGAAAAAGTGCCAATTCCATTGTCCTGAAGACTTTGGCACTCTGGAGATCATTATGAAAGCTTTGACGATGTAGACTCCTTCCGTAAATGCTTCATAAACAACAGAAAATTTTTCACTAATAATTCTGTACGCATCTTTGTAAAATAAGACTTTATTATTATGATTATTATTATTATTATTATTAGGCTCAGATGATGATGATCTCCTTTAGTGAACAATGGACTAGTTCAACAAACAGACTTCATATAAAAACCATAATGAACTTTCATTTATTTTCACACTATCTGATGAAACCTAGATGAGGACGGGTTCCCTTCTGAGTCCGCTTCCTCTCAAGTTAACATCTTAGGGAGTTTTTCCCTCGCCATTATCACCCCCGGTTTGCTCATTAGGGATAAATTTACACACTTAAAATCTGTATCCTCTGTTTATATGTTACTGTAACGCTGCTTTGAGACAATGTCCATTGTTAAAAGTGCTATACAAATAACATTGAATTGCATTGATTTGAATGATGTAGATGGTTCGTCATACACGTGAATGAGATGCTAGTGTAGAATTGATAACATATTAGAACGAGTGTACTTGAATCATGAAATTGAGTCATTTGAATTAGAGTCTTCCCTAATGTCGGCGCTGCTGTTGTAGACGATTAATCAACACTTTCAGATTTGAGAAGTCAGCAGCATTGTGGTATTAGGACTTTTGCCGCTTCCACCCTTCCTGGGGAGAAAATTTGAATTCTTATTTGCATTGAAAAATGTGGATAGGATTTGTGCACATATCATGGAACGGGAAACCTAGAAATTTCTGAGCTTAATCGCTTACTTACTGCTTTGTTAGTACCATGAACAACCTAATTTTTTCAAACCTTAAACCTTAAGTCATTTTCCATTTATATGTTTGAAATCAGCCTTGCAGTGTTTCTAGAATGATTTACAATACTGTGCAGACGTCTTTGGCACATGCAAAGAAATGCTGGGAAGTACAGATGACTATAAAATTTTAGGAAAATCGAAAATATGATTTACAACATAAGATTTAGCAGAATTGAAAGTAACTCTTTCTACTTAAATCCATTTCTCTCCAACTTGATGAATAAGGCTATATGTTGTCTTTTTGATTAAACGTAATTTAAATGTTACTTACTAATTTCCCTTCTTAGCTAAACACTTGTGAGGAGCAGGTTTGTTTTCTCTCGTGACGAATTTAATAGAATAAGTCGTCATTTATGACGATCAATATCATGGAAAAGTGATACTCACACATTCGATATGCTGTGAAGAGGACCATATTGTTAAACATATTCTGTTTTATGTTATGGCTTGTTTGTACAATCTTTGGTGTCGTTTATTAGTATGCTGTATGAAAATAGATGTTCAACTTTTATTGCAACATCATAACACTCTTGGAGAATAACTTTTCTCCGTTTTTCACTTTTTCTTGTTAGCCCTTTGTGGTTTGAACCTTCTGGCATATTGCCCTGAACTAATGCAGCTCCTTTATTATCAGCGAGATATGTGCAAATTAGCTCTTTTATAGTGTAAAACCAAATGAATATCACTGTTTGGGCTGTTCAATCAGCATCTTATTATCACAGGAAATATGAAAAAAGTTAACACAAATATCTTACAATATTACAGATACACTGGTGCTTGAAAGTTTGTGAAACCTTTAGAATGTTCTATTTTTCTGCATAAATATGATCTTTTCTGCATAAATATGATCTAAAACAACATCAGATTCCTAAAAGTAGGAGAACCCCATCAAACAAATGAGACAAAAATATTATACTTGGTCATTTATTTATTGCGGAAAATGATCCAATATTACATATCTGTGAATGGCAAAAATATGTGAACATCTAGGATTAGCAGTTAAGTTGAAATTTGAAAATTGTGAGTGAGCGCCCTGTTTTATTTAAAGAACATGGATTTATCAATGTCTGATCTTCACAACACGTTTGTGGAAGTGTATCATGGCACGAACAAAGGAGATTTATAAGGACCTCAGAAAAATTTTGATGCTCATCAGGCTGGAAAAGTTTACAAAACCATCTCTAAAGAGTTTGGACTCCACCAATCGACAGTCAGATAGATTGTGTACAACGGGAGGAAATTCAGTATCATTGTTACCTTCCCCAGGAGTAGAGACCAACAAGGATCACTCCAAGAGCAAGATGTGTAATAGGCCATGATGTCACAAAGGAACTCAGGGTAAATTCTAAGTAACTAAAGGCCTCTCTCATGCTGGCTAATGTTAATGTTCATGAGTCCACCATCAGGAGAATACTGAACAACAGTGGTGTGCATGGCAGGGTTGCAAGGAGAAAACAATTGCACTCCAAAAAGAGTATTGCTGCAGTTTGCTAGGGATTATGTGGAGAAGTTAGAAGGCTTCTGGAAAAAGAATGTTTTGTGGACTGATGAGACTAAAATACAACTTTAAAAAAATTTTTAAATCTGTGAAACATGGTGGTGGTAGTACCATGGTTTGTGCTTGTTTTGCTGCATCTGGGCTTTGACAGCTTCCCATCATTGATGGAACAATGAATCCTAAATTATACCTGCAAATTCTAAAGGAAAAATAACAGGACATATGTTCATGAACTGCATCTCAAGAGAAGGTGGGTCCTGCAGCACACACATCGTTCTACCAAAGAATGGGTAAAGAAGAATAAAGTTAATGTTTTGGAATGGCCAAGTCAAAGTCCTGACCTTTAATCCAGTAGAAATGTTGTGGAAGAACCTGAAACAATCAGGTCATGTGAGGAAACCCACCAACATCCCAGAGTTGAAGCTGTTCTGTACTGAGGAATGGGCAGGACTGATCACCAGTTAACGGAAATGTTTAGATGCAGTTATTGGGGTCAAACCAGATACAAAGCAAAGTTTCACATACTTTTGCCACTCACAGATGTGTCTTATTGGATCATTTTCTTCAATAAATAGATGACCAAGTATAATAATTTTGTCTCATTTGTTTGATTGGGTTCTCTTTATCTACTTTTAGGAATAATGTGAAAATCTGATTGTTTTAGGTCATATTTATGCAGAAATGTAGAAAATTCTACAAACTTTCAAGCACCACTGTATCTCTGATAAAAATGATTTGTTGATCTTCGTCTCTTGAGATTTGGCACAGATGTCCAGGGATGGTTAGTACATAGTAAAACATTATTTTGGTGTAGTAAAACGCGTGTTCCATGATGCACATGCTGAAGAATTTTGATTCAACGTTCTAGAATTTTCAAAATGGTAAAAATGTGTCAAATCTGGAATGTTCTCTGTGAACTCTAATATCGTTTAGCTTAAAAATGCTTGCAAATTTTCAGTCTTAATTAATGTCAGTGTATTCATATAGTAAATGCATTGTTTTAGGTTTCACAGGCATTTAATAAGGCATCTGATATGCCCCCCCAAATAAAGGTGGCTCGGGTGTAAAGGTACACTCCGTGATGATTTCATTCACAACACTAGTTTCATGATGCTAATTTGATTCTCAAAATATTTTTAAATTAAATTTTAATGAAGAAAAATTAACTGAACAAAGTTTTATTGTTGCAAAACAAAAATTGCTACAAGCAGACATTTAATATTGTTAACAAAATCTACTACAGGTTCGCCATATCTTAAGAGTAAATAAATAAAAGTGTAAATTCTCCCCAAAAATTTCATTGTTTGATCTGGGGACATAATAAACATAATAAACTCTGGTGCAGAATTAGAGCTTCAAAGACGGCTAAAATGCCCGTTTTCAGCTGCATCTGGTGCTGCTTGAAAGCTACTAAAGAGCTCCTTTTGTAAACCGTTATAATGTGTGAGCATCTGAAATATAATGTGTGTTGGCCGTCCATGGAAAAAACTTAATAGAATGATGATTGTTCTATTAATATTTGATAGTATAATTAATAAAATGCTGATTCCCACAATGCACATCACAATTTTGCATCAAAGCGCATTATGATAACAATGGCATTGTTTCAAAAGATTGAAATTGGATTTGATTTTTTTAGAGACTAGACTGTATTTAAACCTTATTCTTTATTATATTTATGTTTACCATATATGAATATTGTGTGAAAGTTTAAAAAAAAACAACATTTTACGACTTGGCAGTTTCTGATGAAAACAGCTTGATATCAGTATGGGTTGATACTCAAGGTTTCAGTATCAATATCAGTATTGGAAAATAAATTGTGGTATTGTGCCATCTCAAGTGGCAACCTTTCCATTGAAAATACCCTATAAATGATTGGAAGTGGTAATTGAATCAAGTTTGGATTCTAACAGGTTTAGTTTTCATTGAAAGTTTCTTACTGTTTCTTGCAATTAATTGTGCGTTGCTTTGTTGTTCTCCAACACGTTCTTATGAGTTGAGGCTGTGTGTCTTCTTTCTGTCCACTTAGCGATTTGGACCCACTCCAGGCTCCTCACTGGTCCGTTAGGGTTCGGAAAGCGGACAATCCCCAATGTTTGCTTGGTAAGAATATCGCAATTGTACTTGTAACTCTTAAACTAGGTCAGTAGAAATGGAGCAAAGGTGCACAATTTATTTTTTGTAATAATATTATTCAGTTTCATTAGAAAGAGTGTTTTATTTGAGTAAACATCACAGCAGGGATGAAATAAAAGGTGTGGGGAGAAAAAAAAAAGAGTGGATGTGTAGGCATGTCACACGTCGTCCTGCCAGCTTTTTCTATTCTGTACATGAGAGGATTTTGAGAAAATTCTAGTTGTAAATCTTCCAGTTAATCACCGCAACACGTCCTGATAACACTGCAGAGTTAGCTGGGAAGGTTATGTGCAGCCTGTGAAGAGTAAAATGCAGGTGATGTAGGATTAGCTGCCTTTAATGTTTCTAATCACATTTCATAATGTAATGTGAAGGTGAAAACGAAAAGGGATTATAGTCGGCTCTATCTGATGTCTAACGTTTGTTCACGATTGCTTTAGGCACATGGAGACTCTTGTACAAAAATGGCAATAAAGCCTTTGTTGGTAGATGGTCACCACCTATTAGATTCCCAATTGGTACGCTTGTCTTCACAATAGTACCCATAGTGCTGTGGATATTGTAGCAGGGAGCTTTGAGTCCCATCCATCTGTCTGATTGCTCCCTGTGGAAAAATGCACAGGACTTAATGCTGAGTGAGCAAAATTAAGCCCCAGAAAAGGTGCTTTAAAAAGTACTTTCAGTAGACACGACTCCTTGGTTTTGTAGAAAGTATGTAAGTTCTAATATCAAGTGTAGGAAGGTTTGATATTGCTGACCTTAACATTTTTGTGGAGTTTATTTCTCAAATTATTTTGTTGGTTTGTCTTTTGGAACATGTTTGGATTAATAACAGGAAATGTATGTAGGAATGTAAGAAAGAATAGATTTAAGACTGATCTGGTTGAATAGAACAGGTTTTAAGACAAAAGCCTGGATTGACACCTTTTTGAACCCCAGGCGATTTTCTCACGGAGTTCCTCAAGCTGTGCAGCCGGAAGGAGTCCACGGATGAGATACTGGGAAGGAGTTCGGCCGAGGAGGAAAGCAAAGGTTGGTTTCCGGAGCTTCTCGGTGCTAAACATTTTCATCTTCTGTTAATCCACAAAGCTTATGATAGCTGTGGATTTTAGTGCTGATAATTGAAAATATCATGATTAACACCACGCATGATAATTTTGGATGCTTCCAAGCTGGCATTGCATTCAGGCCGCATTTTGAGTTGCAGGTATAATTAAGAAGGAAAAGATATAGCTAAGAAGCTATTAAGATATGACAGGTAAATATAGTGGATGTATGTTAAAAAAAAAAAAGTAGCATATACAACCCTGTTAAAATTGCATGCTTTTGTGATGTAAAAAATAAGTTGTCAGCTCTTTTTCCATCTTTAAAGTGATCTAACTAATGAAATTCAAGTGGAAAACAAACATTTGTTTATCCTGCACACCCCTTAACTAATACTTTGTCAAAGCACATTTTTGCTTGTAATACAGTGCTCAGTCTTTTTGGGCAAGACTTTAACTTGGCACGTCATACTTTGGCCATTTTTTTTTTCCCCACACTTCCTTGGAAAAATTCTCCAGATCTATCAGATTGCACAGGGATCCCTCTTCAACTCATTCCACAGATTTAGATCTGGGCCATTCTAAAATGTTGATTGTCCTCTTCTGCAGCCATTCCTTTGTTGACTTTGATCGGTACTTTGGGTCGTTGTCATGCTGGAGGGTGACTTTTTTTCTTTATCTTCAGCTATCTAAGAGAGACCTGCAGGTTTTGTGCCAACATAGATTTGTATTTGGAGCTACTCATGACTCCCTCTATCTTGATTGTAGTCCAACTCCATAGCCTGATGCTGCCACCACCATGCCTCACTGTGGTGGTGGAATTATGCCCTGAATGTTCTACCTTAAGTCTCACCAGACCATAACACATTTTGCCACATGGTTTGGTGTGATTGAATGAATGTTTTGGCAAGGTTTAGATTCACACATTATTTTGGTTTCTTTTCTCTTCCCCCACCATTTTTTTTTTTACATCACAACCTACATGCAGTTAGTGCTGTTTGATGCACACAAATTAAGGAAAAAACTCAACCCTGATTTCATCTTATCCTACCATACTGTATATGACTTCCAATTAAACGTGTATGAAGACATTATGTAGTAAAATAAAGCTCAGAAGGAGCAATCTCGAATACATTTTAAACAGAAGTGGTGTTAAGAAATCATGCAGTGGGCTGTAGACTATACATTTTAGCTAGTACTGCCTCTCATCGGGGCGAAAACAACACCAGACAGTGCACGACCACACCCACGAGACAAACTACAAGCAACACAAGTACCTTTTTGCTCGCTACTGTGAGTGTAGGGTTCGAAATGAGAAAAACATACTTGTGTATATATATAATTTATTTTTATTTTTTTTAATAAACAGGAATATGCAGAAATACTTAATGTTGTATGGATACAGGAATGAGGTTTTTATTTTTTATGGGTTTTGACTTCTCAGAAAACAGTGACATTACTCAAGCACTGTCTAAGCTGACGGAGCCCACGGTGGTGCCGATCCCCAAGCTGTCCGTCTCGAACATGGTGCACAGCGCCCGCAAGCACATCCGCCGGCACCGCCGCAACGATCAGTCGCCACTCAGTAACGACGTGCTCAATTCTATCCTACTGGTGAGACACTCACACATGCACACTTGACTCTGCTCAATGTTGGGCTGTAATACAAGACGAGATATGGTGTTATGTACTCAGGGATTCTGAAGCATATGCAGTATTCATTATGCAAAGGTCAGTATTTAGAATTAATATTTAGAGTATAGAGCTGTACTTTCTGCTCAGATTCAGTGAAATGCTGCAAAACTGATAGGATGCAGCTTCACAGTACAGATCGATAATGATGCAGAACGTACCGCGAAAGAAACCCAAGAGCTTCTTAAGTCAAAGAAATTAAATGTTCTTAAATGTCTGACGACCTCAACCCAACTGAGCATGCTTTTCAATTGCTGAAGACAAAAACGAATGCAGAAAGGCAACAAACAAGCAGGAACTGAAGGCAGCTACAGTAAAGGCCTGGCAAAGCATCTCAAGGGAGGAAACTTGCATTAGATTATGTCAATGGGTTCCAGATTTCAGGCAGTCATTGACTGCAAAGGATTTGCATCTGATTATTAAAAATAATCCTAGTATTTATGATTGATAGTTTTTTCACTCTGTAAAAATTGGCTGTAATACCTAAACGGTTAATGAAATATTTATTTTTGTTAAACCCCGTGAATTAAAGCTGAACGTCTTCACGTCTTGATTTGCGTTTCATTTCAAATGCATTGTTGTGGTGTACAGAGGCAGAATTACGAAAATTGTCACTAGTCCAAATATTTATGGACCTGACTGTATACTCCGTGTTTTTTGTTTTTTTTTGTTTGTTTGGTTTTTTTTGGTTTGTTTGTTTTCTTCTCTTTTACTTATACTAGATCCACCTGAAATCCTATTGGTGTAGTAAAAGGAGAATTGGTTTAAACATTTTGAGTAGTTTGGTCTCGCGTTTCTGTTCACGGTGCTCCCTGACTATTCTATGTATCCATATGTTCACCATGCAGAAGCATAGCATAAAGAAAAGTGTTGATTAGTAACACCTATCTAATATCTAGTGCTATCATTTTATAGTAAAATTATACTATGTTGATACAGCACAGTTTTGTTTTTTTTCTTCTCCCCATGTCTCTTTTCGGGATGTATTGTAAATATAGTCACTATTTATATATTGTAACGGTGCACGTTACTGAATACGAGTGTATTGCGAAGTGTCTTCAGTCGTCATCATTTCTCTGCCCAGCCCTGAACGTGCTCAGTCACAGAGGTTAAATATGGGCATGTTTCTTCCCAGTGCCATTTCCATTTCACGACTGTGAAGTTAGCGATGAGCAATAAATCCTGAGAATGAAGTTCCGCAAACAGAAAGAAACTTGCAGTCGCTGATATTATCTTTGAGCTTAAAAGTGCCATTCAGCTAAATCATTTCGTCTTATGTGCTGGAAATCGGAATTGGCAGCTGTAAACAAGTCCCTAATTTTATAGGCCTTGTGTAATGAAGCCTAAACTAAGCTTTTAAACTTCTTGTGACATTTTCAACATGTAGGACTGACCTTAATAAAAAGCGATAAATGTAAAATGTAAGTAAATAAATAAATATTTAAGGGAACACCAACTAACTAAACTGTCAGTCAATCGAAGAAGCCGGACCTAGCATAAACAAGGGGCAGGATAAACAAAATAAACCAGGGACTACCATTGTGTATGGAATTACTGTGAATTTTGCTGTTAAGGATGTGATCTTTTCAAGGAATAAAACATCAATTGAATTCTCAAGTCTGATTGGTTAAAAGGTGTGCATGGTTTCATATAAGAAAGAGCATGGCATGGAAAGTAGTTCCAGCTGTAACATGAACAACCGGTTTATACTAATGCTAATGCTCGTTCTAATACATAATTGTTTCTATAGTAACAGCTCTCACACGGGGACTTGTACGGGAGATGCGCCATGTAATCTAAGACTAATAATGAACATGCGCGCTATTTAAAAAAAAAAAGTGTTGTTTAAAATAATTCAAACATAATAGTTGATGTGGTGGAGTGTTTTGTTTATTTATTTATTTATTATTCTTAAATAATTGTGGAAGTTATCTTGGCTGTTAGCACTTTTAACAGTTACAGTGCTTTGCAAAGTTTCCCAGTACAGGAAAGTCTCAAGACAATAGAACTTACGCATTTGTAATGACGGGCAGAGAGAGAGAGAGAGAATAACATATTAGTGAGGCCATTAATGTAAACCTGTGATTGATTTGCAGCAGTCAATACTGTCAGAGTTGCTGTTATAGAAATTCAAAACCTTCTGGCCAACCATAATCAAGAATTCAGCAATGCTGTGGTATTATAGGTTGAATAAAGCCACTAAAATTTTGTTGGGGGGTGGTGGGGGGGGCAACTGTTTATCGCAGTTATAGCGTAAATGAGAACAGGAACTACCTTGTCTTTTAGACGTTGCACAACATAAAATTTGTGGTATGACACACGACAGACAGAAAGCGAAGTTACCGTTACCACCCTGAAGTTGGTTATTTTACTTTTATCGCATGTACTTAAGTGTTTTATTCTAGACACACCACAGCACTTTACCAAGAATAATATATATTCTTTAATTAAATGTAAGTATGTGTATCTGTTCATATCGTGAGGGGG
>JAOUWY010000075.1:9636153-9647334 GCA_025728095.1 Prietella phreatophila
GGCCAGGGAAGGATACTGTGTGTGTGTGTGTGTGTGTGTGTGTGTGTGTGTGTGTGTATGTATAGAGTGTCAAAATGACCCAGGGGTGTAGTTAAAGTTTCAAAAAGCCTGGATTGTGTTTACTTATGTGTGTGTGTGTGTGTGTGTGTGTGTGTGTGTGTGTGTGTGTGTGTGTGTGTGTGTGTGTGTGTGTGTATACTGAAAATTTAGTATTGAATTGTTTGCAAATCACCTTTTGTTCCAGTAGCTGCATTCAGCCTTTGCTTTGGGTAGACCCATTTTCCAGAGTACACTGGTGAGAGCCTATTGACCTGCTTTGTTGCTGAGAGTTCCAGCTTTGTCAGAAGCCCCTGCTGGCTCTTCTCATTGTTTCACTTGGACCACAATTCCCTCAGAAGAACGTCCACCTGCCATTTACCTCTTTACCACTTACACACTCTCTGAACCATTTAACCACTGCATTTTCACCAGTTTTAGACTTGCACACAAGACATCTGGTCATTTTTTTATTCCTCTTAGCCATTTGAGTGTGTGGCTTCTTGAAGGAAGAAAAACATGAACCTTATTGTTAACATTATTTAATTAGTTTTTATACCATTTATTTTAAATGCAGTTGGAAGTAAACTTTACAATTGCAATATTTGTGGAGCGGCTTTGGCTCAGGTGGTAGAGCGGGTGGTCCACTATTCATAGGGTTGGAGTTTCGATTCCCAGCCCGGATGACTCCACATTCCAAAGTGTCCTTGGGGAAGACACTGAACCCCAAGTTGCTCCCGATGGTAAGTTAGCACCTTGTGTGGCAGCTCTGCTAACACTTGGTGAATGAGAACCAGTGTAAATCGCTTTGAAACCATTAAGGTTTATATAAGTGCAGACCATTTAACATTTATGTGTTTTATTTTTTTCTCTGTTCCATTTTTTCCAAAATTTGGTCTTATCCAGTTCCCACCCACTGGTCAGATCACCCCTATCATACAACCGCTACCAACCAGCGAGGGTGAAGGTGAATACCTGCTTCCTCTGAGACACGTGAAGCCAGTTGACCTTCAGTGTGTTCGACTTTGGCTGCGGTGGTAACCAATCGGCGAGATTTGCCGCTTGCATTTGGGGTAGGAATTGAAAACGGAGCCGTCAAGTCAGGCATTTTAGATGAAGAATTAGATTAGATGTAATATTTCTCAGGTAAACGGACGTCTGAATCTTACATAAAGTTGGGTCTGTATTTAAAAATCTGTTTTATGTTGATAAAAATGACATGATATAACATTAAGATGACATGAAAACGGTTTTTACTGTGATAAAAATACGGATTTGTGAGCCTGGAGAAGGTTGAAAATGAACATAATGTTTAGCAGAAATGTTGAACAAAAATGTTTAGCAGAAATGGGCAGTAGAAAGGTTTAGCAGAAATGGTTATTAGAAATGTTCATTAGAAATAGTTAGCAGAAATGTTAGCAGAAATGTAGAAATGTTAGCAGAAATGTAGAAATGTTAGCAGAAAGGTTTAGTAGAAATGGTTATTAGAAATGTTTATTAGAAATGGTTAGGAGAAATGTAGAAATGTGTAGCAGAAAGGTTTAGTAGAAATGGTTATTAGAAATGTGTAGCAGAAGTGTTCAATAAAAATGAAACTTGGAAAAAAAAAAAGAAAACGAACATGAAAAACATGCCATTGTTGTCGTCACTGACTCTGGCCAATCGTGTTGTCATCAGAGCTCGTACACTCGCTCTGGAGAAGCTGCTCTGACTGAGGGAGCCGGATGCTGTCGTAGTGCTATTGCAGTTCTTTGATGCCGTACTACAAAAATTCTAATCGGTATGCACTGCTTCAAGTCAGCCACGGATCAGTCTGCTCAATGCCGCATGAAGTCAACTGCACAGGACATCACACATGCAGTGCAGACCACGGTGCTATCTGCTCTCTTCTGCATACATGAGCTCACAGACATTCACGATTGACTCATTACTATGATTGAAGGGGAAGAGAGAGCATGGCCAATTTTGCTCCCAATTTTCATTAAATTCTCATAAATCTGACTTCTAATTTTAGTGGACATCATGAAGACAACTTCAGTGGCATATTTCTTTGTTTTGTTGACGTAATGATGCAGATCCAAATCCTCCAGTGATTGATGTCAGTGATTCTTGTTTCTAGACCTGTTGGTACTGGAACCAAACCCATTTTGCCGCACAAGTTCCAGTTGTTTTGTTGTGGAAAAACCATTTCAGAACCAGTACCCTGTCAGTGGAAAAGGCTTGAGTGAGGCTGAAATGGATACAGTACGATATTACCTTATAATCCTAGTCAACCGATTATGCTATGGTGTGTTGAATTTGAATGTTGACGCTGATTGGTCAGAAGGTGGTTTTTAATTTTCTATAACGGTAGTGCTGGATGCACCGTTCATATCAGTGCACTCGTTTTAGTATGTTATTGCTTCTGTAGTTAACTTACACAGCATAAATCAGTCCATACAGGATTTTGTGGATTTTCTTGCGATTGTTGCCGCCAAACATTTGGCTTTTTTTCAAAATTTGTGATGCAACATGCAAAGTTTTCTGCTGTTCTTGGTTTTTTGGAAAACTACCTCAATTGAGGAAATTGCAATCACATGAAATTGTTTTGCGGACTGGAACCCTGTCCAGGGTGTACCCTGCCTTGTGCCCGATGCTTCCTGGGATAGGCTCCAGGTTCCCCGCGACCCTGAAGAAGGAATAAGAGGTAGAGTATGGATGGATGGATGAAATTGTTTTGCACGGCCTTTCGCGGTGACGTTTGTTGGTAAATGAGACCTTTGAGCTGTACTCATGATCGACGCACGTAAATCGACGATGGCTTTGACTGAATCTGTCACTGTGATGACTTCACACAAGGCTTCTTGGCCCACATCTGTGGAGAATCTTCTGTAGTTTAAAAAATATGCAAATATATGGAGTTTAAAATGGTTGGTGATCCGGTGAAGCTTTCTGGAGATGTTTATTTACTATGTTTTTGGAAGGAGTCTGCAGTGTCAATTCTTTCACAGGTTAAGCTGTTAAGTTTTCCAACATCAGGATGGACGATGGTGTTTAGTGTCTTCAAAAGAGTGAAACCTAGAGAAAAGCTGGTGAGGAAATGACTGTTATGACATATAACAAACTTGTTTCATGAACATTACACAACATTAATTGTAGCTGTAAACCGATTATTTAGTTTTTTTGTTTTTTTTTTAAATAACAATCTCATTCTTTAATTAATAATAAAATTGTCATTTCCAGCAAATTACTGTTGTACAAGATTAATGCAACACTTCAGGATATGCACGTATTGGAAAATAATAATCTTCAACATGGTAACAGCTCTGCACGTCTCATTGGGCCGGATCACACCACCCCAATGTTGATTATTTTCCTTTAACTGCTACATCGTGTTTTGTTTCAAATTTAATCAGACCCGGATGTGATCTTTTGTGACACTAGAGGCTTTAAAGAGCAAACAGAATACGGTCGGTGTTAGTCTCTCCCACCCCCTATAGTATATTATAGTTTTAATATTGAACTGTCCATCGAGAGACGAGAATTGTTTGTCAAATACCTTTTATATTGAAGATCATCGAGACTGGATATTGCAGTGTAGCTACTCGTATGTATGAAGAACATATTGAGAGAGGCATTATTTGTTATTATTCAGAGTCAGTGTCGTTCTAGATAAAGTTCATTTCTCAGTAACCTCCGTGATCTCCTGATTGTGTGGTAGTCTCTTTAGAATGGCAGGCGTGGAAAGTGTGCTAGTCTTGCTTTGTCGTTCTATTAATTCTTTTGGAACTTGACTGTCAGTTCTTGATGTGAGGATGCACTTTGAGGTATGCAGATTGTCTCCCCCTGCCCCCCCCTTCATGGTTCTAAGACATTAACTTTCACTACATCAAACAGGGACTGTCTTGAAGGTGACTATTTGTGGCTAACGTGACATCTTTTGCTCTTGCGTTGATAGTTGTTTTGAAGACGCCTCATTTCTGGTGCCTTCTTTCTGTCTAACTTCGAAACTATGTCCTATCAGTTTGATAAATTGTTACCTCAGCGGATAAAAGGACTGGATCAGTTGGGTTGGCATTTCATGGGTCTTTGCTTCAATATGTTCTGTGAGAGCTATCAAAAAGTCTTCACGGCTATTGCAGAGACGTGCACCTTTTTAAAGCTTCCCAACGACATTACTGATATGCACCATTTGTGTGTGTGAGGGCGGGGGGAGCATTATGAACAGGGAAATGTTTGGATAGGAGGGGGGAAAGCAGCTGAAAAAGAAGTGCATCAAAGCAGATGACCGTGTGACTGCTGGGATCGTTTTTCCAGAGCAACCTCATGAAAGGGAGAAGCTCGCTCTACAAAGAGTGTGAATCATTTTTTGACTGCTGGAAGGATAAAGAGAAATACATGAAAGGACCGAATTGCCTTTACTTTGGTATGGGGTACACCTTGCTGGGTTCGGGGGAAAGGAGTGGGTATGACAAAAAGACAGCCTGAGTCACAGTCTTTCTCAGGCCTTGCTCTAGGGGTTGGTTCCTCGATGGGAATCTCGCTTACTTGTTGTAATTGTCTTGTTAGCTCTTCTTTACAACATGAGTAACCTTACTGTATTTTTGTAGGTGTTCAAGGTACTGTAGGTTTCCAGATGCAGTGCCAAATAACATTCAAATAAGTATATGCAGTATATCGTGTGTATGCTAATCTAATGCGCGATGTAATTTAGGCAAATTTATCAATGTTTCGATGGTTGCGTTTGAACTCCAAGTTGTTGGAATTAGAATTTCCAGAGTGATTCAAGCTGACACGGAGGCAATGGTACTACAATAAACCACTCTTTCACAAGCATGGTGAGTAGACAAGCTTCTCAGTACACACATCACGTCAATTCCTGAGGTGGATGGGCTACAACAGAAGAAGACCACGTCAGGTACCACTCCTGTCAGACAAGAGCAAACATCCAAGTCTACAGTGGGCACAGACTCGCCCAAAGTGGAAAGTTAAAGATTGGAAAAACATATTGAACACTGGTGAGTGTATACGCGTACATATCATATCGATTTGAATTTCAGCCAAAATGTCTTTCTGCACATCTTCCATCTAGAACTTTCAGCTGCAGAGCTCATGATTGCACCATATTAAGATCCCTTTACTTAGCTAGCCATCACTAGGCTTTTTCTGCACAGTCAAATAACAAAATTAACCTGCTCGCCCTATTCACAGGCTGACATTTCACTGTTTAAATATCTTCTTCGAGTTGCCCCTGTGTGCTCAGCTGATTGGTGGACAAATTAAAGAAAAGCTGAAATCCAAGATATTAGTCTCTCATTGTTAATATTCACTAAAAATGAAGGTTCATATAGTGGGCCTATCATGAAAAGTAGAGCTACGGTAATTTGTCGGAGCACTGCTCCATGCGAGAGATGAAAAAAGAAGCAGAAGAAAAAAATACTCCGTGGTCAAAACGTGCTAAATCTATTTCTCACAATCATTTTTCCCCCCATTTAATTGTTTGAGATCATTGAGCGTTGTGTTAGGTGTTTCCTTGTGAGTTACCACCTTTTATCGTTTTTCATTTACCGGTTTAATACCTGTATAATCCCCATCCAAATGTATTGGAACAACAAGGCTAATTCTATCGTTTTCATTATACATTGAAGACATCTGGGTTTGAGATCAAAAGACGAATGAGGCAATAGATCTGATCAAAATTTCAGCCTTCATCTCCTCATATTTACATCTAGACGTGTTAAACAACTTAGAACATGGCGCCTTTTGTTTGAACCCTCCCATTTTTTCAAGTGATTAAAAATATTGGAACACGTGGCTGACAGGTGTTTCTTGTTGCCAAGGCGTCCCCAGTTACACTGATTAAATAATTAAAAGCTCTGAATACCTACTCTTGGTTTGAGCTCTGGGTTTCACCCGTGAAGACCGCATTTGTTGTTAAAAAGGATAAAACAACATGAAGTCCAGAGACCTGTCTATGGGAGAAAAGCAAGTCATTCTGAAGCTGGCTGAGAAAAGAGCCATTGCACAAACATTGGGCGTAGCTAATAAAAAAATTGGAATATCAGTAGAAAGAAGGAACTCTTGACATCCTACAGTCTAACCATTTTGAGAGTTTGGTTGAGAATTTGTACTCCTCATTTCCATCTTGGAAACTGAAATACACATACTGCATACTTTCAGTTCCCTTCTAATCCCTCCAGTATATATTTGCTGAAGACAGAAATATTTAGGGAGTGTTTCCAAGTACAGGGGATTGATAAAATAACAGAAGCATGTAACAATATAGGACGTAATATAAAAGCTCACACTGATGATGATCCAAGCAAATGATGATCCTTTTCCCCATCAGTATCACCATTTTAGTACTTTTTTACCATCAAAATGTGAGCCAAAGTATTGGTGTTTATATTTAATTTTAAGGGACCATTTAATTCCACAACCGAATTTGCGCATTTCTAAATTGTGCTGGAAAACCCTGATGTGTATTTTGATTGGGTTATCATATTGTGAAAATGTCCAACTTTAACACCGTCATGGTATTTGCCATATTGTGAGATCATTATTTATTCAACATAAATATCATCTTTAATTAGCTAATAAAACACAAGAGCCATGTTGTTGTAGAAAGATGATCTACATCAGGTTGGTGTGATCTGGCCTAACGTGGAACATTTTTATTTTGCATTTACATGAAGCGTTTTATTCCTCTTATACCGCATCAGTTTGCAGACAATTGCCATTTTCATTTTATTAAAATGAATAAATCATGCTTTCTGGTTTCTCGTCAGCTATTCCTTCACCAGCCTCTCTTTTATTTTCACTCTCTACTAAAGTTTCTTTGTCAAAAATGAATCAAGACCAAAAAAAAACCCCAAAACACCCCCATCTTGTCGTCATAACAAGAAACTGAGAAGACTTCTGTCCTGAAGATTTTCCCATGGTAGAAAACTGACCGCTACAAAGTGCTGTCACTGGTGACTCCTTACAGAAAGCTTCACCACATCAATAATGATGTATTTTTTCCTTGTTAAATAGCAGTGTTTTTGCAATGCATTTTTTTTTTTTCACTACTAGACTTTTGGGGCTGTTGCTATAGATACTTCACGTTGATAGAAACCAATCATTTGAATTACAACTAGAAATGCTCTCCGAGCTACTGTTATAGAAAATGAATCTTAGTTTCAATCATCTTCTGACCGCGCTGAAATCCACGCATTACTGAAGACATTGTTTAATTCATTTTTTAATAGCATGCTATTTATATGTTTGGTAAGCCACGTTCTCGAGTGTTGTCACTGTTGCCTAGTGGAATACTCACTCATGTAAAGAACCTTGTTTGCAAAGTTGCATCCTCCACCAACAAGTACGCAAGCAACCTTCTCCCACAGAAAGCATGGTGAAACCATAGTGCTCCGTCTCTGCTCTTGAATCCCATCCACTGTTTCCTCAATCCATCCTCCCACCATTCCGTCCTTTTTCTGCTTAGCCCAGGAGGATTACGCCATTCTTCAGAGGACTGTATCATAGTGAGTAGGCAGCTGAGAGCAACAGTGAGCCCCTTAATGACACACTAACACCCACACATGAGCAAACCCAATTTTACTCTGACAAAAATAACAGCCATTCTACGTTCCATTGCATATAAATTGCTGGTCGATACTGTCCACTGCTTCTCTGACCCTCGTGCTTCGATTTTTTCCCCTGCTCTTCTCCCTACAGCTGAAGTCATTTGAAGGAGATTAAGTGAGCCTTTTTGAATACCGTCAGGCCCACCAGATCGATCGAAATGACAACTGGTGAAACGAACGAGTAAGCCACACGCTGATACCTCCTCGTTGGTCGTTTTTTTTTTTTTCCCAACCAAAAAAAGAGCCCTGGTAATGCTTGATTCCATTGCTCTCTCGTAATCCAATTAAGAATGTGAATGGCTCTCCTTTGAAAAGATCCAATGCCAGAGGAGAGGAAGGGGAACATGTCGAATGCCTATTGGATTAGCATAATCCGACGGCGTATCTTATGCTCCTCTTTTGGTGGGTGCTTCGTCGGAGGGCAACGCTCTGTCTCTTGTGGTGTAGCTGATAAGGGCACTATCTCGGATTGGGTGATTTGTCTTTATTCAGTGCCATCAGTGCTGATTTTCTCTCTAAAAAAAATGTCAAATTTTGACATCCCACAAGCAGGCCAGCTTCATCTGAATCATCGCATTTGTCCAAAGCAGATTTCTGCCCAAAGGCAGCTTAAAGAACTTTCATTGTGGACATTTTGACAATAAACTATTCAAGTATCTTGGAGACACCTCCTGAAATACATCAAAGTGCATACATGTTTTTTGGTAAATTAGCCCAGCATGTTATACAACGTGATTTATTTTTCCATTCATGTGCGTCTAATACGCTTAATAAAAATCGTGTGTTTTTTCCATTCTCTACCTAGAAGTTCAGGAGAAAGTTGAACCCACTCAAGAACCTGAAATCTTGCCCGTTCCTTATGAGAGCGAAAGAAGGTGAAAATAGACAAAAACAGGAAGGAGAAAGGACAAGAATGTGCTGTGACGCCTAGCTTTTTCTGGCACCTTTTTTTTATTTTAGAGACAGTTATTGTCAGTGTCTCGGCTGCTATAGAAACTTTGGGGCGTGGGACATGCATGGCATCAGCAGAACGAAGCGCGCTGGCTGTCACGGCAGACATGAGCTGAGCCGTGCCAAACGAAGGCACTGCTGTTCATTAACGCGCTGTTCAGAAGCTCTGAGCCATGGCAGATAATGCCTTCATGTCTCCCCATATGTCCGTCTCTTCTGGTCATTAAGTATAACCTCTGTGTCAGGAATGTCCATAGGCAGCAGTGACTTTGCTCTGCTGCGTACCTGCTGTGAAACATGAGGACCCGTCTGACACAGTGGGAATATAATGAAATTTCTCAAGGGAAATGGGGGACAAAAAAAAAAAAAACCCCACGAAGACTTGGGTCACGTAAAGGTAGCGCCTCAGTTTCTGTTCCTCAACATTGCAGATTAGTATGTCGATACTGACTATTAACATGTCATCGTTGAGCTCCGTTTTGGACATTCTTTTCCTTGCTGAGTAAAAAAAACAAAAACATTTTTAATAAATATTCCAACCTTTTTTTTCTTCTTTTTTTTTTTTTTAAAGTTACGTAGATAGATAAATAGGTTTCTTCATTACGTGCGTCGTCTATTGTTTTCTGTGAATCGAGTATCGTAGTTTAAATAAACACGTGGTCTTTTTTCATCAGCACAATTGGCCCACTGAATACTACTAAGGCGCAGTGTTTCTCTATTAGAGCAAGTTAAATTAAATCGCCTGGACGTTAGCAGCATTTGGTTCAGATAATGAAAGGTTTGTAATTCGAACATTAAGTTGTCGTAAGTCGTGTTTTTTTTTTGTGTTCTGTGATTTAAAAAAAAAAAGGCACGTTTTTTCCTCTCAAATGGCGCAGTTTGCATACGATTAGCGGGAAATTTAGTAAGATAATTTAATCCAGATGTGTCAAACTGTTCCAGTGTTTTTTGCACTGGAAAGTTACTGGCTGACGTGTATAGTGTAGTGGAAAGAATTTGGAGCCACTACATGGTACTAGAGCAGCTTCCTGGAATTTTTCTGAAAGACCAAGCTCCAAAGTGGATATCAAATGTAATGTGTTTTTATTAGTCACGAATATTACAGCACAGTGAAATTCTTATTTTTTTTCCCCAAGCATGTTAGGAAATTGGGGTCAGAGCGCAGGGTCAGCCATGATACAGCGCCCCTGGAGCAGAGAGGGTTAAAGGCCTTGATCAAGGGCCCAACTGCGGCAGCTTGGCAGTGCTGGGGCCTGAACCCCTGACCTTCTGATCAGTAACCCAGAGAGCCTTAATCGTCAAGCCACCACTTCCCCAATAAGTCTACCGGATATTTTGTATTGTTCCCGTTGAGATACGAGATACTGTGTGGTAATTTGTCCCTTTTATTTTAGAGCAAGTGTTCAATCTGAGAAGTGCAAACATATATTTGTGTGCCATTTCAGATGCTTTCAGAATTAGTTTGTGTGCTTGGTGATGCCACTACATCACCTAATGAGCACAAAGGATAAGAACTAATGAGCAGGTGTATTGAAGAGTCATAGCTTTTCTTATGAGGTCTTGCTTCCTAGTGACTTTTTTGAGAGATCAGGGTACAGGTGTGTTGTATACCTGCTGTGTCATTCTCCCATCGCAGGATATCTTTAATGAGACCACTGCACATGCCTGGTGGTGTACAGTTACATCGTATAGAAGTGTCAGTTTCCTGCTGCGTTTTACTTTTTACACCACAGTATAAAATAAACTTTTTTTTTTCAGCCGCCAAGATATTAGTTGTACATGTTGAGTGTTCTTGAGGTAAACTAACAAGTTCCTCGTTAAGATGTTCTTGTCTAATTAAATACAGACACAGCATGTGCTTTTCTTGGTTTAGTCTTGCATTACTTTATTGTGTCAAATGTTTTGTTTGTTTTAAAAAAAACATATGCAAGGAAAGAATAAAGCTGAGTTATTAAAAAGCAGGAGCTCATTAGCAGGCGGTTTGTGCATGTGGAACATCTGAGGCACTCTGACATTCAGGTCAGGTATCTGGCATTTTGCCTCAGCTGTGAACTTGAATCAGGATTTTGAGGTTTTTTTTTTTTTACCCAGATGCACGGTGGGAAATGTTACTTTTTTTATTGCCGATCACAGAGATGAATGAACATTCTCCCTATGCAAAGCGTGTTCACCTCTGCTCCAGCTGAATATGTACTAAATGGAGCTGTAGCCACACCCCGTCCTGAATATCAATGAGACAAAAGAGTTTGCCGTTGATTTTTCTGAGCCACAGAAGGTGGGTCACACGTGGGTCAGCAAAGTATTAGCTGGTTTAGATTGCTTGTGGAACACTGAAATCAAGAAAAAAAAGAAAAGGTGCTTGCATTTCCTGAGGCTTCCCAGGAGGTGAATCAGCGGATAATAGACACATGGAGTGTTCATGGGGTAGGATCAAGGCTCGAAGTGGTGGGGTTACAGCTAGGTCGGAAAATATCAAACATTGTATGTACACGGTCGGGGGTTTGATCCCTGCCGGGGCCATGTGTGTGCAGAGTTTGCATGTTCTCCCCGTGCTGCGGGGGTTTCCTCCGGGTACTCCGGTTTCCTC
>JAOUWY010000075.1:9757884-9772068 GCA_025728095.1 Prietella phreatophila
CTCTCTCTCCCTCTCTCTCTCTCTCTCTCTCTCTCTCTCTCTCTCTCTCTCTCTCTCTCTCTCTCTCTCTCTCTCTCCTGCAGTGAGTGGGGTGAGTGGGCGGGTCCATTCGGTGACAGAGCTGCCCGAGGTTGTCAGTCATGCATAGCCGAACCACCTGTAGGGGAAAATAGTGCACGTTGGACCGCGCAAATATGGCGCCCGTGCCCAGCCTCCACTTCTTCACTTCTCGTCCTCTGAGCCAGCCCCCACCTACACCATCCTGTCCACAGTCCCCTCCAGGCACAGTGTCACAGGGGGGCATGTGACGTGCCACAGTGCCTGCCTGGCACCCTTCGGTCTAGCCCTCAGCCAGAAGACAGCCTGGAGTGGAGAGGGCCAACTCTCAGTGAGAGTGTTAACTGTACCTGATCCCACCCATGACCCCTACAGCACCAGCACCCCTCCCTTACTCACCCTCTCCTTCTCCTTTCTGACTCTAAGTTGCCTGTTTTTGTTAGTTTTTTTTTTGTTTTGGGTTTTTTTAAAGGATGCGCTTTTCCTCCCAGTTTCCACATACTCGGGGTATAGACACTTGCAGGGG
Source organism: Prietella phreatophila (assembly GCA_025728095.1). Lineage (NCBI taxonomy): Eukaryota > Metazoa > Chordata > Actinopteri > Siluriformes > Ictaluridae > Prietella > Prietella phreatophila. The sequence continues at coordinate 9,758,468 of JAOUWY010000075.1, forward strand.
GTGAGAAGTGTGTTATCTTTCTGATGTTTCAGGTTTTTGGGAAAAGGAAAACGAACTTCAGTTCAGACAAACTACCGTGACAGTTCTGATATCTCTGTAATGTTCTCTCTATATTTAATTGACTGGAACATATCAAAGGGCAACCTTTATTTGTTTTTTGACTTTTTTTTTTCTCACTTTTAAAAATTTTTTAGCTGTTATCAGACTAATAGTCCAACAATGTCCGTGTCCCCCCCGCCCCCGTCCAGCACCATTGATCAGATTTACCCCTGTCTGAGGCCCTCCTGGTGCACAGCTGCCCCTCCGTTCCTGCCATCACCCCCTCGGTGTGGTCAAATCATGGAGTCACCGGTGTTCTACGCAGCGGGTCTCATGTCGTGCCTTTGATCAGAGGCACACTTCGCTTTTCCCTGACGAAGAAAAGCGAAGATGCCTCAGTGTCTAGTGTAAAATGACGACCCACGTATTGTTTTGTACATAATTTATATAGTAGCTAAATAATTCAGTTGTTTTCCTTTCCTCTGAATGTTCGGAATAGGCACAGGCTGTTTGTGTTGGTGGTTTTTTTTTTTTGGTCATCCTTCAATTTTAAACTTTATTTAAGATGTCCCAACAAATCATCCCCTCCTCATTTTAATAATCCTCATCTCGAATGATTCTACTCCGCCTGTCTCCGTTTCTCTTCCTCACACGACAGAACTTTTGATTTTCAGAATATTTTTTAAAAATGATATACTGGGTCACTGGAGAGAAAAAAATTTAAAAACCCACACAGTTTGCACATTTATACAATTCGCTATATATATAGCGAATTGTATAAATATATATATATATATATATATATATATTCTTTTTTCTTTTATTTCTCAAAGAAAATGTGTGGATTCTGAAAGGCTGTTTAAATGTTTACTGGTGTCATTTTTATTTCAGTTTGAAAACCAATAAATGTTTACACCGAATGACGTCTTTATGCCAGATGAACATGAGTTCCTCCTTTCTTCCTCCTCCTCCTCGCAGAGCTGGTGCTGGTGTATATTTATAATACTTTTTTTTTTTAACAGAGCAGGTTGCTGTCTATTTTAGTCCTCATCAGTTCGTGGCTTTGTTAGCATGGCTGTCTGGGCCTGTCATCTGCTGCTATGCCGGCTGCTATTCATCTCAATATTCCCTTCATTGGCCCATTTGTCCGCTACATTAACCTTCTTCCAACCTCATCTCTCCAAACCACCTTTCAGTTTATCTCGATTTTTCTTCTTCCCTCCCCTCCCGCTGTTCTTCGCCCCACCTTTCCTTAATAACGTCAAAGCAATTTAGTGCAAGAAGAATCCTGCCCACCTGGCTGCGTTTCATATCAGCCAGAGGGAGTGCGCTCATGCCAGAGCCTTAAAAGCGTGAGATCTTTATCACGATGTCATTGAGCTTATTAATGGGTAATTAAGTCGAAGAGCAGCTGTAGGACCGAGCGCTCCCTCTGTGACGCTTGAGGTAGACCTCTCAAAATCTAAATAAATAAATCTTCACTGTTTTTATGGAGTTTTGAATTCCTCTGCTTAGTTGATAGTAATGGTTTTTATTTTTAAGCACAATAATGCCTTTCCACAATGCCCTTTTTTTTTCTTCTTACTCAGTCAGATATATGAGATGATGTACAATCCAGTCAAGCAGAGTGTGTAAGCTTTGGGAGACAAATGTTGTCATTTCTCTTACACTTATTTTCCCAGTAGACCCTCTGCAGACATTTCCACACTTGACTCTGCTTAAAGTGCCGCAGTTACAGATTGACTCCGAATTAAATTAGGCCTCCATGTCAACTCTTCACCCTCAGCTGTCATATTGCCTCTGTCAGCGTCTCTATGAATTTCCAATTAAACCCTACGGGGGCCGTATAACTCCGCTTTAATGGATGACTATTATTTGACGGTAATATCTATTGACCCATGGTAACACCCTCACAGTTTTATGAGTCAGATTAATAAGGCTTTCCTACGAACAATGGAAAGTAAGATCAGATGGATCCATTTCGGGTGAACTCTGAGACTTGGGTAGGAGGATACGCTTTCCCCTCAAACCACATCCTCGCATCTGTTTTGCCAATTATCGTGTATCTGGTCATGATGTTATTAAAGTTTGCACACCGCTTACTGACAGCTATCGTGTCCTCGGAAGCAATTACGGAAAGACTGGACATCCTTAGATGTACTCAGGTTAGGGTGAGATCTGATCAATTATGTGACTGAAATACTTCTTTAATAGTATTAATATTCGTATTCGTGTTCCCGAGAGTGATGGTCATTATCACTGGGTTGATCTGAGACTCAAATGTGCAACCATCCAGATTTCGAGACCTGTTAATTGAAACGTGTTTTTCTCGTAGTGCACGAGATAAACTGTGTGTGCTGTGTCAATTAGTAGGAAAGAAGGTTTTTATTTTTTTTCCTTTAATTATTAAATAAATAACGTGTCTCTAAAGGATGGTCTGCCTCGACAGTCCTCTAACGCTCATGAATCATTGTGTAATTTAATTTAGCACGGGCACTCATGTCCTGCTGTCTCCATCCTACACTGAGATACAGAGTTACACTGCCCCCAGCTGGTACAGTCTCAGAACCAAACGCTCCAGTGGTACCAACAACGATACATATTCGTATACATTAACTAGGTTTAGAAGTACATCAGTGGTCGTTAAGGTCCAATCCATGTACCTTGAATTATTTTGTATTGGTATACTACACTCTATTCTCATTTCCAGGAATTGTGTGTGTGTGTGTGTGTGTGTGTGTCATTGACAGTAGAACCATAGCCAAAAAGACAAGGACAGTACTCTGTTTGAACAGAAGAAAGTCCTTCAACTACAGATCTTCAAATAATGGCAAACACTTTACACTAATGTTCCTTAGAACAAATATATGTGGAGTCACCTGGGCCGGGAATCGAACCGCCAACCCTACGATTAGTGGACAACCCGCTCTACCAACTGCACATACGGAGTATTTAAATTGCATGAGGAATACGTTAACACTGTTTACCAGTAATGAGGCAGAGTGTTTCACACTGACCATGTTTTGTTTGTTTGTTGACCACCGAGCAGTCTTGATCAAAATGCATTGTATACTGACACTTTGACACTTTTTGAATGCCGTATCTGTGTTCCCTTAGACATTGTGTGCAAGAGATGGATCAAACTTGATATGAAATTATATATTGTGCCTGATGTTTATCTGTTGCTTGAGGTAAGGGCTCATTACACAAACACTTTCACACCCATATGTGTTCCTCTTTCAAACCATTTTCACGAAATCTTAAGCACACAATTGTATAGAATGTCTTTGCATGCTTTAGCTTTACAATTCACTTTAACTAAGAGACCCAAACTTGTTCCAGGATGACAATGCCCCCGTGCACAAAGCGAGCTCCATGAAGACATGGTTTGTGAAGGTTGGCGTTTAAGAACTCGGGTGTCCTACACTGAGCCCTGACCTCAACCCCAGTGAACACCTTTTGGATGAACTGGAACACTGACTGCACCCCAGCATCAGCACCTGACCTCACTAATGCTCTTGTAAATGAATGAACACAAATCCCCACAGCCACGCTCCCAAATCTAGCGGAAAGCCTTCCCAGAAGAGTGGAGCTTATTATCACGGCAAACACGGGGAATCAATCTGGAATGGGTACACCAGGGACATAGAAGTTTTATGCTAAGGTGTGTACATATTTTTGGCCATATATGTAGTGTATGTAAGAATACCCGCAAAGCCCCTTCTGGCAAGCTGAATAATGGATTCAAACTGAATGTTTTTTCATACATACACAACTCTGAATTTTAGAAATGACAAGAATACAGCTTTCTTGTAGAGGGGGTGGGGCAACATGTCAAATGCTGTAAAACAGCCTTAAGGCCAGAGTTGTGACAAATTGTCTTAGCTGTCGAGACGTACTGTACTACCAAGAGGGCTAGAAACAGGGAAATTCTCGTATATCTTCATGTACACAAAGTTCAAATCATGAAAATGATTCAAACAAACACGTGTCTGAGTGGAGAAAAATAAAATCAAGTTTACCCATAAGGCTGCTGCCTGTGGTACAGCTGTAACACCTGTTATAATGCACAATGTACAGCATTTTTCTTCAGAAGCTCTTGAACGGTTGAGTTGTGAAATGAGGCAGAAAAGACTCGGTCACTCATTTCGTCATTCGTAAGGACGAATCGTGATTGGAATTCATTCTCATGTGCATAACGGACATCCAATGGCCTAATGTTTTCAAAGCCAGACTCAACAGTATATCACGCTGAGTACAGATTGTTCCTGATGTTGAAATCTGTCCTTTAAATCACACAATGAGTAATTTATCTCGAACCATGAAATGTTCTTGTACACGTGTACCGTCCTCTACTGATGGATAGAGTGTATACCAGTGTCATCAAACCACAGAGTTGGCCCATGACTCCTACTGACTTTGTTTTTATTTCATTTTGAGGATTGAAGCGGAAGAAACGCATTCCACATTGCAGTTCTCGGGCTTTATTTAAACCAAATTTACAAGAGTTATAATATAATTTTGTACAGAAAAAAGAGGGAAGCAAACCTGCGTTACTGTACTTGAAGAATAATACACCTAACCGTTAATTACTCCACTTTGAATAACACAAGATTAATTGAGAGATTTAATTAACATGATTATTCTCTAATCAAAACTTTACTTAATTATATATTTGAACAGCTTGGTGGTTTTACATTTCTTCAAACAAATAAGCTCAGATGACGACACAAAAATAAATAAATAAACACAACAGATTTTAATATGTAGGCATTTTCCCCAAAAAAGGAAACCAACGTTCAGAAACTAGATGAGGAAATAAATAAGCACACTATAATTCAGTAACATATTCACCACCTTTAGCAACAATAACGTGAAGTAAATGTTTTCTGTAGGAGTTTATGAGTCTCTCATCTTTTTGGAGAAGTTTGTGACCCACTCTTCTTGACAACATTGCTTTAGTTCATTGATGTGTGAGGGCATTCGTTTATGCACGGCTCTCTTAAGATCCTGTCACAGCATCTCAATGGGGTTGAGGTCTGGACTTTGACTTGAACATTCCAACACCTTGATTTTTAAAAATAATCTTTAGCCAGTCAGATGAATTGCTGGTGTGATTCAGATCAGTTGAATTGCTGGTGTGCTTAGGGTCACTGTCTTGTTGCATGACCCAGTTTTGGACCAGATTAAGCTACTGGACAGATGGCCTCATATTTGTCTCGAGAACATTCAAGTATAAAGTGGAGTTCATCTTTGTCTGAATGACTGCAAGTTTCCCAGGTCCTGTGGCTGCAAAACAAGCCCAAATCATCAGCCTTCCAACACTATGCTTGACAGTTGGTATGAGGTGTTTGTGATGATACGTTGTTTGGTTTTCCCCAAACATGGCATTGTGCATGATGACTAAACATCTCCACCTTGGTCTCATCAGTCCAAAGGATATTGTTCCAGAACTTTTGTGGTTTGTTCAGTTGCAATTTTTCAAAGCTAAGTCTAAGGCTCCATGTCCTTTTTTATATAGAGAGAAAGGGGACTTTTCTTTGCTACTCTTAATTGAAATCTTTTTTCCTGTAGGTCACAGGATGTAGCCCTTTATATCTCTGTGCATTAAACAATCATTCTCAGTGTAGAATTGTGAATTTCACATTGTTTGGAGATGGCCTTATAACCCTTCCCAGATCGATGAACAGTATTCATTCTTCTTGGCATGATGTAGACACGCACACCTCAGGACTTCATACCGAAGGTTCTTCTTTTGTAGAGGTAAGCACACTTCTTAATGACTGTGGCAATAGGAAGGGTGTATTATTTTTTTCCGACCTGGTCTCTGAATGTTGGTTGAATTTTTAGGAAAAATGACTACACATTGAAATTTGGAAGTTCAGCCTGCATTTGCACTGCCAGAGGAATGCCGTAAAACAGCCACCCCTCTAAGACGAGTTCGTACAGGTCAAGCATACAAAAATTACTTGGTAAAATGTAAACATTTCACAAATTGCTAGTATAATATTTCAATACAAAACATGATCTTTTTACAACACGTATTGGTACCACAATACCAGGTTCTAATGTATAGTGATGCAGAATCTGATGAGAGATGATTTAATGCTGCAGCACCAATGCTCAAGGTAAGGATTTCTCACGTCACAGTTCACCTTAAGCTGGCTGGTTTTTGGAATAATCCTGCCAAACAACCAAGTGACTTCTTTTTACACGTCTAGACGTGATTTCCAAATATGTGATCCATTTATCATTAACGATAAATTAAGTCAATCATTTAATTACATAGAGGGAGTTCATCAGACAGCTGGGGCTCGATCTACAAATCTCTGTTCTCAGCCCAAAAGTTTTATTCGTTTTTAATTTTGTCCAAATGACGTTAGTTTGGGCGGCTGCGGCTCAGGTGGTAGAGCGGGTTGCCCACCAATCGTAGGGTTGGCGGTTTGACTCCACATGCCGAAGGGTCCTTGGGCAAGACGCTGAACCCCAAGTTGCTACCGATGGCAAGCTAGAACCTTGCACGGCTCTGATACCATTGGTGTGTGTGTGTGTGTGTGTGTGTGTGTGTGTGTGTGTTTTGTGTATGAATGGGTAAGTGAGAACCAGTGTAATTCATTTTGTAGAACCTCGCTATATAAGTACAGACCATTAGTTGAATTGACAAATGATTTTAAACCTGTGAGTTATTGCAATAGGCTATCCCAAATAAAACAAATGTTTAAAAACTACTTCATTAGAAGTGTATGTACAATGTATGTGATCTCTTGATGCTGTTTTTTAAAGCGCTTTCTCAGTTATATACAGAATAACGTGTGCTGTAATCACAGTTTGTTTGTATTCAGAGGAGCAGAGGCTGCTGTAGCGTTCACAACAACTTGATTTCAATACATGATGATGTGGAAAGCCTGCACAACAGTCTGAAAGTAAGTAAATTGCAGGCAAAATTGAGTGGCACTTGAGTTGATTGGATTTGTTTCAAAATTTATCTGAACACCGAACATCGTTCATGTGGATAAACCTAGTATTCGTGTTTAATATTAATATTATTATTATTATTATTATTATTATTGACAAATTCAACATTTGTTACTATAGTACCATTGCCTCCTGTTTATGAATAAAGGGTAGGCTTGGTGTATTTCACTAGAGCTTGAGAAATTATTTAGAAAAAACTGATCAAAACTCGAAGCAGTACAGTGTGCAACCTATTCTACCCAGCTGTCACCCTGTGACAAATGCTTTTGTTTCACAACGCCTCAGGGGACTACTCTGCCCCTTTTTTTTTTGCTGAAAGCCTTGTTTCTTTTCTCGTCCTGGTCTATTATTCACAATTTGTCTTGAAGCAGGGTCAGTGGTGGCTCAGCTGTTAATGTTCTGTGCTAGTGACCAGAAAGTCGCCAGTTCAAATCCCAGAACTGTCAGAGAACCAAGACTTAAATCTTCAATTGCTCAGATTTAAGCTTGGATTGGATTTTTGAGAGTCACTTTGGGGTTCGGGGGGTGGAATCTAAGGTAATCTCTAACTTGTCCGACCACAAGCAAAATACTTTACTACAGCTTGAACTTGGTGGAAAGTCGTCCACACTGAAGAGCTCAGAAATCTTTACTTACACAGCTTATTAAAAACGATGGTATGAGTTTCTCAGACCCACATGGAGTTATCAAAACAGCTGTTACTTTAAACATCCTCCAGAAGTTATTTAGATGGAAATTTCTGGCCAGGGGTGCACTTCAGAGTGATCTAATAAAAACCGTGATGGTTGGGAATGATATTAGAGCAGAGCTTAGAATCTATCGATAACTTGACAATGAAAGAATTAGTAGATTAATTAGTAGATTATTATTCGTTCTTTCAAATTAAAAGACTTAATAAGAGTTTAGCAGTGCATTCAATCACAAGGACTCATCAGTGATGTAATATTACACATGCAAACATGCACGCTTAAAGGCAGATAGGGCTGAGTGACGGTTAGCTGTCCTTTTGTTCATTTTGTACTTTGATTGGACAATGTGTCTTTAGTTCAGTCTCTCCTCTAAAGGAATTTTTTGGGAAGAAAGATTATAGGATAAACAATCCAGCTTGTTCACTTTCATTACAGCCTGGACATCAAATTTATTTTTTAGTCTTTACACTTTGTACAAAAGTGTGTATACATAACCATTCATGTATGTATTTCCTATGTGCCTTCTCAATCAGCGCTGCCGGTGTGTTAAGCATGTGTGAGGCTAGAAAGAAATCAACCCTAATCTCATGTCATGGGGTTTTTATGATCCCTCTGATTCTGCAAAGGGTATGTAAACTTTTTTATTATATGTATAATCCACTTCAGTGGATTATAATCCAAACAGTAACAGTGAATAAGCATTTCCACTGGGCTGATTAACTGCTCATTTCCCCATAGAGACTTGATGTAGAACTGCGAATCAGTATCAACCAGAGTATGTGTGAATCGAAGAATGCTAAAGTGTAACACTTTACACTGACACCTTGTAACACTAACAAGTCACATGACATCAGGGAGGGAAAATGGCTAATTGGGCCCAATGAGGACATTTTCACTTAGGGGTGTACCGGTACTCACTTTTGTTGCCAGTGCTTTAGACATTAATGGCTGTGTGTTGAGTTATTTTGACATGACATCAGACTCTATATACAGTAGAACAAAAGGAAATCTACAGCGAGAGAAATAAGTATTCAGACATTATTTCTTTTTTTGTTATTTCATATACTACCTGTGCATATATCCACTTCAGATTTACATAAGTCTTTTGACTTTGTATGTATTCATAAGCATAAACAAATGTATGTTTAAAAAATTAAATTAAATTGACAGGGGAACAAAGTATTTGGACACCACAAATGAGCAGCGTTGATACTTTGCTGCAAAGCCATTGTTGGCAATTACAGCTTCAAGACGTAAGAAATAGTTGACGTTTCTGCAGCATTGTGGGTCAGTTTTGTCCGATTCCTCTTAATAAATTGTCAACGATGCCCCTCTGATGGACTGGCAATTTCAAAATCCCCCATACATTTTCAAAGGGATTCAAATCAGAAGATAGGCGAGGCCATACAAGCACCTTCACCTTCTGTTTTAGAAACCAGTTTTGAGTTATTGTGGCTGTATGTTTGGGGGTGTTGTCTTGTTGAAACCTCCATCATCTCCCCAGATTCCGTTTCTTCACCAATGAGACTAAATTCTGCTCTAATAAGTCCCGGTACATCTCTCCATTCATGTATCCCAAATGACATGTAATGCTCCAGTACCATTAGCAGAGAAACATCTACATATCATAATGCCACCTCTGTACTTCACTGTGGTTTTAGTGTTCTTGGGATCCTACACATAACCCTTCTTTCCCCAAACACCTCAAGCTGAATTATGGTCAAACAGTTCTATTCAGAGAGTTTGGTAGTTTCTTCCAAAACTACCCAAGTTTAGATGTGCATTTCTGTGCTTCTTTTTAGCAGAGGGCTGTTTGAGGTGATGTGCAGAAACAGAGATGAATTTTTTTGTTTGTTTATTTTTCCTGCTGCTTTCAGGTCATCCTGCAACTCTATTCGAGTGACTGTTGGTTTCACTTTTACCTTCCTTATCAATCGCCTGAGAGTGCCTCCTGGAATCTTGACCAAGAACAAATAGCCCAATAACAATGTCTTTTTTGTTGTCATGGTGGATGTAGTGGACAAATCTGGTCACTGAGAAATAATATTTTCATTTAGTTTTGATGCTATCATTGAAACAATTTCTTAGATTTAAAAATCTACTTCAATAGAAAAAGGCATCAGTATCAAAACAGTATAATAGTGAATAACTGACATTTCCAGTGTTATGACTAACCACTAAATCATTTCCCTGCAGAGATTCGATAAAGAACTGGCAATATTACCAAAAATACATCACTTATACACAGCTCTAGGCAACAAAGAGGGAGAAGTTCACGTAACTTAGGGGAAGGGCAAATGAAATACACCTTCCCTTTTCCCCAAAACAGACTTCCTCGGATCTGGTTGGCTGGCTTGTCACAAACAGACTCTAGCATCACTCCAATTCCTGCTCTGTCTAACCTGCAGCAACACAACCATGAGACATGAGTGAAGGGGTCTCGCTGTGAGGTTCAGCACACACAATCACCCACACACATATGTTCTGGATATAAAGCAAGAAGATGGTTCTCAGATTTGTAATGTTATACTATTAAACTCTTCCATCTTTGTGAGCCCAACTCCTGTGCATCCAATTTCAGAAGCTCTCTCCTTGATGAAATAATATGCATGCAAGAGACATCTACTGTACAATTTTTCTGACAATAATCCAATACAGAATAAGCAGAGTCGACGGGAAAAACAAGAACCGCTACTTGGAATTTTTTTGCCTTGATCCTATCAGTCTTCAGACGTCTAGAAGGCGGCATCTCTGAGAATTAGAACAGATATTTCAGGTAGAACATGAGCTGAATATTACAACTGGGTGGATCTACTATCTGTTGTCACCCAGATGAGGATGGGTTCCCTCAATGTTTCATTCATTTCATTGCAAACTCCACACACACGGGTCAGAGGTGTGATTCAAACCCCCAACCCCAGAGGTGTGAGGCAAACGTGCTAAGAAATCCATCACATATAACATTCAGAAAAGGGTTAAGCGCTTGGCTTTCACTAGTAATACTTTAACATACACGATTTGACCAATAATTTTTTTTTACTTAGATGAGCATTTAAACCCACTGCTTCCAGCTAGTAGAAGACAGGAAGAACATAACCTGGTCTGATGAATCTTGATTTCTGCTGAGGCACACAGATGGTAGGGTCAGAATTTGGCACCAACAACATGAAGCCATGAACCAACCTGCCTTGTATGACCACTCCAGGGTGGTGGAGGTGGTGTAATGGTGTGGGGAATATTTTTGCCACACTTTGGGTCCGTTAATAATCAGTCATCGCTTGAATGCCACAGTTTATTTAAGTATTATTGCTGACCATGTGCATCCCTTCATGGCCACAATTTACCATCTTCTAATGGCTATATCCAGCATGATAACGCACCATGTCACAAAGCAAAAGTCTTCTCAAACTGGTTTCATGAACATGGCCTTCCCAGTCACCGGATCTGAGTCCAATAACCTCTTTGGGATGTGGTAGAACAGGAGATTCACAGCATGAATGTGCACCTGAAGCATCTGCAGAGATTGCACGATGCAGTCATCAACCAACATGGACCGGAATCTCAAAGAAATGTTTCCAACATCTTATGAAATCCATATCAAAAAGAATTGAAGCTGTTTTGAGAGCAAAGGCGCAGGCCCTTCCCAAAGAGACAAAGGGATGCTTTACTGAATTGTTATTCTGAGGACTATAACTGATATCTTACAGTAGCTTGGTTTCTAAGAGATAAATGAGAAAGTCCAAGACAATAGTAAATAACGTTAAAGACTGAGTTTTGAAGGTCTTCTCCGGTAAGCCAACACCCGTAGATATTGGCAACAGGACAAGAGTAAGTAAATATTTGTAAAAAAAAAAAAAAAAAAAAAAAAAAATTAATTAAAAATACTCTCTCAAACACTCATGGACTTGTGTACTGAAATAGATTTAAAACTGAAGTGGTTTGGGGCTTTTTTGGCAGGAGGGTGTAGGTCATGGGGTTTGATTGGCTTTTTATATTCTCGAAGCAAGAATATAAAGTTCCTTATTAGGCCTTTCAGAACCTATTTTTGAGGAGCCATTTTTCACATTCATGGCCACAGACATAAGGGGGTGGAGCTAATCTCAGATGCATTGTAATTCAAGCTTGTTAGGGTTTACATTTGATGATTATTAGTGGCAGTGTTTAAAAAGGCTGATTTTGCGCAGGTTGGTTTGGTAGAAGTGTCAGAGGAAGAAGTTCTTTGGTGTAACGGCCTAAAATTGTGTTTTGTGGTATAACAAAGGGGAAAAGAATGCTCTGATTTATTGATTTATGACTGAGAAGCCACTGACCATTTTGATTTTAGTGTTTTGTTTGGTTTTTTTTATCCCCCAACCAGGTTAAAATAAGGAGAGTGATAGGAATGTAGCAGCTGATAAGGCCACAATCAGTGAAAATTAGCTGCTGTCCGTAACTGCAGTCTACTAATGACTACTGACCAATGAACGAAGCACTTCCTGTTCCTTTTAATGTTGGAATTTTACCCTTGGTGTAAAGTGCAGGTCAAGGCTTTTCATTCCTGTACTAGTCTTGCACATGATTGTGAACGTGTTGCCCCAAATGTGCTTCAGGCAACCTTTGCTGAAATATGCAACAGGAAATGGGTTACTTGAAAAGAAATCCAAGCTATCTTCAAAACACCTTTTGACTCACAAGGCCTTGAGGTATCAAGTTGGCAATTTTGTGGAGAGACATATTCATAAGCCATTCAATAAGACCAATAGCTTTTGCCGGATTATTCATCATCCTGAGGCAGTGCAGTTTTCACGGCAGTATGCGGTAAAGATGCTAATTGTTATAATCACTGTAAAGATGCTTGCATTTTGCTTCACTGGTTAAATAAGTGCAAGTTCTTTCTCAATGTGCTGTCAATCATGTGGTAATGAAATGACAGTAAATGGATAAATAATGAATGAACTATTGAATTGACGAATCATACAAATATTTTTTTTGGCACAACAAAAAAACCTAAAACTATGAATGGACCTGGTTAAACATGTTTGGATTTAACAACAACTTTAAATCCAGTTTAGAGGCAATATAAGAAAAACATCTTGCACCAGCTGAGCTGTGGTTAATCCTCGGCAACAACGGGCCTGTCGCAGCCGAGTGAAGAGCTCAGGATTGTCTATACTGTTTCAGGAGATCAGTCAGACATGCTGGGGCTCAACCATTCAGAGCTTTAAATGTAAAAAGCACAACAGAGTAGCTTGAATAACAATGGCGAAATGCTCTGACTTTCTTTTCCTGGTTATCACTCTAAACAAGCTTCCAATGTAGAAGATACAAAAGCAAGCACTAGTTTCTCAGCACCATGTAGGGTTAGGATATTTCTTACTTTGCGTATGTTTCACAAATTAGAATATTTTTTATATTTCACTTGATATCGCTCTCGTCGTTTGCAAACATCATGTGGCTTTCACTTCTACCCTGATGATGCCGAATTCAACTGATCAGGTGGTCAACATTTTTCTTCTAAATTCTAATAAAACAGAACTACTGATTTCTGGTAGAAATGAGTTTGACTTCACAGTACAGCTTGATGGTTATCCTGTGAAACCAAAAGTAAAAAAAACAAAAACAAACAAGAACTTGGAAAATACAATACAATAAAATGTAAAAATGTCTTTGAGTAGGATCTACAACAGGCAGGTTGTTGTCCAAACATTTATATTTACATTTATTCATTTAGCAGACGCTTTTATCCAAAGTGACTTACAAATGGGGACATACAAGCAAAGTGATATATCAAGAGAAGTGCTACTATACAAGATCTTTTAATTGAGTTCTCGAGAAGCAACATGCGCAAAGTAGGGTTTTATTATTATTATTATTATTATTATTATTATTATTAGTTGGTTTTTTTTTGGGGGGGGGGGG
>JAOUWY010000075.1:9773520-9786093 GCA_025728095.1 Prietella phreatophila
CTTGTATAGTAGCACTACTTGTATTGTTCTCTGCTTGATATATCGCTTTGCTTATTGTAAGTCGCTTTGGATAAAAGTGGCCTGACTTCTGCTCCTTTCTGTTTTTATCCTGGTGTATTCATATTTGTTATTTCACAACATGGTCATTACACGATAGTGGGGATTTGGTTACATAGTCCCCTTTGTTTTCTTTTTTTTATCAGCTTACAGTTGCTTTACAGATTGCATAAGACAATCAAAACATATCTTGGGTACTTAACATAGAAATGAAATCACCTTTGAACTGCGTTTGGTTATTGTAGTTCATTGCCATTGTCCAGTTTAGTAGGTCTGTCTGATTTTGACACAAACTATAACTTTAAAGGCTTTATTCTGTTAATCATGTTAATGTTTGCTTGTGTCCATTCTATACTGTGCATTGCTGTCTGATGGGAGAAAACTAACTGTTTTGGTTCTCATCCTTTTAAGATATCATTTACATTTTCTGCTAATTTTATTTCCTTTTAATTGATGATTTCGTTTTTTCCCCAGCGCTGCTCCTGACACAAAGCTAAAACCCTGCAGTTGACAATAAATAATCTTGCACAGTCTGCTTGTTTAGAACACCTTAGGAGTAACTAGAAAAGTATTTGGAGATGAATGCTGCCCTCGCTTTCTAAGTAATGCCCTTGAGGAGGATGAATCCCTGGTTTGACAAGCTCCCTGTGTCTTTCCTTCATGATGGATGAACAGTTGATCAGATGATTGAATAGCTGTAATCTAGTCCAAATAGTACCATACAGCGAGTACTGAACATAGCAAGGAGCACTCTGCAGGTTCACCCTCACTGAGTGCTCCAAGGTTGACTGGTTAACAAAATTGATTGTAGGATTTTGGGCAAGTTTAAGCACAAGGAATCATCTTGGCACCACCATATGCCAAGCCTGCAGTTTGCCCCACTCTTTTTGCTTTCAAGAAACCCATTTCAGTTTGACATTGTGCATGGACTCGTAAGAAGCCTTAAGAGAGTCCAGCACAAGAAGAAGATCTCACACTGGGTTCAGGCTAAGTGCTCCCTTCAGCAAAGTATTGATACTTTTATGATCCTTCTGTAAGTCTCCACAGATGTTCACAGAAGGGGATTTTGCATGATCTAGTAGACTCTTTAGGATGGTCCGTACTCTAGAAACAGGGTAGTGTGCAGTATCCAATTGACGGGCACACACCATTTGCGGAACAGCTTCCACTTGAGAGCTGAGTTACAGTCTTCAACCCGCACTTAATTCTAAGACAGAAGTAGTCTGGTCAAACTGCTGAATTCTATGCAATGTGGCCAGAATCTGCTGCAGAGGAAATCCATACAAGTTGTGGGGCAACGCCTCCTGTCTCAGCAGTTGGTACTTCAGTCAGATTGGACTCCGAATCAGAGCCAAAATCTGCCAGTCGGTTATGCCCTGACAGTGTCACCGTCACTGTACAGTCATCGCAAGATGGTTAATACAAAGGCAGTAGTCTTATAATTAGTGCTTATCTTTGGTCTTAGACTCAGGCACTGGCTGGACAAATGAGAGTTGTGCACAATGGCTCATTAGTGACTCAGGCAAAGCTGTGTAGAGTGAGCAACTAAGGTGGAGAGGTGCATGTTCTGGCAGGAATGAAAAAAAAAACAAACATTTGCAAACACTGGCAGAATGTATTCACAGGCCCACTAATCCTCAGAAGGTGGTGGATGCGGCGCTGGGAAAGGAACAGCCAAACGTGAAAAACACCCGGCAGTGAGAACGATGGTTAATGGAACCTGACTCCATCCTGGTGTGTTAGCAGTGTTATTAGTGCTATTTATGAGAAGTACCTCAACATGTTCAATATGAGATTTGAGGGTTAATGGAGGGAAATCAAACTCTGTATGCTTGTTCGCAGAATCCCGCACACATCACAAGCTCAGTGGTGAATGGAGCAGTTCAGTGAGGGAGGAGCATTCGACCATGCTAACATGTTCCTTTTGTTTCTCACCATAAGGTACACCTCTGTTGGTGAAATTCATGTAGACCCCGCATGGAAAATCAACTCAAGTTCTCAATAGACTCCAAAAGATATATATATATATATATACACACACACAAACACACACACAAAATGATTCTAACTGCAGCTATGATATGAGACAGGTTACTTGCACTGACTATACTCATTAACTGTTGCAAGGTGAGGAGAAGAAAGGGAGATATGGCTGTATGACAACAGCAGAGGACCTGCTGGACCTTTGGTCAGCCAAATTATATGTTATTCTAAAGCCATTTATAATTTTTAATTGGATAGGTTTAATATAGTCAATGGATAGTGTCTCCTTGTAGTCTGGCAAAATTATCCAATATAGTCACTACACTTTGTTCATTTCCCCTTGGCAGTAAATGATACCACGACAAAGCAGCAAGTTCAGGGATTACTACTACTACTATGAGGTTATGGACAGAATGGCAGGACCGATGTTTGATCAGCAGCCTCATGTTCAAGATCAAGCAGTGGCAGGTTTCTTTAATTCTGTGTCCTCATTCTGTGCTAATGCCAAATGCTAATGCCTGCAGGGACATGCCAGTGACTTGCAGAGGAAGTGTTATGGGGGGAGTCTGCTTCCTCACATTTACATTCTGAACAGGTAAGTTTTGTGCCTAGCAAGGACAAAGGGCAACACTGTATTCACACTGTTTGTGTTTGACAGGAGGCTTTCCTAAATGCATCCTCGGTATTTCTTTGGGCAGGACAACTTTTCTAAACAACATGAGACCTTTTTTCAAAAGTGTTTATCCAGTTTTCCATGTCCATCCATCCATCCATCTTCTACCGCTTACTCCTTTTCAGGGTTGCGGGGAACCTGGAGCCTATCCCAGGGAGCATCAGGCACAAGGCAGGATACACCCTGGACAGGGTGCCAGTCAGTTTTCCACATTCTCTACTTTATTTTATACTTCTGTTTTCATTGTGTTTCTTTTCATTTTATTTGCATGCGCACACATCCATTTTTTTGTGTGGTGGACACCTCACAGTCCCTGCTGTCCATCCAGGTTGTGTTCCCTGGCTTAGGCTCTAGATCCACCATGACCCTGGAGCACAAATTTTCATTAACATACTGCTTCATCAATACAGAATCATGCACATTCCTTATGGTAATAATCTAATCATTTTCAAAATGCCCTAAAACGACCCAACATGTTTCAGGTTCACTGGGACAGTCTTAAGAGGGTTTTCCAGTGAAGTAAACCACACTAACATATTACTCCTAATTTACACTAGCCAATTATTACCCAACTCGAAAGAACTATGATTAATACTCTATACTGCAAAGTATTATGACACCAATGAGGCAAGCAGAGATGCAGGGAGGCATTTAGAAACAAAATACAGGGGGGGGTACAGTAAATGTATATATGTATACCTAATTTTAACTGCTTCCAAGTTTACCTTCTAATGCTATACGTTTGCACTGAACCACAGCATTACAACAAAGCATCAACATAGTCGAAACTTACCAGAGCATGCAAATCTGCTCCTATGACCCTTGTGTTGTGCAGAATTGCAGCTCCACGTCGGCGCTCTTGAGAAACTCAAGACATTCTGAGTAGCAATTAGGGGTTGGAGAGTCATTAACTAGGTTGTTTTTTTTTCTACTCAAAATTCCAACACTTCGCAGTTCCCAATTGACTGCAACAATAGGTGGCCGTATGATTTACCCATGGCCCACACCATGGCAAGGTAGAATAAACTTGGTTCTTTGAGGTCTCCTGAGCAATTTGAATTCTTCTTCGCATGCGAGTACCTGTTGTGTAAAAGAAAGCACAAGGAAAAGGGTAAATGAAGCCAATCACTGTTACTGTGCTGATAAATGTGTAAGCTTGCTGAGCAAAGAAATGATGTTTGCAATACTAAATTATAGTGACATTTAAGAAAACTATATACCTGTTTATCAAGAAAAGAGCCTGTTCAACTTTGTTGTGTTCTGTGGAGACCAGACAGCTGTGATTTCTTTCTTTCCAATGAGAACTCTCCTCTATATTCAAGCTCATGGCTCACACGGTGGATCTCTTTCTTTTTCGTTGATGCTGTTTCATTCTCTTGAGGAAACCAAAAGGATGATCAGGAAGAAGTTCAGTTCAGCTCTCCAGGGTCTTCTTAGGACTTTGAGTGACTATCATTAGGTCTCGAAGGACACCGGCCATCAGTAAAGGTTGGCTATTGGGGTTTAATGGATGGTTTGCTGCTCTTTCCATACCTACTGCTCTCAATTAGAAAATTTCAAATTGCAAATGCCAGACCCTTCTCCTGAGATTCTGTCTGAGATATTACACAGCACTTAATGTTTCTGCTCAGTAAAGTCAGAGGAGAATTATGTCATGAATATACATTCTTTTGAAGGAGGCTCTGAGGACTGCGAGGCTCTAATATGGAAAGGAATATTTGCATAAATGGAGGCCAAATTTAGTTGAACTAGTCAAACTGTTTAGGATAAACCAGCTGGTTTATTAATATTTGATAAACCAAATTATTTCCTCATCTTCGGTTCTAATATTAACCTTGCCTTGTTAATATTAACTGCCTTTCTTTGCCCAAAGCTAACCTTTCATCTACTGTACTAGCTAGTCATGTTTAACAGTGTATAAACATTCAGAGACACTGTATTCTGCTTGAGTAACCTTGATAATGGAATTCACATAACGTCAGGCATTTAAGGTTTAAAACTAGCTAAGTGTATACTAATAATTAATATGATTATTTTCCAATACATGAACCAAAGCTGGACAAAGGTTTATATAAAGTCCCGATCAGTGTTGAAGATCTTCCAGTCCTCTGAATAACAACAGATAACATTCCTCAAATACATTTTCAAACAGAAAAATAAGAGCCAATATAGCAGTACCAGCACTGACCAATAATTCAGTAGCTTACTGGACAAATGAATGCTGAATTGCTGCGCCAGTACATGTAGTTTAGTTTCAGTGTACTACATACACTGTTCTTCTTCTTGGGATTTAAGTGTACACAAGGTCACTATTATTGGTAGGATTTGATGATGATTAACATTTTTGGTGGTTTTGGTACTAGTCCAATGTAGTATTCAGATCAGTGTAATAACTCTTTTTAAAAGACGGCTGTGTTTTAATTACAGTTGAATCTATCATTTACCTTATTAGGGGTTATTACTGGATAGTTTTGTGGCCTTACAATCACTGCTTGGAATAAATAGCTATAAATGGTTAAAAAAGATGTGGGAAGACTGATTGTGTTAGAGAATGAAAAGGTGGAGGATGGAGATATGATGATATCTATCCTTTTTAAACTATCCAGGTCAGACATGTACATTATCCTCTCTTGCTCTTCTGTGTTTTCTGTAAACGTTTTAACTAGTTAACATGATGTTTTCTCAAACCAGAACAAAAGTCTTGGGTATTCATTGCTAATCTCAAATTGCTTGGAAATGGTGCTAACCCCTTTATTCACACAGCAAAAGAGGGTCATTTCCTGTTGTTGTTGTTTGTTTTTAAACAAATTCAAGTTTTACTCTTCCAAAATGTGAGCTTTGCACACCAATGATTACTCACTTAAAAGAAAGGACAGCTGTGTACCAAAATAGATCATTTTATTAAATAAATTGTGATAGAACTGTTTCTACCCGCTAGCTGTATTTTATTATTTCCTTGCTGGAACACGATGTTTTGATGGTAATAGTGTTTGGGTTGTGATTTCCCATATACTTGGCTACGGTACGTCGTAAGTTCCAGTTCGCTGTAAACAAGTCCTGAGGTGACACATCTGTTCACAACACTGAGACAGGGAAAGCTCAAATTTCATACGCAGATGCATCATTTGAACTTATTACCTTTCTTTATATGAAAGTCAGACCATTAGAGGAACCAGAACAAAGAAAATGTGTGGAGTCACTTGGATTACTTTTACGATGCCTTTATGAACGTTTTGGTTACTTGGACTGTAAACGGCGGGACAGAAATCTCCCAGGTTTCATTAAAAATGTCTTCATCTGTGTTCCGAAGATAAACGAAAGTCTTATGGGTTTGGAACAACATGAGGAGGAGTAATTGAAGACAGGAGTTTCATTTTTGGGTGAACTATCACTTTAAGAAAGGGATGCCTCCTACCAGATCACCTGCTACCTTCTGTCATTCCTGCTTGACATGAATTTTAATGTCTTAGAATTCATAACTGGGGGTGGGGGGTGACATCATTAATGTTTCCAATTAATGAGAGAACGATTTCATCACATTTACTTCCCAATATTCTGGAATCTAATAAAACAAATTCAAATGTCCCCTATATGCCTAGTCCCCACATTCAATATTTCTATGAAATCCAAGAAGAGTGATCATACAGTATTTACCCTCCAAAATACACTTTACTTTTTAATCAGCAATTCAGTTTTCTTTGAAATCCTTATGGACAGCTCTGTTGCATCAGCATCGTCACAGCTGCATGTTCTTAAACTTTGTCCAGCTTTGTATTTTATGCAAGAGTAACGAATGTTGACCTCAGACTCCTCCAGTTTATCTTTTAAAGCCTCTATTTTCTTCCTGAACTCCCCAAATTTGTAAACAGTTACAAAAGAACATCCTGTAACAACTTCTTGTCACATACATGCCTTTATGTGCAAACACGGATCATTCACGCTTGTCCTTCCTTCCTTCCTCGCTCAGTTCTTGTCGAACGTCTAACTCAAGCACTGCATATGTAGATTCGCATCTCATTTTCTGAACCCATTCCAATCGTCACATTTACAGGTGACTCACTCGAGTACAAGCTTCCTGTCAGCAGCGTGAGAAGCATAACGTTTATCATCAAGAATAAATCTGCTAAGAATCTTACAAAATTTGTCAACCTCCGTGGCTTTTGTATAATTCAAAAAGGCAGGTGCTTTCATTTCAGCACATTAGGACACGGTGATCAAGAAAAAGTGCAGATTTATTTTCTGTGGAACAGCACGGCCCGAACAGTAGTTCAGGCTCGAACGTGGACGAAAGGTTTCTATTAATGCATGCTCTTTCATATGTTATTGTTTCTGTAGTAACAGCTCATACACAGGGACATGTACGGCGTACGCTCCGCATAATTGAAAACAACTCAATCAATCAATCCCCTTCATAATAGTGCTCTGTTTGGATTATTTTCATATAACAGCACAGTATGTTATAGTACTCCTTACATAATCGAAGTTCTATCTTTAGAGCAATGGTCACCAACCCTCTTCCTGAAGACTTTAGCTCCAACCATAATCATACTCACCTGACCATCTGATCATCGCCTTAAGAAGTTCTTGCTCAACTAAAACAGGTGTGTTTAGATTTTGTCTGGTGCGAAACCTTCAGGAAGGTCGATCTCAAAGAGGATTGGTGACTGCTGATGCTGAGGATCTTCATTGTATAATCTAACACAGTGATTAGATCTCATCTCAGGAGCTCAGTGATTGGATCTCATCTCAGGAGCTCATCTCAGGAGCTCAGTGATTGGAGCTCATCTCAGGAGCTCAGTCATTGGATCTCATCTCAGGAGCTCAGTGATTGGAGCTCATAAGTGTGTACAGCTGATCGTTATTGTTGGCTGCCTTGGGAAATTTCCTGAAAAGAACAAACCATACAAGAAGTGGATGATGTCAAAAGAATCAATGACTTCTGAGTAGTTTTTTTTGAAAAGAGGCTTTTGAGAGATTTGAAACTATTTGAAATGGTATACTGAAAAGCAAGAAAGGACGTGTTTAATGAGCTGGCTTTTCTGAAGCTGGCTGTAATATTGATCTTATTTCAGATGGCAGCTCTGATATTATGTTGTCTGCTCATACTTTTTATTTTGCTATGATGTCTATAGTACTATAAATAAATAATTGTGCAAGTATGTGTTGGGAAAGTTGAAATAAATGTTGAGTATTGTTGACTTTTTTGAGGAGGGGGGAAAAAAACACCCAAAGAATCATTTTAACATGGCAGACATGAGACTGAAGAAACAACCTGAGTTGTCAGTGGGGATAAAGTGCTTTTATGTCTAGGTAAACACTAGTGCTGAGTGATGAATCCCGGCTGTTTTCAGTGAGTCAGATCATTTTGCCTCAGCTTGCCAATAAACCCTGACTCTTTCAACTCCCAAAGGATTCGTTGCTATATATTTTTTCCCCCTAACCCAGACAGCGTTTGTGATGTGGTGATGATAGCTATTGATTGATCGGTGTCATCTATTTAAATGATTTTGTTAAATCAGCAAACCGTTACAAATATACATGCGATAACCAATCCTGTCTTAATGGTGCTGCACCTGATGTGTCTATTGTTGCTTCATTTACACTTCTACTGATCATCACCTTCCCTAATACACACACTAATTCAGTATGAACATGCTGCCTTAGACACACAGCTAAGAGTCGTATAGTACACGCACCTCATCATTCATGAACGGCTCAGACGTTGAAAGAAGGTCTCTATGGAAACCTTTCACTGCAGTGGCGTCTATTTAAAAAAGGTTGTCTGATCTCAATTCACTTAAAAGAGTTGACTTGTTTGTGAATGGCGCATCAGTAAAGGAGGAGTGTCCCTGTGCTTCTAATGAGTCGTTGAGTCATTTCCACGTCATTTTTTGGAAAAATCTATTACTAACTATATCATGTAGAACCAAACGTGTAGAATGTATAAAAAACAACCAAGCTGTTAATCTTTATGTATTCAAGCCGCATAAGTCAAACAACTTATGACCTACAGATGCAGATTGTGAATGAATTCGTTATTTTTTTTTAAATTATAATGCATGTACATGATAGAATTTGAGCTTGTCGCCGGCATATTTTCAGAGGTGTTTTCAGTCTTTATATCTGTTATGTTTAATGTTGTGGGGTGTCCACGAAACATTACTTCCTTTTACATTACTTCCTTTTATCAATTGCATTACAGAAGCTAATAATCAGCCGTTCCATCACTTTCTCATGAAATAAATAAGACAGAGAAGAAGAAAAAATCTAGCTCTAGTTACTGAGAAACTGCAAAACACAACACACTCGCACATCCTTTAAACTCTCAATGGTGGAAAAACTTCAATGAATATCTTTGTTACAAAGCACTGACACTGGAGACTCCTTGAATCTTGGTGAGAACTACTTTCCTTCAGAGTGTGAGTAAGTTACATGTGGATTGATGAGAGAATTAAGGAAATTCACTTTGAGGACACTGATTCAGACCTTTCGAGTTTATTTCTGAAATGCCCTAATGGGGAAAAGTTCCAGATTGTAAAAGCACCTTTATCTCCAGTATTTAAGTGAAGATTGAAGTAGCCCACCAGTGACATCTGGTGGACAAGTGGGTAAAGAGCAGCTACTACTAAGGCGATTATTTAATGCTAGGTACTATTCATTAGGCTGTGTTGTCTATTAAATATTTCCTTACACCTATTTTACAAACACGTACTCAGAGCTTTTTTGCTCAAAGAGATAAAAGCTAACAATTCTATTCAAATACAGTGTGTCCCAAAGGTCTCCATGCATAGGGGAAACAAAACATAATTATAATTTTTTTTACAGCAAAATGTTTCTTTTGAAATTTTGCAAACTTAGTTTATATGTTTAAGATTCAGATATCAAGGCGGCTTAGTGGTTAGCACGTTCGCCTCACTTCGCCAGGGTCGGGGTTCGATTCCCGTGGCTCTGTGGGGGTTTCCTCCGGGTACTCCGGTTTCCTCCCCCAGTTCAAAGACATACATGGTAGGCTGATTGGTGTGTCTAAAATGTCTGTATTGTATGAATTGGTGTATGTGTGTATGATTGGCTGCGATGGACTGGCACCCTGTCCAGGGTGTACCCCTGTCGCCTTAGGTCAGGTTCCCCGTGAGCGGTTGAAGATGGATGGATGGTTGGTATAGAAGATGGATGGATGGAGATTCAGATAGACTTTAAGAACGCCTTTGACAAAAGAAGAATGTATCGAAATCATTCTCAGGGCTGGGCCGGGAAGCTGTCTCAAGGTTGCGACGGAGTTGAACAGGAAACATGGCTGCCAAACTCCCAAATTTGGGAGAGACGACTGTGTGTGTGATTACAAAGAAATGGTTATCATGTAGAGGGTGCTTTCTAAATAAAGTTAGATAAAGATGAATAAAGTTAGATTTTGATAAAAAGTGTTGATTTTCCCCTTGTATGGAGAGATTTTTTTGGGGATACCCTGTAGATTATTACTATTCATATCTAATTAACGACAGATTGCGCAAATTAAAACCGACCTCTGAGGCATTTGGCTTGTGTTTTGTTATTTTTAGCTGCAGATTTTCAGTTCTCGTGACAGTCTGAACGTCCTCATAATCATATGGTGGCTTTGTGCAGGTTACAGCGTGTGGAGTTTTTTAGATCTCATTTTCTGCATAATTATTTTGTGATTAGTGTGTAGAGCTCCAGTTTAGTTATATAAATGCTACATCGTACTCCGACACGTGTGCACACACACACACACACACACACACACACACAAAAAAACCTACTATTGAGATGCTTATAGAGAAAGAACGTCCTTCTCTCTGAGGATTTCTTTCCCTGGAAGATTAAAATAAATGGTAGCCAAGAGACCTACACAGCTAAGTCCCCCATCCCTCCACCACACCTTCTCAGAGTGAGAAATGAGGTGTTTATAAATAAGAAAGAAAGGTGTTTTTTCAGTGGAGGATGCAGGATTACACAGTTCTCTATTCCATTTATACAGTGACTTGAGGAATGCAGAAGCTTGCTGTTCTCAAACTGTTGATCAGATTGAGTTAAGGATTACAAACTGGACCATGAGATAAATCTTCGCTGAATTCTCTATGAGGCATGAGAATGGGGAATTTGTGACTACCGTACTCCTCACGTTAACCTTTAACCCCCTGATGGTTTAGACTCTATAACACTAGTCCACCAAGTTGCACTGCTGAACGTTTTTAGAAAATATAAGAAAAATCGAGTAGTTGTATAATAATATCTACCTTCTTTTCATAATCAGGTTTCTTCAGCTCTCAGTCCAACTCCAGAGTTCTTTCTACTTAGTAGCAGTTAAAATGATCGCATAGGGATGACCCTTAAATAAAAGCGCTTTTAATATTTTCTCGTAGTACAGTAGCATTCCTTTTCAACGGAAATCGACTTATTTGACATTTTTCAATCAGTATAAACAAAAACACGTTGCAAATTCTTAAAGCCCTGAGTGTCTACTTTCATATGAGCCATTAACCATTACTGTGGAGTGTGACATCACTAATAGATTCTGGTGGGAAAAAAAATTGAGGTAAAAGAAAAAGAATATTCCCCGTCCTGATTTCTTCTGTTTTTGTGTATATCTCATACTAAATAGTTTTAGAACTTCAAATGAGATACAACATAAAACTAGAGCAACCTGAGTAAACACACTATCATTTATATATATATTTTTGTTGTTGTTGAAGCAAAAAAAGTCCAACACCTATCACCCATGTGCAAAACTAATTGCCCTCTTAAACATAAAATCTGGTTGTGCCACATTTAGCAGCAATAACTGCAACCTTCCAATAACTGGAGATCAGTCTTTCACAGCACTGTGGTGGAATTCTGGCCCACTCTTCTTTGCAGAACTGCTTTAGTTCAGCCACACTGGAGGGTTTTTCAAGCATGAAATACCCATTTTAAGGTCCCCAGCATCTCAATTGGTTCAAGTCAGGACTTTGACTAGGCCACTCCAAAAATTTTATTTGGCTTTTTTTTTGAGCCATTCAGAGGTGGACTTACTCCTATGCATTGGATTAGTGTCTTAATCCAGTTGCACTCGGGTTTCAGTTTACGGACTGAAGCCCGGACATTCTCCTTTAGGATTTTCTGGAAAAGAGCAAAATTCATGTTTCCCTCAATTACTGCAAGTTGCCCAGGCCCTGAATCAGCAAAGCATCCCCACACCATCACACTACCACCACCATGCTTGAGTGTAGCTATGATGTTTTTTGTGGAATTCTGTATTTGGTTTATCCCAGATGTAACGGGACCCCTGTCTTCTAAACAGTTCCACTCTCAACTCAATAATCCACAGAACATTCTCCCAAAAGGTTTGAGGATCATCAAGGTGTGTTTTTGCAAAATTCAGATGAGCCTTAATGTTCGCAGCGGTTTTCATCTTGCCACTGTTCCATAGATGCCATTATTTCCCGGTGTCTATCTGATAGTCTGAATCATGAACAGTGACCTTTATTGATGCAAGAGAGGCCTGTAGGTACTTTGATGTTGTCCTTGGCTCTTTTGTGACTTGCTGGATGAGATAGTTGCTATTTTCTTAGAGGTATTTTGGAAGGTCGGCCCCTTCTGGAAAGGTTCACGACTGTGCCTAGTTTTTCCATTTCAAGATAATGGCTCTCAGAGTGGTTCTTTGGAGTTCCAGAACCTTTTGAAACAGCTTTGTAAACCTTCCCAGACAGATGTATTTCAATCGACGACTTCAACATTTCTGGAATTGTGTTGTAACATCCATCCATCCATCTTCTACCGCTTATTCCATCTTCAGGGTCGTGGGGAACCTGGAGCTTATCCCAGGAAGCATCGGGCACAAGGCAGGGTACACCCTGGACAGGGCG
>JAOUWY010000075.1:9796093-9807173 GCA_025728095.1 Prietella phreatophila
TAGTATAAACTGGTGTATAGTGTAGCACTGGTGTATAGTGTAGCACTGGTGTATAGTGTAGCACTGGTGTATAGTGTGGCACTGGTGTATAGTATAAACTGGTGTATAGTATAAACTGGTGTATAGTATAAACTGGTGTATAGAATGCTCTAGAACTTAAGCTCCACATACAGACACGTGTGCGTGGGAACGTTCAGACAGAGGTGGGTTCTGCTGCTGGAGCATCTGAGCCAACTGCTGCTGGTGGGACTGAAACTGCTCCTCCGTGATCCCACCTACACAAAGGCAGACAGTTAAGAGTGAATAAATATTATTACAGCAATGTGTTTATAAAAATAAAAAAATAAGTACATTTTAAAAAGATGGCTTTGTTCACATGAAACCTCAACTGCAAGGGTTAGATTCTGGTATCCAGATACGCAGGTCAGAGGCCAGAAATGGTTTTAAAGTCTACATACACTCGCTGATATTGGCATGATATTTATATAATTTCATCTAGAATTCAAAATAAAATTTTGAACAAGTCCCTTTTTTTTAACTGTCTCGAATGGTGGCTGAATGAAACAACTGCAATCACTTTGCATCGCCACTAGATGGCACAAGGGGACTTCGAATAGAAATACTTGGTCTATTTAACTGTAGACCAGCCTGTCCTCATGCTACAATCACTTTAAAAAATAAAAAAAAACCTAAATCAATATCAGATTATTTCCTGATGAATGGAAAGTAATTTGAAGAGCATGTTTACACTTAAAACAAAAAGCTCATGGTTGCACACGTTAAAACAAAAAGCCTGTGTATAACCCCACCTAAACTGCCGTTTCTCAAACTATTGATGACTGTCGTGCCTCCTCCTCCTTTCCTGTTTTCCTGAAGAGCGTCCGGTCTGCTCTCTTCCTTTCCATTTTGGCTGAGGGGTCGTGGGCGGAAGCATCTCCACCTGCAAGCCTGGATGTCATTAAGGAGCTGAGCCAGAGAGCGCTGAGGCTTTGCCCGGGCCGATACGGGAACGTGCGTGTTCGTCTGTGTGTCCGTGAGCACGGGGAGGGAGTCAGATGGGCCGACCATGTCAGGGTCCAAGTGCCTGAGGACTCGGTCCAGATCTGACGAGGTTCGGTCGAGCAGAACTCTATGGCAGCGTTAGAAAGACTCTGGTCAGGTTTCAAGCAGAGCAACATGGAAAAATCACCAGGCGCTTTATTAAGCATTTTAATCTCTGATAATAGCAGAGGGGGGAAAAAAAACCCTAGTGCTCCATCAGCATTGTTAAATACAGAACATGGTCCGTATTGGTCCCTTCAGTCCGATACCGTTTCAGTTTCATCTAGGATAGTAATAATGTGACATTTGGTATGCTTGTGGTGTATGATAAATTTGACATGTCAGTTTCCCCCATTTTTTGCACAATTACACCATGCTGGTAATGATGTTCTAGGTACTTTACCTTCTGCCCTGTGCATTTATCATACTGCACTGAAACTTTAATCTTCCACCCTGATCCTACAGGCACAATATTTCATTCCACCATGCATACGCAGAGATGTGGAAATAAAACCCGTCTTACTGATGGATGACACAAACACTTTGTGCATAAATAAAGTTTATAAGGTATCACATGACTGGCGGCTGCAAAAGCAAAAATGGTGTGAGGAGGAGGAGGAGGAGGACAGCTACCTGCCACCACGGCCCAGGCGTCTGCGTGTCACTCCGAGGCAGCGACGTGGCACAGACAGAGCTGTGAGGGAGTTTCTCTGACACAGAGCATCGATGCCTTCCAGACGTGGTACAGAGGGGCAGCTCTTATCCGTCAGGGGCTACACACAGACACGGTGTGAGGTGTTAAGACATGTTATCTACTTCACTCGTGTGTGTGGGTGTGTGTTTGCAAGTTTAATCAAATCCTCTCCCGTAACGCATGCTTGTGTGTCAGAATAATGAAAAGACTTCATTATTAAAAGGTTTATTACAATGAGCTTGAGACTCACAGCGAGGTAATGGCAACCAGCTCGACGTCTGAAAACAAAGCCTCCGTCTGGGTCGTTCTCCTCGTCCGGCTCAGAAGATGGAGACTGGTAAAGGGGGGGAAAAAGCCACAGATGTGACCTTTAACGCCATAGTTAACCTCACAGCAGCACCGTTAGTCCGATATTGTCCAAAATCTGTGCAGCACGCGAATTAGAACTTAACTCGTGCATCGAGAATGAAAAGTGCGTGCTCATGACTGGTTCAGAGTCCTCGCGACTGCTTACCAGAGGGTTTTCCTCCTCGCCAGAGCTGTGAAAGTCGTACTGTTTGATGTCAGCCTTGGCGATGGCGTGCTGGCGTAGCGGCTCCAGCTTGGGTCTGCGCGTGTACTTTTTATGCCCCCGGACAGCGTCGAACTGAGGCTCGATCTTGACTGGAAAGTGGTGAGGATGAAGCTTAGGCACGGACTTGTGGGTCTAAAGATAAAGGAGTGAGAAGTGAGTATCCTCATATTCTCACGACAGACTATATATCCGGGTCGGTTACTCTCCGGCTAATGGAAACTACCTTTTTTTTTTTCGTTCCTGCATTCATAATTAATGCTGCTCACGTAATGCATCTTTAATCCAAAAGTATTAGACTTATAACACGCCTCAGGGCATGCTGTTATCAGAAAGAAATCAGTGAAGCCAGTTTCCACCACAGCACATTTATTTACTTAAAAGTAATTGTGACTTAATATCCGTCTGAGAATGTTGCAATTCTGACTCCTTTTTCTCTCTCGCAATTTAGACATCCACTTAATGCAGTGGATTTCTTTTAATGAATCCTGACAAGCTGATGAGTCTTCTTCCTACTGCAGCCTGTGTAGAGATGCTCTGTGTTCTTTGTAATTCACTAAATGTGAAGTGGATGTCTAAATTAAAAAGGTGTATAGTAGGATAAAAAGTCAGAATTCTGAGATATAAAGAAACGGGCTTCCATAGCGTGAGGTCCTATTTATTTCCCCAGCAATTTTCTGACAATTCAAATTTATATTTATTAAACGACGACGAGCAGCTGGACGCCGCCGTCAGAGCTGCTGTTACGGAAAATCAAATCGACACCTTCCGACCAATCGGCTCGACAATCCAGACAGCGCTGCGATTATTTCTCCTACAGTGCTGCCGTTATTGCTTTCCACTGTCAGGAGACAAGCGTGCTTCCCGAGACAGAAATAAGACTTCACCTTAATTTTGTTTTCTGCTTTATGTCTGTTCCCATTGGGTAGACATATTGGAGCTGGGTAGACTGTTTTCTCTGCCAGTGGTGCTGAGACCTCGTTTAAAACATCTCCAGAGAAATCGCTCATTTGGTACCTGCAAAAGCAATAGCAAGTCAGTCACTTGCTCAGAAACACAACACTAGTTTGGCCAGTAATAACAACCTGAATCCTCAGGGTTTCAACTGATTCTGTTGACTCTTTCCTCAACTCATGCACACAAACCCATGTTAAAATACACGTGAGCGTTGCTTTTTATTTCTTTGCATGTACCTCTTCTCTACCACCTCCAGTGTGAGATGCAACAGCTCTCTCTTGCTCTTTTCCCTCTTCTTAACCATCTCTAGGATGGTGATAGCTCGGCTGAACTCCCGTCTCAGCTTCAGCATCTTTTCATAGGACGCCTCATCGTTTTTACGATTCTGCAGGCACAAAGTCTCTGTTTTATGACAAGCAGGAAGCTCCTAAACATCTGCATGCACTGCTGCTACAGGGCTCCTGCACTTTTCCTTTCCAGGAAACAATGGTCTGGATGATTTTCCAGGCTTACGGTGTTCAATCTTATTTCTATTTCTAAAGGTGACTGTCTAAACACCTAAACATAATTGTGGAGGTTGTGTAAATGTCTAATGGTTTTCAAATCTGAGTCTTTTAAGTCTATTAGTTTGACTTTTTCTGAATTTACACCCTTTTCCAACTCTTATACATGACACAAACCGCCAAGAAGTAAAACGTTATTGTTCAGAGTGTGAGGTTACCTTCCTCGTCTGCATTTTCTCTGTGCGCCGGCGGAAAGCCACGTAGGCGTCGTTGTTGGTGGAGCCGTCGCGCTTCTCCTGCCTGATCTGTGGGATGAGCGAAGGCCCGCGGCAGTTCTTCCTCTTCCTCACCCAGTAGTCGTACACGGACTTGAGCAGGTAGTCATCTTCATTCAGCAGCAGCTTGGCCTCCTGCAGAGTCACCAGCTACAAAATGGAGGCAAAGATACAATTACGGTACTAATGTTTTGGAAGATTCAAAAATATTTTTTTGTTATTTCTGCCCGTTTTGTTTTACTTTCAAAGCTTTAACGCTTTAGTTGTACTGTGTGTTTTCTCTCTGTACCAGTGTTATTGTGGAGAGGTGTGAATTGTTTGCCCAGCAGGGGGCTCACACACCTCCCTTTTCCCACCGCCCTGCTCACCCACAGCTAAACACAAGCCCTGTTTACACTAGTGTGTTTTCAGTTTAAAACGGCGTTTTAAAAAGAAAAAGGTGAGAGTACCAGATTTTCATAAGTACCTGTAGTACCATGTCAACCCAGTACTGACGCGCTATCTGACAGGTGGTCAATCGGGAACTTTTCATGGGTGCACCATGGAACAAGAAGACATTGGAGCCAAAGTAGCAGCAGCTCCCCCGGTTACCATGGCTACGTCCGAAACCACATACTTACCTACTATATAGTAGACGAAATGCATATATTTCTCTCAGCCGCTCATTTTCCACTTTCGGTGCTAACTGTGTAAAAGCCACGCCCCTAAAATTCATGTGCGGATAGATTAACTGTGTTTTCAGGAAGAGCAGCTGATTAACCGCAGTATTTATTCAAGCAGTTGAGTTTCAAATGATGGTAGCGGTTGCATTATGAATGTTCCAGCATAGTTTAATTGGCGTATTATTGCAACAAAACATCCTCGTTTTTGCTTACTTAATGCTTAGCATAGGCGCGTTTAACGCTAATACGGTCAAGAGTCCTTATTAACCATTTAATGCTTTAACTTTTATTGGGGTATAATAAATGTGAGGACATGATGGGGTTTACTAATTTTACACACCAGAGCCTTTTTGATGACCGATATATCTGAACTTTATGTGTTAGAAAATAACAGATGTGTGGCTAGCACGGTTTATGGCTTTAATATCAGTCAGGAAAAACACTTCTACTCTTGTCTGGATAACTCTAGTAGCTTTAATAATGATATACTTGAAGTACAGAATGGCATTTAAAAAAAATACATTATATATTGATATTTAACTTTTATTAATAGTGTGTTGTTCAATTAGCATGTTTTTGTGTTTTGCTTTGGTACCGTAATTGATACCAAGTACAGTGGAATTTTACTGGTATTGGTACCAACTACTGAAATTTTGCTACCACGACAACCCTAGTCCTGACTAATCTTATAACAGACTTATAAAATTATTCACTTGTTTATGCTTCTTGATAAGTCAATTTCCATTGCACTGCGCGAGTACAGCGATAAAGGGAAAAACATCATGGAGAAGGCGGCCCTGTTAATGAGGCACTAATCTCGTCCATTAAGATTCGACTGTCCTAATGAGTGAGTCGATTCGTGTGTAAAAGACATCGGTGTCATCTTGAATATCGACATTGCAAAAGCTGAACTCAGAATCCCATCTTCAATATAGTCAAATAAATCTAGTGTTTCCTATTATAAGATAACTTCTCTTTGCGCAAGACGCACAGCACAAGGTATAAAAGGTGCTGTATAAAGTGGGTT
The DNA here is from genome assembly GCA_025728095.1 of Prietella phreatophila. Taxonomy (NCBI): domain Eukaryota; kingdom Metazoa; phylum Chordata; class Actinopteri; order Siluriformes; family Ictaluridae; genus Prietella; species Prietella phreatophila. Next base: position 9,801,824 of record JAOUWY010000075.1, read on the forward strand.
TGGTTACCTGGTTAGAACTGGCTTTCTCCAGCCGGTCCACCACGATCTCGAACTGAAGCGGTTTGAGCTCCATCTTGCGGTTGAGTCGATTGAGCAACGTCTCGTCTTCCGAGTCCATGTCGTAGTCCGGCTGTTCGCTGTCCAGCCCAAACGCTGGTAGACACAGAAGAAGAAGAGGAAGAAGAAGATAACCAACCATTAAATGACTTCAGAGAAGACTTAAATTCAATAAAATTATGTTTAAAAATGCCAGTCAATCACACACACACACACACACACACACACACACACACGCAGAACAAAAAGGCCCCAAAATATATCTCCAGTAACATTTTGTTGTCAGTAGAAAAAGCACATAAAAGAGCAGAGAACCGGCGACTCACGCTGGATGTGGATGAGCTGTTTGGGCTGACGGAAGTCTCCTTTGTACAGACGGTCGTAGTAGGTGATGCTGCCTTGGGGCTCGGGCACTGGGATGACCATGCTGTCCTTCTTCTCCCTGAACACCTGCTGGGCACAGATGGCTCGCTGGAGATGGTGCTCCTGTGGGAGAACGACTTTCCATGTTAAATAAGGTCTTAAATTGTGTCCTCGATGATGTGGTAAAACGGTTCTAGTATTTCTCCTTCTTACAGGAGGAACTGATTCTAAACTGAAAATTCCGTTTAAACAACAAGACCTGCAGTGGGTTTGGTTTCATAGACCTTCCTTCATTATTACAAATAACAATAAATGCATTTATTTTATTTAAATCGCCAAATGGTATATGTTAAAATATTAACGTGCACCCTGATATACACACCGTCTTCTCCAGATCTGACGTCTGAGAGGATTACGGCAAACGTTTGCCTTCTTTATTCTGGAAGGTTTTCAAGCCTTCGCGTTGGTTTTGCGTTTACGTTTTTACCTTGTTCGTTTTGTTTTTTTTAATCGGTACAGAAAGTGTAAACAGTTAAGGGTCTGTGTTACTGAGCAGAAGGTTAAAAGTTCAAGTCCCAGTGCTGCCACAGTTGGCCCCTTGAGCAAGGCCTTTAACCCTCCTCTCTGCTCCTGAGACACGGCGTCATGTCTGATCGCTGATGTACATGTGACAAAATAAAGACTGCTTCTAATCCAGAAACCATGGAGGATGAAAACTTGCATAATAATCATGTTATATTATACGGAGATACAGTGCATCTTATGTAATGTACCAGAACAACATGGGGGGGAGAAAAAAAAAAAAAACTCACTCTGCTGATTTCCATCATGAAATGTCAAGGTGATTTTGTATTTATATTTAGCACAGGTGAAATTCTGCCTGCGGGGAATGGCTGCGAAGGCTCTACAGACGTTACATAATTTGCGTTGGTGTGATGCAACGTAATGAACAGAACGATTAAGTCTGAAACGCTCATTACGGCTTTATTGCACGTTACAATTGAACAATGCTATTGGCACCTAGTGGCTCTGGAAATTTCAGCACAGGGATTTTAATATTCAGGTCGGCCCATTTAAACGTTCGCTCAACGGAGGAAAAAAAATATATATAAAAGGACACAGACCCAGCCGGGTAAACTAAAGCTGATGAAAACCGATGCAACGTCTGACCTACAGTATAGTCGGTCTGGATTAACAGCAACCCCAAGACTATTGTATTAATCTGAATCCCAGTCATGCTCAGTGTTTTTGACAGAAGAGATTAGAAACGGTTGTTGAGAAGACACAAAACAACGCGTCATTCGGGACAGTATATTTAAAGAAGCCAGATACAACATAAAAGATATTAGCTGGTATAATTCTTAGGAAATTTCAGCTTGTTTTCCTCAGCAAATCCCTGTCAAACATACTACTAGCACCGTATAAGGATCTGAAAAGAAGAACCCTAGACACAGGATTAAAGCACCACGAGGAATTCACAGGTGGCATTTACAGTTCATTACTCGCTGCACCATTCTCTTGGTTCGTTCGCGATTGCTGGAACGTTCTGGTGTAATACAAGGCGCTGGTGGTGCAGCCGATCAGGATGAAGACGTTTAAAGGTAACGCGGCGGGGCCTTTTGCCTGCACTTTCATTTCCTTTTCAGCTCTGCAGGAATACTATGGCCCAACAAGACGGTGAACCACAAAAACTCCGGCCTGTTTCTGCCCACAGGCAGCACTTCCTGAATCTGACAAACACTCAGAAAAGTTTAAAAGACGTTTTCTGAGCTGACTTATACAGATGTGCTTGACGTTCATGCAGCAGGAGTGTCTCGTACACAAGTTATTCTTTCATCCATGCATTGAGTTTAACCTGAAACTTGGGTCTGAGTTACAGATTGTGTTTACAGCTCTGCTGCTATGCACTGGGCATCTACAGGACAGTTGGCAAGCTTGATCTAATCGCCTTGAGGGTTAAAAAAAAGAAATAAAAAATCTAACAAAAGATGTATTCCGTATAAAATTCCACAGGAAAGGATGGGATACCGTCCCATCGTTAACGCACAATGTCTCTTCTGTTTTTTGACGTATCCTCCTGTCGTACACACTAGAGTGTATTACCTTCTCTAACTAACACACCTCAGAACCTCGATATCTGCTCATTCACAGCCCTTCCTGAGTAGGGTGTGCCTGACCACGAAATATGCCATCACTTCTGTTTATAATAATAATAAATCACTTAGTTATGCATCTTGTGCATTTTAAAAGAACCACAATCACCACAAATTGTAAAGTGTAGACTGCGGCTGAATCCCAAATGGATCCCTACTACACACGTAGTGCGCTCAATAGGGTAGTGCACTATACACTATGTAGCACTCACACAGGGAGGCGGAAGTGGGTGGGCTGTTATTTGAACTTGAATCGTATATGTTATTTTATTCGAGCAAAAATAATTTATACTCGCATTTAAAAAGGCCATGGTTTTTTGAATAGAAAACGTAGTTAATAACCAAAATTTAATTTTAAAAAATTGTAAATAAATTCTGCTACTGAGGAGGCGGAAGAGACAATGGCGGGGTGTTTTTTTATTTTATTTTTAATAGCGCTAGTTTCCACTTCGTTAGGAACAACGGGGGTTTAAACACTTTATTTATCTAAAAATACAATTTCAAAGAATAGTGCAAAAGTGTGCCGGTATACATTAACTTCACACACTACTTTGACAGTTAGCATATTCTCTGTGTTTGGGAGCTGTTGCTAGCCGGTATCGGCGCCTGTGCTACGCAGGACATGACGTAGTTTTCGTCACTTACGTCGGGTTTGCGCGTACGTCACCACGCGGTGTACTTACGCAGTTTTACGTACAACATAGCCGGAACGTTGGACGCTATTTACGTACGTATGGCAGTCGGAAGGCTGTTTACGCGGCGCACTTTGCGTAAGCGTGATTTGTGAATCCCAGCCGCCCGCTACACACCTGAACCTTATTAAAAAATTATAAATTAGCTTCTTTAACAAATGCGTTTAAAAAGCCCATCACATACCGATTCCTCTTCTTTCTCCATACCGGTCGGCATTTGCGGGACCGCTCGGCTGATAGACACGCAGTCATTTAAGTCCGGGATGTCGCCGTTACAGTAGACGGGAAGAGGTTTGGCGGCGTCTAGCGCTCGCGCTCGGAACGAGAGTTTGCTCATTGTTTTCGCCCCTTTAGAGGGGGGGAAAAACCACACCAGTGAACGCGGAACCAAGTCTGAACTAAACCGAATATTCGCGCAGATTCACCGCCAAGACGACTTTTCTCTGCCCGGTCTGGTTCATCGACTTCGTCTCGGTCGAAACGCGGCGTTGAAACCCATTTCTGGCGCGTTTACAGCGACACCGAATCCGCTTTTCTCCGCCGCTGCGCTCTCGGAGCCGCCGCAAACATGGCGGACATTAACCCAGAGACAGCGGCTCGCACAGCAATCCCGACAGCCACCGCGCGCGCGACACACGCAAGCACGCACGCGCGCACGCAGGACGGGAGCCGCAACGCTGCGCGCGCACCCCACACATGCAACATGCAAGCCGAGAAATCTTAGCAAACGTGTGTGTGGTGTTTCTCTCAGTGTGAGAAAGATTCGGGTTTAAAAGGATTGTCCTTTTATATGATTATGAAGAGGGCGAAAACAAGTGCATGTATTCTTTATGAAGTGTGAATCAGAAGCAGGGCCTTTCTTTATCCCTCAAAGCAAAGTCACACACGTGAATTTCTCACATTGACCCCAATCTGTGTTGCCCACCTCCCCTCGCCTTTTAAAGTCATGCGTTTATTGAATTTATTTTCCCACATTTCGTTTTCAAACTGACCGTACTTCTTGTTGTGTACTAATGTTGACATCCAAAAAGTGTTTGGTGTGTAAGTTTATCATGTAAATGTATGGTCATGGAAAACAAGATTCCCAATCCCAGGGAGCATCAGGCACAAGGTGGGGTACACCCTGGACAGGGTGCCAGTCGATCACAGGGCACAATCACACACACACACACACCATGCCAATCAGCCTACCATGCATGTCTTTGGACATGCATCCCCTTTTGCATGGGGAGAACATGCAAACTCTGCACACACATGGCCAAGGTGGGACTTTGGAGGTGTGAGGCGAACGTGCTAACCACTAAGCTACTGTGTACCCCTGCTTCAGTTAATGTTCACATCAAACATCAGAATGAAGAAAAAGTGTGATTTCTGTGATTTTAACCGGGGCATGGTTGGTTGTTGGTGCCAGAGTGGCTTGAGTGTTTCAGAACCTGCTGATCTCCTGAGATTTTCAAACGCAAAACTGTGTGGAAAAAAAAACATCACTGAGTAAAGCGACAGTACTGTGGGTGGAGCGGTCAGAGGAAAATGGGCAGATTCGTTTTGAACTGCCAGGAAGACTATAGTAACTCAAATAATCACTCTTTACAGCCGTGGTGAGCAGAAAAGCATCTCGGCATGCACAAAACAAACATTGACCTTGAGGTGGATGAGCTACAAGAGCAGGAGACCATATTAGGTTCCAATCCTGTCAGCCAAGAACAGGAATCCGTGACTGTCATGAGCACAGATTCGTACAAGATTAGGGAGGAAAAAAAATCACCTGGTATTTTTCCAGTCTTCAGGGGCCATGTGTGTGCGGAGTTTGCATGACCTCCCCGTGCTGCGGGGGTTTAGTCTGGGTACTCTTTAGGAGTCCGTAAGGGATTGTGTAATGCTAATGTGGTTTTCATGGACATGAACTTGATTTAATCGTAATTAATTTGTGTGTTTGTGCATGTTTGTGCATGTGTGTGGGGCGCACGGTGGCTTAGTGGTTAGCACGTTCGATTCACACCACCAGGGTCCGGGGTTCAATTCCTGCTGGGGCTGTTTGTGGAGTTTGCATGTTCTCCCCCTGCTGCGGGGGTTTCCTCCGGGTAC
>JAOUWY010000075.1:9906552-9919981 GCA_025728095.1 Prietella phreatophila
ATACTCTGATTAAGAAACTAGCATGTAAACAGCGATTATTGATGACCTTAATCTGATTAAAGTCATACTCGAAGTAAGCACAAATCGAATTAAGACATGTGGAGTACTCCTGTATTAGTCATTTTATTGATGTGTATCATAGACATGTACACCCCTTAATCACACTATTAACGTCGTGAGGGAGTTTTCACCGCATTTTGCGACATGACACGTACACACACGGCGGTGTGCGACCATTTGACGGCAAACAAAAGAACACGACTGTGTCCGAAACCTCGTATTTTCCTGCTATATAGTAGGTGAGATACATGTATTTCAGCTACTATACAGTAGATAAGTACGTGGTTTCAGACGCAGCCCACGGCTTCAAGCAGTCATCTATTTGCACGTACAGCATGACAAATAGTTAACTGCACTTGAAGCTTTCGTAAAAGAAAAAATAAAAACACCCAAAACTGTATATGATACCATAACAAAGATGAACTGTATGTCAATACGTGAAATTCTGGAGGGTACGATGTGGCGTGGAGATGTAATGACATGTGCCATTAATCGATCTATGATCTATAACGTGTAAAATCTGAACATGAAAGGAATATTCTAAAAGCAACCCATGTAAACACCTTAATCAGGATATTGCCTTATTCAGATGTCCATGTAAACGTAGTCAGTGTAAAACATCAAAAGATATTTCTAGGTAGTCTAGCTCATCAGCTACCCTAACAGCTTACCTGTACACATTTCCGCAGGTTGGATGTTGAGCTGTGCAATACCAATATCGCCACAGGTTTTGGCTCACATAATTGTTAAATCATTATCACACTGGTTCATTTGAAGATATCTGATAAACCGGGCCAGGGATCCTCATCTGTCTCAGACGTTGCTACTGCTGACTAAAGATTTGAAGTGTAGACTTAAATGTTTTGCATTTTTACACTGTGGTGGTGACTTAAAAAGTAGCCAAGTAGAATATTATATTGTTAAAAAAAATATTTTAATTTTACAATTTACACCGATCTTCCTGTTCAAAAGTTTACATTCCCCTGGCTCTTAATGTATCAAAATGCATCGTGTTGCCTTCTTGAGCATCAGTGAATGTTTGCACCTTTTGTAATAGTTGTCCTCAGCATGAAAAGATGGATCTCAACATTGTATAGACACTGTTGGAAAGTGGTCAAATATGCAGAAGATGCTCGAAAAGCAAAGAATGTACAGGACCTGGAACATTTTTCTGAAGAACAGTGGGCAGTTTAACTGCTCAGGACAAAGAAGGGACTCATGAACAACTATAATCATGAACAAATATCACAACACATAAAAACAGTCGCTGATCATCCAGGTAACAACAAACAGTATTAAGAACTTGACGGTTAAGTCTCTCTGGGTTACTGATAGGAAGGTCGGGGGTTCGTGGCCCAGCACTGCCAGGCTGCCACTGTTGGGCCCTTGAGCAAGGCTCTTAACCCTCTTTGCTCCAGGGGTACTGTATCATGGCTGACCCTGCACTCTGACCCCAGCTTCCTAACATGCTGGGATATGCGAAGGAAAAGGATTTTCTCTGTACCATAATGTATATGTGACCAATAAAGTCTCATTATTATGTGAAATGGCTTATTCAGGGCAGTTCTAAAAAAAAAAAAAAGCTATTTTTATGATGCCGATTATTTTTTTTTAAATGATTAACATTTTGCAGATTCTGCAAGTTGTGAGTAAACATATGACCACAACTGTACTAATAACAAAATAACCGTTACAGTAATCCAAGTAGTGTAATGAGAGTACATGTTGTTTGAAACTTTACATTTAACAGTGAAATTGTCATATTTAATAACACTGCTTGATGTACAGTGCTGTGAAAAAGTATTTGCTCCCGTCCTGATTTCTTCTGTTTTTGTGTATATCTCATACTAAATTGTTTCGGAAATGAAAATAAAATCGATGCTAAAACAAAGGCAACCCGAGTAAACACACAATACACTTTTTTATATGGTAATGTTATTTATTGAAGCAAAAACGTTAGCCAGTAACAGCTGGGCCTGTTTGAAAATGTATTTACCCACATAGTTCCAAATTCCCCAAGTCTATTAAACTGCATTTATAATGGGGTAATTGAAATACAACAGCTTGTGACTGAAATACATCAGTCTGGGAAGGGTTGCAAAGCTATTTCAAAGGCTCTGGATCTCCAAAAGACCACAGAGAGAGCCGTTATCTCCAAATGGAAAAAACTGCACATTACTGAACCTTCCCAGGAGTGGCTGACCTTCCAAAATTCCTCCAAGAACACAACGATGACTCATCCAGGAAGTCAGAAAAGAGCCAAGGACAACATCAAGGAAACAACAGGACTGTCTTGCACCATAAAGGTCACTGGTCATCATACCCGGTTTGGCAATCGGGTTTTTATTTTTTTATTCATATTTCTTTTTTCTTTTTTTTTTTTTAAAAAAAACCTCAATGATTGATTGCATACATCAGACTGAGTACAAATCGATTGAGTAAATTGATAACAAATCATGAATCTCCCTTTGTCTTGACTTGCTACCGTTTACCTCCGCTATGGCAAACGGTTTTGAACGGAGTCATCAATGCACAGAACGAGGATGGAGAGGGAGAGGCCAGGTGGAGTGGAGAGGGAAACGGCACGCAAAAAGAAAGCCCTTCAGAAAGAAGCAGCGAAATATAACACAATTACCACTCTGTTCAGTCTCATCTGTAAATACTGTAGCTTTGTGCTCTCTAACTTAGCTAATCAAGTATTAACCACAGTTTCACTACTAGAAAACATTAGCACTATTACTATCGTCACTCAAAATATGCGAAAAGATGGCATTATCTACGGTGTAGTTATAATACGAAGTAATTTAGCAGACAAATATCAATTTATGTTCAGTGCATTTTGGGAGCCCTCCATGCTGTTGTTTTAAATGTTGAAATTACAAATACAGCTAGGGCAAACAACAACAACCACAAAACACTTTTCCAAGCTATGATTCAACATCATGTTCAATATTAGGATTTTTCTGAATACATATTGTCATGATGTAGTTAGTGTTGTGCTAACAGATATATTTTGGCAACTAGAAAACTATGTCTAAATCATTTTTGCACCTATTTTTCTAAATAAAGTGGAGAGAGTCAACCTGGCACTAGCTCTTGTGCAGTGTGTTGATTGGGTAAAATAAGAGAAATATGCTTTAAGTTTTGAAATATAGTATGGTTAAATCTCTTGTATATTTGATATTTTAAAGTTGTGTGTAATAAACTGAGTTTAGGAAAGAAAAAAATAGGGTTGTCAGTGGTTTCAAAATTTGTCCTTGGTGTATGAGGTGGCCTGGATGAGTGTGAGACTCCAGGCCTGAAATTACATCCCAGTCTGGCCCTGCTGTTCATGACTCCACTATCAGATAGAACCTTGGCCTAAACAGCATCTATGGAAGAGTGGTGAGGTGAAAACCACTGCTAACCTAGAAGAACATAAAGACTTGTGTGAATTTTGCCAAAACACACCTTGATGATCCTCAAACCTTTTGGGAGAATGTTCTGAACGGATCGATGGGTTGAAAGTGGAACTGTTTTGGAAGACAGGTGTCCCATTACATCTGACATAAACCAAAGACAGAATTCCACAAAAAGAACATCATACCTACGGTCAAGCATGGTGGTGGTAGTGTGATGGTGTGGGGATGCTTTGCTACTTCAGGGCCTGGTTAACTTGCAATAATTGAGGGAAACATGAATTTTACTCTTAACCAGAAAATCCTAAAGGAGAATGTCCGGGCTTCAGTCCATAAACTGAAACGAGCACAACTGGATTATGCAGCAAGACAATGATCCAAAGCATAGGAGAGAAGAAGTAAGTGAAAGATTGATCTCCGGTTATTGGAAGTGTTTGGTTGCAGTTGTTGCTGCTAAAGGTGGCACAGCTAGATTTTAAGTTTTAGGGGGCAATAAGTTTTTCACATTGGTAATGGGTATTGGCTCACTAATTTTTTTTCCTTTAATAACAAAAAAAAATCAAATGTATTGTTTACTCAGGTTGCCTTTTGTTTTATGTTGTATTTGTTTTGAAGATCTTAAACTCTTTAGTATGAGAGATACACAAACAGAAGAAATCAGGATGGGGCAAATACTTTTTCTGAGCTCTGCATATAAAATGACTAGCACTTGAGCGCTAAATTGTGGATTACTGGACAATCGATATTGCATGCTTTGTGGTTAGTTGAAAATGAGCTTCACAGCACATTCTCGCTTAACAGCCCCTAACCATCGGAATATGTATTTTTGATGGCAGTTAAATTTCTCACTGTGAAACCAACTTGATGGACTCTGCAACCAGCTTCACTTTTATAGATATAATGTTTAAAAGGTTGTTTAGCCTCAGGGGGGTTTTAATCAGTTTTTCTTTTGCTATAGAGGACACTATAGGGCTTGTGCAAATTCCTCAGGCTTTTATGAAGAATTTAGGCCACAGATACAGCAATAATCCCCTTGTGACCAACAAAGGTTCAAATGTAATGTATACCAGTGGTTGCGTTTTAGCCATGGTGTGGGCCTTGTGATATGTAATCATATGAACAGTAGCATAGCCACACAGCAACATCAGCTTTATAAGACCACAAAGCATCATAACCCGGTCTTAAATAATCGGCAACATGATTCCTGTGGGCAGAAATACACGCAAAATAAATCTACATTCAAGTCTAGTTTAAAGCATTTATGCATGAAAAAAAAATCTGTATTAGCTTTGCTACTATTTATATGGCTCGGTACTTTGTTACTTCCACCTTCTGAATATTAAAGATTAACACAAAGTTAGAATTAATTTGTTGCTACATTTAAGTATCTGTAGGTTTAAATTTTTAAAAAAATTATTATTATTTTTAATCCACTAGTTTTAATTTTTGTTTACACCATTTAAAATAATCTCAACTTTCTACACGGGTAACACTTTATTTTATGGAACGTAAATTAGAAGTTCATTACAGACTTGGTATTTGTTTTAAAAACATTTCTAACTAGACAACTGTAAATGGTTGAATATTCACCCTTGAATTTTTTTTCTCATAAATACACTTATAGGTTCATAATATAGGTGATCTCTTATGTGAAACTGTCTAATAAATGCATTATTAGTTGTGATATAACAACATGAATATGTTTTACATATTAGTGCATAGTGTTTATCTATTTGGAGCTAAAAAGCATTAAACAGACTTACTTGAATTTTAATTCCTACTTCAGTCGATAAATAGACGTGGCATTTCTTTCTCTTCTGCAGATGACATGTCTTAATATTTTAAGTTCATCCGCAATCACATCATGTAGTGCCTAGGACCCGGAAGCGAAGACATAGATTCAGGTTAACCAGAGAACATGAACTGGTTTTATATGTAAATGTCTGAAATATTGTCTCATGAATATGGGTTACAAATGCTGGATGTTAATTTTGTTTTAAATTAAAATAATAAATAAATAAATAAATTTGTGTGTGTGTGTGTCTCAAGCTACATATCACCAATGGAAAGAGTTTTCTGTATATAAATACAACCCTATTTCCTAAAAGTGTAAAATGTAAATAAAAACAGAATGCAATGATTTGCAAATCTCATAAAGTCATTTGTTATTCGCAATAGAACATAGAAAAAATAAAATTGTTTAAATTGAGTAAATGTCCCATTTTAAGAAAAAAAAAGGTCAGGTAGGGATGCAAATTTACTTAGAAACTTGTTTTGTGCTTTTTTTTTTTCTTTTTCTTTTTTTAAAGCCTATTTATGAGTAAGAGCTAAAACTCTCACTTTAGAGTATGGGACTTGTATTGCAGTATTCGTTTGTTCAGAAGTCTGCCGTTAAGATTTTACAGAACCCACAGGTATAGTATAAGATTTTGCCAATATGATTAATTCATGCTCAAAATTTGCACTTCATAATACATCATAAATAACTAATAATGTATTTATTAGTCAAGTTTTCACGCAGTAGATCACCAATTCGGAACAAAAAGACACGTTTATGAATAAAGTCTAATTCATAGTGAATAGAATTTGACGCTTTTATTAACTTAATTCCATGAACCTTCGGTGAGATTTGTTTTTATTTCTGCTGTTTGCATCTGAAAATGAGGAATGTAATGGGTTTACAAGGAACACACATCCTCACACACACACACAAAGCTTAGCTCTTACAATGTCTCCAGCTCTAAAACAAGACACTGTTTTGACACCACCAGTGTTTGCGTGTAGTCTTTGCATGTTTTAGTAACTAATTTTCTCTAGCAGAAAATTTTTGGTACATATAATGCACTATGGTATTAAGCAGTGTGGTAAATGACTTAACACATTTGTTTTGTACTGACTGGTCCACTGTGGAGAAGATGTATAGTACTGGTTGTGTTCGTACTATCCAACTAAATCCCTCTGATCATAGATGAGCAATATTCTCACATGATTAAATCAGTCGTTCCACCGCCCTCCATCCTCCACCAGCCATGACTGGAGTCAAGGCTCTAAAAATCTAGGATTTTGTAGCAGGATAATTAAGCATTAGACATTCTCCTGTTCAAACACACCTGATTCGAGTAATCAGCTAATTACCCAGGCCATTTCTTAGTCAAAATGTGTGTGCACAGACATGTGCACAGCACAGCAGGAGTATCACAGGATTAGGTTTGGGAACCACAGCAGTATTTCCTTTCGAATCCAATACGCTGGAACCCAGCGGCAAAGCCTCATTGTCCAATTACTTACTCGCACTAATTACCATGCCTGCACCGTATATTCTGAACCATTGCAGAGAAATAGCAATTTATTCTCAATGCATTAAAAACAAGTATAAAGCATACATGTAATCAGGGGTGGAAAATACTTGAGTAATTGTACTTGGCATATTTATACTAGGGAACGGGTGATTTTTATGGTTTGTGATATACCGGTAGAAATTCTCCCCACAATAAGAATTAATCTTCCAGCGATAGTAATTATAAAGCCTAGTTGATGATGTATTTTGGTGTGCGACCCATTCGCAGCTCACGTGCAGAGCAAAAAGGAATATGGCGGAAGGCGGACGTGAAGTTGGGGAGGAGTTCATCGCTAAACGAGGAGCTACCTCTAGATTCTGGAACTTATTCGGTTACAGGAAATCAGTTTTACTTTTAGAGCGAAAAGTAAAGTTTTTAGCCAAAAACATTGGTGCATGCTACTGTATTTATATCGTCACTGATATCGTTATCGTAATAAATACCATAAAATATTGCGATATAATTTTAAGTCCATATTGCCCATCCCTAAATTTTACTTTACTTATATCAGTGTTATTAAAATTACATTTTTGATTTGTACATGGTAAATGGCACACTTATATAGCACTTTTATCCAAAGCGCTTTACACTGTGTCTCATTCACACACACACACACCAATGGTAGCAGAGCTGCCATGCAATGCGCTAACTTGCCATCGGGAGCAACTTGGGGTTCAGTGTCTTGCCCAAGGACACTTCAGCACGTGCAGTCACCCGGCACGGGAATCGAACCACCAACCCTATGATTAGTGGACAACCCGCTCTACCACCTGCGCCACAGCCGCTCCACTCAAACGCCGTTAAAAGTTTAAATCGCCGTCGTTACAGTGTGCAAACAATGCGAACATTCACACTTTTGACATTATTGCCATGTTAAAATCACAGGACATTAACGCTTGCGAAACAACGTAGGCCGACGTCAGTGCGACGAATATTTCCTCATCGACATGCGGAAAACGTCAAGTCACGTGTCAATCACGTCTTTACGAGCGTCGTTACCGATCAGGAGCTTCGAAGCTGAGCACCGAGAAGGCACTCTCGCAACAAAAAAAAAAACGAATGCAGTTCGAGACGGCGCTCTCAGCACTCAGGCACATGTCATCGATTAAGGCTGAATGACAGGACTATTATCGCTTCGCCATCACGTATCTGTCTGCGGCGACACAAGTGAGGCATCGTATTTAAAAACGGTTCCGGTGAGTACTTAGCAGAAAGATTAGGACGGGCCTGGTGTAGACAGACTCCTTTTTACTCCGTGGACACATGCGTTCATTCATTTAGCCTCCCGTCGTGTTCTTTCTCTATCTTTCAAACGCCTCCCTCCTAAAGCATCCCTAATGGTCTTCAGTTCTACGTGTGTGTGTGTGTGTGTGTGTGTGTGCGCGTATGTGAGAGACAGACACAGAGAGAGAGAGAGAGAGAGAGAGAGAGAGAGAGAGAGAGAGAGAGAGAGAGAGAGAGAGAGACTGGGGGGGATGAATTACAGGCGAAAGGGAACAACAGCGCTCAGCTAGAGTGCCATGAATGAAAAATTACCCCTTTGTTCACTTGCATCAATTGCATGCCTAATGAAATCAAAATCAGATTGCATAATCAAGTGTAGGGCCCGGACTCGGGCGGAGAGGCACGGAGAGCCGCAGCCTTCTCTCCCCTTCTCTCGAGTGGAAATTAACACCAGCTCAGATGGAAGGCGGAAAAAAAAAAAAAAAAAGAAAAAGAAAAAAGGACACCAGTGCAAAGAAAAATAAAAGTCAGCGCATGAAGAGTTTAACACTAAAATTAGTCCTCACGAAACTTAAATTTGTCGATTACTCACCTAACATTTATACAAAGTCTGTAGTCTGAAAATCCAGGAGTTACAATGCCAACACTGGAGACTCCTTACAGTCTCCTCACAGAACATTTCACCATATCAATGATTACACACCCTGATGAGCGCTCTTAAACTCTATGTAGTGAGCAAACATAGTGACTAGGAAGCCATTTTGAGGCTTAAGCGGGAACAAACGCAGTATCCATCACGTATAAACGAGCTCAAGATGGCACATTTTCACGTGACGTAAACATGTCTAGTATATTGATAGATATCCCTAAAGAAAAACACACTACGTGATTTTCTTTGCTCCAGGACCATCGCAACCGTAGAAATTTACACAAAATCAAGCAAATGCTGCAGTATTCGGAGGAGGGTGGACGACGGACTCGAGTACAGACAAAAGGTCTCGTTTGCAAACCGACAATTCCGTGCGCTCGTGATTCCGCTGATTCAAGTACCAAAAAAATTCAAATACCAAAAAAACACTGCAAGTTCATGCATCGGAAAAAAAATCTAGTAAAAATCTAGCATTTTTTCTCGCAACAATCACAAAACAGTCTGCGAAATCCTATACGGACTGTTAAAATAAATAAATAAAGAAAGAAATAAATTCCCCAGATTCCCTTGGACTACAATGGCGCTTCACAAATCGTTACAAAGCGTCTGGCGTTTAATCATTAGTCATCCCTCCAAAACCTGAGCCTTTTCCTGGATGCACTTTTCAGACTAATTAAGCCAGGACTCAGGATTTTTTGGCCTCTATCCAGAGGTGCTGAAATTCCCAAAAGCTCTCGGAGCGCCGACTCTAATGCCATGAAAGCAATTAGCCTGGACGATGCCAGGGTGCTGCTCCCGGAGAACCCGTAGCAGACCGCAGATCCGCGACAGAACAGACGTCTAATTTTTTATTAATTACCTTTAATGTAAACCCCGTAAATCCAATTACACCTTTCCCCTCACCTCGTCTCAGGGGAACTCCCATGAGGGAATACGGGAGCGAACGTCTTTATTTCTGCTTGGCTAGTGAAATGACGAGACCCGGGCCGCCGTGCCTCGACCGGATCCCAGCATTTCGAAAAGATTTTAAGCACCGAAACTAGAAGCATGTGTTATTTTTCCCCCACACAGTAGAATAATGAAATAAAATCCTTTAACAAATAAGAAATGTGTATTAACCAAGGAATAAAACATCCCATGATGCATCAGTCTAGGTAAGCGTGATGAGTTACAGTTATAGTCTGGAAGAGTTTTGTTCCTTGATACCATTGAAATGTTGTGGAACTGGAGACTCCTTCTAGAAGTTGTTAAATGAACGTCGCCATACAGAAAGCTTCACTATATAATCCATCATGTGTTTGGGTTTGTTTTTTAAAATCTTTTTCGAATTATTTTCCCCTAAACATCGTTTTGGGTCATTGCAAAAGTGGGCGTGTCTCAACATGTAGGCATTGTTAGCCGACACTGCTAACAAGAAAATCGTAGCGAGTGAACGTAACATTACCACAAAAAACTGTTACCATATAAATATTGATGAACGAGAAGACTCATTTTTTTTCCTGGTGTGGCACTACCAAATAACTGGCAGCACCTCCATTTTTTACCAAACAAACAGATCAGAGTCCCGCCCCCTTGTTTTCGATTGGCTCACAAAACCGAAGAATGTAAATTCACAGGTCAAAGTTTATCTAGAAGCGAATGCGCGTCTTTCACGTCCTTTCCCCTTCAGTGAATTAGCTTCTTTTTTTTAACATAAGAATTTCTCTCATCTTTGGTCTGATCCCTATTTGTGAACCGTAAATATTGGCACCTCGGCTGTTAATGGATGCAGTTGGCCATGACCAAAGTAAGCTAGCAGACACTGCTGAGAAAGAGAAACATTTTTTCGCTTTGGCCATTTCAACAACAATAACAAATGGATATACTGTGACATACCAATTCCAGTTAAAATAGTACTTTTTATTAGCTTCTTAAGATTGGACATCCTATGACTGACTTATTATTACCAATGGCTTCATATTTCTGGAAAGTTCTGGAAAGAGTTATCCCATGGTCAAATGTTAGAGCTTCTGTTCACCAGTTAAAATGATATTAACACTTTATGAATAATTTTGGGGGGAAATGGGCTTTGAATTGAACAATACAAGGCATTTCCTCTTGTTTCAGGAGGAAGGGGATGGAAAAAAAATGTATCCTGTATTCAGTCGTGTATAAAAAGCTGTATACACTCACCTGTGGCTCCGATGCCCAGCTGGAGCGTGCTCCTGTCCTTGGTTAAACCGTTGCTTTTGGGGCTAGCAGTCGGCGCTACCGTAGCCACTGCCCGAGGCGGCCTTTTCCCCGGCACTTTGACCGTCGTCCGGAGCAAATCGATCTCTTTCCCATGAACGTTCTGCATGTAATCCTTTTTTTTTTTTTTTTTTTTAAAAAACAAACAAACAAAGCAATCAGTTTGAAAAGCTTACAGATCGGGTTGGGGAGTTGAGAACAAAAATTGAGCAGTTAGGTCACAAGCAAGTAGCGCTCGCGATCGCTTTTTAAATATCCCACTTCCGCCAAAAAAGACACACAATTAACTTCACCTGCGTGTCTGCTTCGGCAGATTAGCAGAATTAGCCCTAACGATCGCAAATAGGCTCATTCCCATTTAAATCTGGCCATTCCATTTGGATGGGTTGTTTGCACCAACTGAAATGGGCTAAGCCAAGGTGAAAATCACCCTGATCAGCAGAAAAGAGGAAGGAAAAAAAAAAACCACCACCAACACAACAACAAAACAAAGCGTGCCGAGATGCCGGCCCCTGAAAAGCCTCCCGCCAACTCCGTTGCGTTTTTACTGCGCACCATAAAGCACTAATTTCTTCAAAAGCCTCGCTGCTAATTACCCAGTGAGCGCTCTCATTTCACTTTATTGCAGGAATTAACAGCCAGTTCAAGGCGCAGAAAGCTATTAAGATGTGTGATTAAGCCATATTCAATTAGTTTCTGCAAACAATTTAATTGATGTAGCAGACAGAATTAACAGAAGGGGATTGTGGGACGGCTCTGCTGGCTGCAATGCAAAATTAAACAGTTTCTCTCTCTCTCTCTCTCTCTCTCGCTCGCTCTGCACCCACACCGCAGTTAAATGGTGTGAGTAACTCATGGAACTTGCGTGGAAGCACGAGCCACAGGTGTCCAGACGCTAATAGCTTCCACACGAAGTAATGATGCTCGAGCCGAAAGCCGCCCGTCGTCTACAGTACATCACCCGAGCGCACGATCGCGACGGATTCAGGACACAGTCGTCTCGTTTTCCTCTCCCATGTTCCAAAACCTAAAATGATGACTTCATGACAGTTCATGAACAATGGGATTAGAACACTGATTCTCAGGTGTATGTTTTAAAAACATCGGCACCTGAAAGGAATGAGAAAGAAATCGCCACGTTTGGTCAGTTTTTCAGCCCTGTTTTATAAGCGTTACAATTTCTGCTGTCTGTATGAAATATTACACTGTTTCTAGTTATACAGTTTAAAATATATAATAACGGTTAAGACGTCGGACTTCTGAGCAGAAGATCGCGAGTTCGAATCCCAGCACTGCCAAGCTGCCACTGCTGGGTCTTGGGCAAGGCCCTTAACCCTCAACTTCTCAGCTGTATAGATGAGATAAATGGAAGTCGCTCAGGAGAAGGGCATCTGCCAAATACTGTAAAATGTAAAATGTCAACAATAATAATAATAATAATAATAATAATAATGTGCTGCATCAAGTGCTATTTTATTTACACTGGCAGCTAATCAAAGTGGGTGGAATGCGCACTGTTAAATTGACCAATTTGTATTGGTTAAAGTAAATCATCACTATTAGAATCCTTTCAGACTAGTATTAGATGTTTAACATATTACAAATATTTAACTGTATTGTTTGTAGTTTCGCTTTTAATGCGACATTGTATTGTTTGTTTTATTCTACATTGAATTTGTATTCTTCTTATTATTATTTTTTATTATTACTATTATTATGTGGGTTATCCTGACTAACGCTGTGGTTCCACTCAGTATTTTCTCTCCCCTGAGGTTTCTGGTTTAAGCAAACGTACTTAAAAACCCCTTCCCCGAGAGCTCCACGTGAGAGAAACTCGGCGACGTCGGAGGTGTGGACCGCGCTTGCGGCTTTTTCACATCCCAGAAACTTCGGCGTGCAAGCAGAGTACAAATACACGAACTTTCCCTACAGAAATACTGACGCTACTTTTGAACTTGAGATTAAAGTCAACTTTAGGTCGCCAAGTCTGGTTTTCAATTTTCTGCAAGGAGACATTTGTTTATGGAAGGAGTCTCCAGTTTCAGTCAGTTTCCCCAAGTCTTTGCACTTTTCCTGTTTCTCCATAACATGAAAAATACTCGATACTTTTTTTTGTCGTATTAACTTCGAAAGAGGCTGCTGAAGGAACTAATCTTTACAACTCTATATAACAATTGTTAACAGGAACTAATGCGTGAAATGGATTGTTTTTTTAGTACGTCATTTTTGCTCAGTAACGATTCAAAAATTGAAACCGCTGGTGAACTTATGTGGTGTATGATGAATAAAAACTCAGGATGTCCCGTTATAGCCAATATACTAGAGTTACATTTATTATTATTAATTGAGAAAACGTATGATGTTTGCATTACTTTTGCCATTTGTTGAGTCCTGGCTTGGCTTGAATTTTACGACATGATTTTAGTATAGAATTTTCCAGACAACTGATATGCAATCATAGCCAAGTTTGTACTCGTGCCTATGTGTGTGTGTGTGTGTGTGTGTGTGTGTGTGTGTGTGTGTGTGTGTGT
>JAOUWY010000075.1:9920081-9943214 GCA_025728095.1 Prietella phreatophila
GGTAGTTTCTTAATCTAATTATGGTCTTAATTAGATTAAGAGTGGATTATTGTTGTCCATGTAAACGCAGCTAATGTAGACACATCTGTCCTCTTTACCAAATCAGCTCAAATGAACTCTTACGCAGTATTAGGAGGGTTTTGGACAGTGATATGTGGAACAATTTAGCATAGATAAAGAAAGAAATACAAAGGAATTGAAACTGCAAGGTTTGGATTTGTCACATGCTGAGTTTCAAGTTATACACTTTATTTTTACATGATGTTGTTCCTAAATAGGCTGTTAGTGTGAAAGCATAGATAAGGCAAATCCTAAATACATTAGCAAGCTCACCAGGCAAGTGAAAGCTCTAATGTGCTGCTCTAATGTGTTTAGGCTCCCAGGAAACCTAATTCACTAAGCTAAAAATGGTAGCTAATATAACGTAATAAGGTATGGCAAGCTAGTTAGTATTAAGTTAAGCGCATTAACAGACACAAAGAGTATATAAATTCCCATGTAGAGGACAACTCAGTAGCACATTGGGTAGCACATTGGGTTTGTGCCCTCTACAAATAAGATGGTGGCTAATGTTTGGCTGTGAGCTGTGGCGTTCTCTTTGCATCTCATAAAATATACTATTTGAGTCTGGTTACCATCATTTTTTGGTTGTTTTTTTATTTTGAGGGTGTTTATCCCACATTGTCCTCAGTTTGGTCATCAGCCCATTCCTACGCACCAGCCAGATCTTCCCATCATACGACCAACTACCAGCCAAGGAAGGTTAACACATGTTTCCTTCAAGACAGATGAAGCCAGCCAAAACACATCTTTTCAAGCTACATCACACTTGGGAGAAAGCGCTATCTACCCTCTTCTGCATACATGACCTCATAGACAGTTACAACTGGCTAGTGTTGCTGTGATTGACAGGGGTGAGAGTAGTATGCCATGCCTCCCACCCAGAGAGCATGGCAAATTGTGCTCCCTCGGCTCTGGGCCACAGATTGCCAACTCCCGACGACAGGGTGAACACTTTTCTGTTGTCCCTTTCTGGTTAGAAAATGTATTTTTTTTTGACATCTTTAACTGCAAGGTGACTGTGTGTCGTGCTGAATTATTTTGCTTGGTTTTCTGATTATGAAAATATGTAAAATATGTGTATGTTATTAATCTGCCTAGTAAAAGCCAAGTTGTAGTGCAGCAGGCCGTGGGATTCAGAACAAGTAACTACAGGATCAAGGTATGTTGCAGCACTGTGAACCACATTTTGTGTAAATATACATACCAAATAGAACTTTTAGCTTTGCAAGAGTCAGTAGTCAGTAGTGGGCTTGTGCAATATAAAAATAGTTAGACGATTACATTGCCACAATATCCAGTGATATTTATCTGCAATTACATTATATTACCAGACCTGCAACGTTTGTGCATTTTGCGTACAAGCTCCGCAAAAACATTGGGGTAAAGTTGTATGACATTGTGCATTTTGCGTACAAGCTCCGCAAAAACATTGGGGTAAAGTTGTATGACTTATTGTTTTAAAATACACCAAAAAAGCAGACTTTTTCTCACCAATAAAACAAGAGAACAGCCAAACAATATCCGAATCTTGAATGATTTACGCATGTGATTTGAACTCTTCAATATTAACAGACACTTCCTGAAAGCCCCGCCCCCTTCCCCCAATCTCAGGTGCTCTCATATTAGGCAGAGATGCATGTGTGAGCTCCCTTAATTTATGTCAAGTTAAACAGAGAATATTTTAAGTTGATTCATGTGAAATAAAATCAGTACATGTTCAACTTATCTAAGGTTAGACTAGTATATATTTAACATCTTTGCTATAATTGATGTCACCTAAAAATTTCAAACGAAAATGGTCAAAGTGGCTCGTGTTTTTCTGACTGAAAATGGAAAAAAAAAAAAAAAAGATTAAATAGAACTATAACAAAGAGTCAAATGTAACCCTCCAAGAATAATGTTAATGATGGTGATAATTAGAAAGAGATTAAATATGCTGGAGGGTTTATTGACTGGTGCTCTCCTGTAGACCGTACAGAGGACATGTGAGCATTAGACAACTGATTTCTAAGAGAATTATATAACAAGTGATGTTATGTATTTTTTAACTGTTTACCTGCATACTACTCCAGAGTTTTTGTGTTTGCCACAGTTCTTGACATCACAGCTTGTAAAATTATTACACTTCTCCTTCTCTCCTTAATACTGAAACGGTAGAAATGCTTGCTTTCCTGTCTTTTTTTTTTTAGGCTAACGATTAAATCTTTTATTTTAATATTTTTAAATGGAAAATCATGATCAGGAAAATAAAAATCAATATCGCACAAGTTTACTGAGTAGAGTTATTTCATTGAATGAGAGATGATGTTAGTGATCTCTGGCCTACTTATCCACCAGGGAACTATGAATAAAAAATGAATAGCCCAGACACATATTCTTCTTGTCTCAGGGACCCAGACTAGTGATTTGTCGATGTCCAGCCAGCAGAGTTACAACAGCAGGAAGACTGTCTTGCTGAAAATAAACTCTCTCCGTACTCAGGAGCTTTGCTGACTAAGATTTGCTCTTCTAGAAAATGACTCAGTATTACATCGCATATACTGTACTGAGGACGAAAAAATAATAATTAAAATATAAGTTAAAGAATAAACATCAAACATCTGAGCACAAATGGGCATACTACTATTTATCATCTGAAATATCAAGGGACAATTAGACTTCAAAACATAATTTTCAGGCGTGTCTTGTTTATGCTGATTTACACATCTATTTGTTGAAATTAAATGTGATACAAGATTTTTTTTTTTAACATCTGACAACTGACAGCATCAGGTTATGCTCATAGTAATTACAAAAGAAGCTATTTAAAAAGATGAGAAGCTAATAGCAAGAGACGGGCCAAGTTAATGGAGGCGCATTAAAGCAATGTGCAATAACGTTTCGACTTTACACTGGAGTGAACAACATGAGAGAACAATATGAAATGCGCACTACTAGTAGTTTTCGTTTAGATCTTTACGGAACTTAAAGAAAAGCCTCCTGCATGAAGTTCCTCATGAAGCTGTTTGAGAAGATACCGAGAGTGCGCTTCAGGAATATTGTTCAGAATTTAAAATAATTACAATAATAATGACTTTTTTAACACTTCGAAGTCACTGCGTAATTCTATATGTGTTATTTCAAAGCAGGGTCGCCAGAGCAAGGGGGGAGAGCTGGCATTTGACCCTGCACTTTTCAAACTATGGGGGCGGTGACCCAGAATTTCAGACAATAACAGGAGTTCTGACTCTGTTGAAAAACCAAATAAAAACTTCCAGTTCAGCTGGGGGGGTGGGACATTTCTCCTAAAGGGGATCTCCTATGAGCAATATAGGGTTAACTGCACTTTGGCGCACTTGCGCTTAATAACAGTGTGTTGAATCCGTATCACTAACATTTCAATATTTTAAGTAACATATGAACATATTCTGTATTCGGAATCGATTACAGGAACATTCCTCAAATGAAATAAAGTAAGTAAAGGCTTGCTGAAAAAATATTTAGCAAAACATACAGTGACAAACAGGCTACTGCAGAACGTGAACTTGTCTTTGATTTTTAAAACATATTTTAGTGCATAATTACTGTGATCTAACTTTGTGAACTAATTTCTTGCTGCTATTGGCTGCCTGAGGAGTAAAATACAAAGTGAACAAACTACTCTGACATATAGCGCTAAAAGCAAATGACATACTTGAGTCCCTCCAGGAAGTCGCTCTTGTGCGATCACAGAAATCAACGCAAAATCAAGCAAACTCTGCAATATTCAGAGGAGTTTGCATTTTTTCTAAATGACCGCATTCAGCCAAAGCTCTTCGCTGATTCATTTGTGTCACATGTTTACAGCGAAAAGGTCTCATTTACCAACAAAGACCACTTCGAAAAACCTTGCAAAACAATTTTGTGCAATTCAAGTAGTTTTCCACAAAAAAGCACAAAAAACTCAGCAAATTGCATCGCAAATTTTGGTGGGAAAATGCAGCAAAAACAAGCATGTACCTCTTCTCTTAGACAAAAATCATGCCCGACCACTTGTGGAGTAGTGGTCTCACCCCTGTTATTATTATTATTATTATTATTATAAAATAGCAGAAAACTAAAGTAAAAATGAAGAAATTCCTGAAGAAACTTCATCTCCAAACCAAGTCTGAACTTTTTGACTGCTAGTGTATATACACTGAACATTAAATAGCCTTTGTTGGAACTGGCTCATTACGGCGACTCTGGCATCTAGCTGTCTATAACCAACAAGAGAGTCTAAAAAGTGCAAACAAAACACACACGCATACACACACACACACACACACACACACACACACACACATACACACACACACATGCACACATGCACACACACACATCAAAGCCCAATTACCTCCAGTAGGCCCCCCCAGACCAGGGCCCATCTGCGTGATGTGTTAAAAAGCCTATACATGGCCCATATAACACATAAGAGTATGTTATTCACACTACCAACATGTCAGCAATATGATATTTTTGCCTAATTGCCGGCCTTCCCGTGCACTGGTAACATGTCGAGGACCGTGTAAAAGCTGTATTCTGTTTCTATCATGGTTGTATGGTGGTACTTTATGGTAATACAGTATTATATTCAAATTTACTACAGTATTTTTCAGTACCAGAGAACCACACTCTCAGAAAGGATGTGTTAATATCCTACACACTTTTTGTGTTACTAAAATTTCAACACGTGTTGAATTATCCAATAAATTAAATTAAATTCGCCTCAAAGTGAATGTTCGTTGCTTTGACCTTTTGACTTTGACCGTAGAGTCGGAGTCCTGAGGCAATGAAGCCAAATGATCACCATTAAGTTAGCGTTCCTCACTATTTAGCATTAGCGCTGCTGAAAATGCCTGGCCAAGATTGTGATATTTAGGCAGGGAGCTCTCGAAAATGTATCCAGTGAAAAACAGTAACTCAGCGAGTGACAATTAACTTTACCTATCACGACGGCTTCAAAAGTGAATATCATGTACTGCTTCCTCGGTGTTACGCTACTAGTGGCATGTGTTTATGTTGACTGTGAAATATGGACTGAGGTTATTTTATAACTCTCTGGGTCTGCATCTCATCTGAGGCTCTGAGTTAGGGCTAGCTACCTGGATGCTGTCATCAGTCACAGTGAGTGATGAGTGATGCTAACCTAGACGCTCACCTGAGGTAATAACATTACTTTAGCATACAGCTCTCGATAATGTTAGATATTCCCTTTACCTTTTTGAGAGTTAACGATAACGTAGCATTACAGCTATTCATCATGATGTAATACAGAGAGTGGGTTAATGTTAACTACATTTAGCGAACATGTTGGACAAGGCAAGCTTTAGTAATTAGCATTAGGCGGATGGGTTAGGGCCGTGTTTCTTCATGTATTCAGTGAATGTTAATGCTGGTTAACAGGTGTAGACAGTCGGTGGCTAACGGCACTTAACTACCTCAATAATGTCGAGGCTAAACGTTCTTCACGAGGTTAACGTGATAAAAAGAGAGGATGGGGTCTAGGTTGTAATGCTTTGCACTATCTCTGTAATGTTATTGACTTAATTAGGTTGTGCAAAATAATTGGTGGTGAGGCACTAAAGGCAGGAAAATAAATATTATTTAGTTAGCTAGATTTTCCTGGTGAGTCTACAGCACCGTTTTGTTCATTATGAGAGTGGAGGTCACATTTCCAAAATTACACAATTTGAGATTCTGTAACGCAATTTCTCAGTTAAAGCCCAAAGGCATTTGTCCATAGTTTGTAGCTAACAACTAACCAACACACTTTTTGCTCTTTTTCAGCTTTTCAAATGGAAGCGAGTGGGACTATTGTCTTCCTAAATGTCAAGGAGATTTAGAAGAAGATGCATCAACTCCAATTCAATACATCTGTCAAATATTTTCATGATTTTAATAAATGTCACCTGAATTTCATGCAATTGTTTGTTTATTTTGTGAGCATTTTAGAATTTTTGCTTACAAACAAATTGCATTTGAGGAGAACTGTAGGGAAATAAAGTATAAACAACACGTTATTTTGTGGGGTTTTTTAACACATCTTTGTGTGGAACTGTACTAATACACATCATGTGTTAAATGTACTAACACGCTGACTGTGTTGAAAGCAAAATGTGTTGTCCTTAACATGACACAGACGTAACTAGACATCTGTTTTAAGAGTGCAGATGTACATGTACCTCAGAATTGTCTGGAGATTTTCACAAATACCGTCTTAACTTGTCAAATATATGTGGTGCTTTCAGAGGTGTAAACTGATACCATGGGATTTCTGTAGTAAAGACAGAACTGTCCAATTTACTACACAATATATCACATCTTTGAGAAGTCTACTAGTCGTCTGCAGTTAATCAATGGTAAATGGCACACTTATATAGCGCTGCTATACACTGTGACTCTGCTATACACTGTGTCTCATTCACCCATTCACACACCAATGGTAGCAGAGCTGCCATGCAAGGCAAGGCGCTAACTTGCCATCGGGAGCAACTTGGGGTTCAGTGTCTTGTCCAAGGACACTTCGGCATGTGGAGTCATCCGGGCTGGGAATCAGACCGCCAACCCTACGATAAGTGGACAACCTGCTCTACCACCTGAGACACAGCCACACCATGGACTTCTAAGGAAAAAACAGTTTTTCCTCCTTACATTTTTATTTATGCTACATATCAGTCGGAAGCTTTAGTTTAGTATCCAATCATTTCAGGTTAGCATCAAGTTCATTAATGTAGGAAAAAACACCTAGCAAGACTTGTGCCTATTTATCATTTTCTCATGCTTAACAAAGTTAACTCGGTAAAATGTTTCGGTGTGCTGGAGTAAGCAAAGACTCCTAAAATGAGGCGCTTCCTTGAACTTCATTGAAGGCACGAGCTCAATTAAATTGAGGTAGGGTGTCTAGACGGAAGCCCGTTCTCACGAAAACTTCCACAAAACTTCCAAGCCTATGTTATGGTCTGATAAGACCAGGGTAGAACTTTTTGGACATAATTCTGAAAGATATTTTTGGCACAAAAAAAGGACCGCTTATCACCCAAAGAACACATGCCCACAGTGAAGCATGGTGGTGGCAGCATTGTGCTATGGGGTGACTTCAGCTGGGACGGGGACTCTAGTTGCGATAGAGGAAATCTAAATGCCAATCTATTTTGGCACAAAACCGCCAAGCCTCTGTCAAACAGCTGAAAATGAAGGGAAAAAAACCATTCACCCTTCCAGCAAGATAACAACCCAAGGCACAAATCAAAGGACTCGTTTCAGAAGAAGTAGATCAACATTTTGGAATGGCCCACTCAGAGCCCAGAGCTAAATCCCATCAAAAACCTGTGAAAGGACTTGAAGAGGGCTGTGCACAAGAGATACCTGTGCAACCTGATAGATCTGGAGAAATTTTCCAAGAAAGAGTGGAATAAAATGGCCAAAAATGGTGTTCTAAGTTAGTAGACTCTTACCCAAAAATACTGAGTGTGAGTGCTGTATTACAAGGAAAAGGCACGTTAAGAAATTATTAGTTCACGGGTGCGCATACTTATGTAAACGTGTTATTGTAAGTTTTTTTGTATTTTCGTTTTCCAACCTAAAATGTTTCCATTTGTTTGAATTTTGTTGGTTGTTATCACATTAAAGGTGGAAAAAGATCTGACATTATTTATCTTGGGTTAGTTTTTTTTTTTAACAGGTCATTCACCTCCCTCCCTCTCTCTCTCTCTCTCTCTCTCTCTCTCTCTTTTTTGTGTGTGCATGTTTGCCTCTCACTTCTGAAGTCGATGGCTCGATTCCCACCTCTGCCCTTTGTACGTGGAGTTTGCATGTTCTTTCTGTGCTTCCAGGGTTTCCTCCCCCAGTCCAAAGACATTCGTTGTATTCTGATTCCAAATGGTCCGTCGTGTATGTGACTGTGCCTTGCAATGGGTTGGCACCCCGTCCAGGGTGTCCTCCGCCTTGTACCCCGAGTTGGGGTAGGATCCAGACTCCTGTGACCCTGTGTAGGAAAAAGCGGAATAGAAAATGGATGGCTGTGTATGCGTACATATACAGTAGATAATTTTCTCAGCTGCAGGATTTAGATACAATGCACTGGGCCATGGTGAAGGGCGAGGTGACCTTTCAACATCAAAACACACTGCTGTACGTCAATCTCTGTGATATTTCTGTCCTTATAGGTAACTATTCACACATGAGAGGTTAATTGCTGCCTTGGCTTGAAATGTACAACAAAAGCCACAGTATTTTTAAATTATAAGCGAAAATAATATACTGTTTCATTGGTGAATGAATATAATCAGACGTTGATGAATTGCTAAATACATGTAGAATATTGTTTAGTTAATTGCTGAACATGAACATGAATATTTTACAGTTTCAGTCTAGTGACTGTTGAATGTGGTCTGACAAATGAGAAGGGATACTTCTGACTTCTAAGAAGTTCTTACACTTCTAGCGACTGTGTGTCTTACGGTGTTGGAGGGTAAGTTAAGTAAGAATTAAAACGCTGCGAGGGATTGCAAATTGCTGCGGTATAAGCGGAATAAATCAATTTATTACGTGCTGTTCTATTGTAGGAAAATGATTATCTTCATGGTGGTGACAGTAACTCCATGTCATGAATGAAGCAAGATTATTTTCCTATTCTGAAGTGTTTTCTTTCTTAGCAATTTACTAAAGATGAATGTTTTTTCATTTAATAACAAATGATGTCATCCATTTGGACTGTTTATAGTTAAATTTAATGTTGCCGGTCAATGCCTCATGACGCACCTCCACGCCAGCAGACGCCATGCCCTTCCCTTGAATACTGAGACTCTGTTTCTACACCACACGTTATTTCTTCTCAATGTCCTGATCTTGTTTCTAAAAGCACACGGAGTGTTTCGCAATACTCAAATTGATGCTTTCGTGTTTCCTCCGTCCTCCACCACGTGACCCGGAAATCAGTCGAATTCCGCCATCTTGAAGGACATCAGTTCTCTTATTGCACGACGAGGAAGGAGGAGTGAGGAAGCTTCCAGAGGAGCTAGGAGTGAGAGAATACACAAAATGGAAAAACCTGCTGCACGTCCGAATTCCATTTCTCCTTTACATCTGCCACAATCTCAAACAAAAAGTCCTTTGATGATGAGATGGAATTTAATGTGAAATACCGGCTAATTAAATATGTCTAGAATGAGTATTGTGATTTAATTGAGCCTTGAATGCTTGGATAGGCAAAGCTGCACAAAGATGCGATACATTATGTACTGTTCATTAATTTGTTGTTGAATAACCCAGACATTACACATACTCGGTGCATTTAGCTTTATTAAGGATGATGTTATTAACGACGCTCCTACAACATAACAACAGATCCCTGAAGCGCAGTCAGGTAACCCAACTGATCAGTTATCATAATTGATGTCGCTTTGGAGTAAAGCTCGAAAGTGCGAGGATGTTCCATTTGACTCGCTTCCATTCCTCTCTCCTCGCATCCTTCCCTTACATCCTAAGGGGGTGGAGCTCAGACGCAAGGCAAGGGAGCCAGGAGAGAAAAGAAGGATGAACAAATAAAAAATGAGAAGCACCCATGCTATCTTGCCACCTACCTAGTATGTGCAAGTTTTACGCATTGTTGTTTGGATCATTCTTTGGATTACCATTTTGGCCTTGTGGTGGATTTGTTTAGTCTTGTGTTTTGAGCATTGCCTGAATTTCAACACCAAACTTTGTCTTGCGTTTTGGATTTGTCAATAAACCTCAAGCCCTATAAATTAAAACACCAAGCATTTAAAATGCTACCCAATGAAGCAGCTAACTTTTGAAACCGCTAAGACCTTCAGAATATAACACACCTTTTGTCTAGCCTGTTTTAACAAGTTTTTTATTGACTTCTGTATTTTGAGAGATCATTTATAATGTTTTATTTAATTTCTATAATTTATTTGTATACAGTGACGAGAAATAAGCATTTGTACACTTTTGTCTTTATTTAATATACTTCCAGTGCATATATCCACTTCATATTTACACATATAATAGTGTTTGACCTTGTCCTTATAAATATTAAATAAGGTATGCATTCATTTACATTTATTCATTTTGCAGATGCTTTTATCCAAAGCGACTTACAAATGAGAAAATACAAGCAAAGCGATACATCAAGCGCAGAAGAATACAAATAGTGCTATCATACAAGATTTATAATTGAGTTCTAGAGAACAAAAGTGCGCAGAGCAGATGTGAAAGAGCCAATGTATGCATAAGCATTAAAGCTTTAAAGCCAGTAAACGCAATATTTAAAACAATGAAATTGATGGGGAGATGTCTACAGTTTGAGATTCTACAGTAAGAAAGTGTTTAGGTCTTTGCATCTTTATTGTATATTCCTCTTGGGAAATCATCTTAAATTCACAAGGTGTGAACGCTGTGTAAAATGTAAATAAAAAACAGAATGCAATGATTTGAAAATTTCATAAACCCACATGTTATTCACAATAGAACATAGAAAACATATCACATGTTTAAACTGAGGAAATGTACTATTTTAAGAAAGTAATAAGGGAATATTTAACTTGATATCCACGACACGTCTCAAAAAAGTTGAGACGTGGGCAACGAAAGGCTTGAAAAGTAAAAAGAAACAACTGGAGGTTAATTGGAAACAGGTCAGTAACATGATTGGGTATAAAAAGAGTATCTTAGAGAAGCTGTGTAGGAAAAAGCGGAATAGAAAATGGATGGCTCTGTATGCGTACATATACAGTAAATGATTTTCTCAGCTGCAGGATTTAGATATAATGCACTGGGTCATGGTGAAGGGCGAGGTGACCTTTCCACATCAAAACACACTGCTGTACGTCAATCTCTCTGATATTTCTGTCCTTATAGGTAACTATTCACACATAAGAGGTTAGCAGAGACTTTCATAATTAAAGATGGGCAGAGGATAACCAATCTGTGAAAAACTGCGTCTACAATTTGTGGAAAAATTTCAGAATGATGTTCCTCAATGTAAAATTGTAAAGACTATGAATCTCATAATCTACAATACATAATATCAAATGATTCAGAGAATCTAGAGAAATCTCTGTGCGCAAGGGACAAGGGTGAAAATCAATATTACATGCCCGTGATCTTCGGGCCCTCAGACGGCATTGCATTAAAAACACGCATGATTCTGTAATGGAAATCACTGCATGGGCTCAGAAACACCTCGAGAAATCATTGTCTGTGAACACAGTTCACTGTGCCATCCACAAGTACTGGTTAAAGCTCATTCCAAAGAAGAATCCATATGTGAACATGATCCAGAAACATTGTTGTCTTCTCTGGGCCAAAGCTCATTTAAAATGGACTGAGGCACAGTGGAAAACTGTTCTGTGGTCGAATCAAAATTAGAAATTCTTTTTGGAAAGCATGGACGCAGTGTCCTCTAAACTAAAGAGAACTAAAGAGGAGAGGGACCATCCGGCTTTTTATAAACGCTCAGTTCAAAAGTCTGCATCTCTGATGGTATGGGGGTCATTAGTGAATATGGAATTGGCAGCTTGCACATCTGGAAAGGCATCATCAATGCTGAAAGGTATAGACAGGTTTTAGAGCCACGTTACTCTTTTTATACCCAAGTATGTTACTGACCTGTTGCCAATTAACCTCCAGCAGTTTCTTTTTAGTAACACTTACTTTTCCAGCCTTTTATTACCAACTTTATTAAGACGTGTTGCGGCCATTGAATTCAAAATGACCTTATTTTTTCCTTAAATTGGTACATTTCCTCAGTTAAAACATTTGATACGTTTTCTAGGTTCTATTGTGAATAACATATGGATTTATGAGATTTGCAAATCATTGCATTCTGTTTTAATTTACATTTTGCACAGCGTCCCAACTTTTTTGGAATTGGGGTTGTATATTAGACCTGTGTCTAAATGTGTTTAGATTTAGACACACATCTCCATGCTGTGTGGTTTTTTTTAGCAGAGCAATTTTGCATGAGGTATAGGAAAGATGATGTGCAGTGCAGTTCATTGCTTATTGTTTTCTGTGTAACTGCTGTTCCCACTGCTTTCACATCATCCTGCAACTAATTCCGCTTGACTTTTGCCTTCTCTCTTACCTTCCTTATCGTTAATCTGAGAGTGCATCGTGAAATCTTGTGTGGCTCACCAGTCCGGAGATGATCACTGTAGTTGTCGTTCCATGAATTTTCCATCTGTGTATTATCAAGCCAGTTGTGCTGACAGGGATGTTCAAGGTCTTTATTATGGCTCTGTAGCTGTCATTTAATAATATTGTCACTGAGAACTTTAGGAAGCTCCGTCACCTTAATCATTGCTGTTTGTGTTAAATCTTTCCATACAATGTCTCAATTTGCATAAGAACCATTTCTTTTTTCAGTATTTATATCTTGAACTGGATTTATTCTTATGTAAGCTTGAACCTTCAATTTCATTTTGAAACATATTTTTAAAATTCTTATCGATACATAATTTTTGTCTATATTTGTAAGTACAAAGACATTGTGCACTGGAAGTATATTAAATAAGCATATATTAAAAAAAAACTTTTCCCCTCACTGTAATAATTTTCCTTCCCCCCTCCACCGCCACCCCTCCAAACTGTCCTATTGGAATATGGCCACCCCCTAGTGTGAAGTAATATTTGCAGTGGCTTACAGATACATTGTTCACGTCCGATAAGAATATTAAAGTACCTGAAATATCTATCAGTATGTTGTCATTTTTGAAGTGGTGAAGCGTTTTTAATTTAAAAAAAAAAAAGTACTCTCAACATCAAAAACAACAGAAATAGTCTGTGGCTCAGCCTTGGCTCTATTTGAAGTGTGAAGATCAAGAGGTTTTTGGCAGTGAAACATATTTGCAGGATTATGAGCACAAAGGTAGCCTCCAGCATAAATGTTTTATACCTGCCACTTTACACCCACTTCTTCTTAGAAAGTGAATGATCTTGATTTGAGGTCTGACCATGTCAATGCTGACTCCATGCGCTAGGCAATTTAGTTCTGATTTATTGTACTTGTGATTGTTTATGGAAGGCTCTGTCGAACACCTGGACTCGAGTCTGGTGGAGGGTAGCAGAAAACGAAGGCCGCTCATGCATAATTCATCAAGCTCGTGACTACATCATGCAGGCTGCCCTCTGCAAGTTCCCAAGGCTATGGAGATCATCTCTGTAAACAAGATAAGGTAAAAATAGACATGTTGTACAGACAGAGTTTTCCCCCCTCTTATTATTTTCTCTTCTATTAATTATTCACCTTGGAAATAGAATTAAAAAAAAAAAAAAAAGAAGATTTTTAAAATCCGGTGAACGCGGCAAAAACCTTATGACCCCATCGCTACATAACCGGGGGTTTAAAACACCACAGACATGAAGATATTACCTCATTCCAGTGTATATATGGTCTCTAACTCCCTTAAAAACAATGACCAATCTGTTTCATATTTTAAATTGACCTATGCTTTTTATTTTTAATTTTTTTAATTTTAACAATGAAAGTGTCATGTTTTTGTGTGACATGCAAAGAATCAACATAACACGTTTGTAGCATAAATCACTATTGATAACTTGTGTTTGACTGTTAGTCTGTATTTATTTATTTATTTATTTATTTCGTTTTACCTCTAGATTGTGATGTTCAGAGTAGTATTGGCTTTGTCGAAAAAAATGCTACAAATTATAAAGAACAAAAAACACCCAGTCAGATTCTCACGTTCTTCTGAAATAGCCCTGGATAAAACAGAACAGTGTGTGTGCTCGTTCATGTCTACCGCAGATCAACTAGAATAATGTACACGAGTAGTGGAAAGTGGTCTGTTGGAACGCACTCCTTGGAAAGCTTTCTCTTTTTCACAATGGTGAGAAGTCTTTCTTGGACAACTAATACTCCTAAAATGTTCATAGATACAGTACACGTGAATGTGCGAACACACCCACACTCACACCACGTAGACTGATCACAAAAAACTTTATGCACTGGAAGTGGTGGCTGTTTGGGACGTGCGGTTTGGGGTCAGACGAGCCTCCTCTTGAATCCTACTCACCATGATTACAGATGCTCAGGACCTTAGGACTTGTTCTCTTCTTTGGATATGTGGGGTCACAAGTACCTTACCTTGTGTCTTAGACATGAACTTGTGATTTAGTTTCATATTGATCTTGACCTGTCGGTTTTCCAGTACTCTTTACAACCACTCTTAGGTCAAATTGATTCAAGGACCTCATAATGTAGGCTGGGTGTAGGATGTGTATTCGAATGTTTATTTTTATTTTTCCTTATGCATGTTCCTCACATAAAATTAGCCAAGGCTACCAAGTTTCAGGTGGAAAAAAATTGTTCCATATATATTTTTTTTCGCTTTATTAAAAATGCTAAGGGCTACACGAGGGTTCAAATCAAGTGCGAACTGAACCTACTGAAATTTCTGAATGTATGTCTTTCATAGCTGGCTGCTGCAAGGGTTTAGGGATCTACAACTTTAAAACGTTTTTTTTTTTTTTTTTTTTTAAATCAACAAATTAATTTGTCTGTAAGCATATTGTTTTTAAAATCAGTAGTTACAAGGAAGCGTAATTACATATTTTTGTGATTTGATTTCATGTTGTAGTGGCTGTAGTCATCTATTATCTCCTCATCAGTCTCGAGTAGAACAAAGTGTTTGGTTCATGTTTTATTTTCATCCGATTTATAATGTGCCTCTATGGCTTCAGTATTTTTCATGCTGTCTGTTCACATTACAATAACCATCTATTCTCTTACAATGTACTAGAAATTCAATGCAACCAAGAAAGCGGCACCGTTAACTAAAATGCTGAAGGACAAATATCCTTGATGTATGTTTCAGGATAACCTGACTTCAGGACAAAATAAGCACATGGAAAATTTTAAAAGCTTTTTGAAATGATGTACTGTTGCAGAGATCTTCCTTATCAATCATCATTTGGTTAAAACGATCAAACATGAATCAGAAATTGTTACAAGGACTTGGCTGGGTCAGCTTTTAGCTTGTACAGTATAATAATACAATTATATGGTAATATGTCAAAAGTTTGGGGAGAGACAGCATAGAAACAGCATCTGTCTGCGTTTAGTAATGTCTTATGTCTTGTGACCTTAGATACCTCATGCATTTTGCACTACTGGGTCAGCAGCTTTTCACATTCTAGACTATATTTTTTGGGTAGGCTTGAAAATTGTCTCTGTATTGGTGGAGAAGCTCTTGGCTGGTTTAGATCTTGCTTGAAAAGCTGCCATCGCTCTGTAAAGGTAAGGGTGGAATTCCCTGAGCTAAAAGAAATGCCACAAGGCTCTGTCTTGGGTTTCTTGTTGTTTTCATTGTACTTGCTGCCTTTAGTACATATATGTGTGCTGTTCTGGG
This sequence comes from Prietella phreatophila, assembly GCA_025728095.1. Lineage (NCBI taxonomy): Eukaryota > Metazoa > Chordata > Actinopteri > Siluriformes > Ictaluridae > Prietella > Prietella phreatophila. The sequence continues at coordinate 9,935,519 of JAOUWY010000075.1, forward strand.
AAAAACCTGTTAGTTGTCAGAGACTGTGGCTGAATTCCTGAAAACAGCCCAAAAAGTTTTTATTTTATTTACTTTTTTTTTTTTTTAAATGACCAGTAAAAACTTTGACACCTGAATATTCAAAATATAACTGTGTTTTACAAAAATGACCCAGAAAAGCTTTTATTTACTACTAATGTTACATCCTAACTAGAGATGCACTGATGTATCGGACAATTATCGATATCGATAAAGGCCATTTATCATACAATGGGCTAATGGCCAATAGTTTAAAAACATCCGATGATTAGGGCCGATTATATCCTGTCAATCAAAAGAGGGCGGGAAAACGTCGATTTCATGCTGTGTGTGAAGATGTCTCTTGTGTGGAATGACGACAAAACTGCAGTTTTTAATCTCTGTCAACTGATAAGATTTTACACCGGACACTACAGCAGGGAAGCGGGAGTTTCTGCATCGAGTCTAATTGGGTATCTTTGCACCAGTACACTGTTGAAACATTTAATGAAGATGAGTTAATAATATATATTGCACAGAAAAATATATATTGTAGTGTATTTCATATCCAGTTAATGTTAATATATAAAAAGTTGATATTATATATTGCCAGTTTGATGTTCAGTGATGAAGTAGAAATGCTTGTGTGTGTGGTGAGTGAATGTGAGACTAACATGAGGGGTTTTTATAGAATTCAGTGAATGTTAATATGAATTAATAACATTCAATAAGTTAAGAAATCTTACTTTAATCTTCAGAATTTAGTTCGTGTGTTAATGTTAATTTGAGTAATGTGTTAATGTTTATGACACCAGTTACTGGGAAACAACAAGTCACGGTGAACTTCATATAGTAGAAGACGCAGAAATTTGATAATGTAAAAGGCTTTCTCAGGCCTCCACAGAAGTATGGCTTTAATTTTCACTCTTATGCTGGAAACACTCTGGTAACTGGTAGCTGGTATGTTTCACTGATCACACAAACATGCCCAGATTTCTAAACACTGGCAAGTTTCTCTCATTGAACAGATGTCAGGGGCTTGTTTCTCGCATTTTGGTTCTATGACTGACAGAGGTTTAAAAATTGAAAACCATATGAATGATCTTGCCAGAACATCCTTCTCTGGAATATTTCCAAGATGAGGAACATGGTCATACATGATTCAGGGATGTTCATGGATTTATAACCTCTAGATTGCATCCAGTTATTGTAACTCTATATCCATCTACAAGCTCATGTCACTCCCAGGGTAACTACCAGGGTTCTTACAAGAACTAGAAAGTCTAAATCATAGTCTAATTGGTTTGCTATTTAATATTGAGTAGGTAGATATTAACTGATCTCCTACCATCTTATAAATCACCCTCTAAATGTAGGACACAATGAGACCAAGAGCAGTTAAAAGCATCCTTTCTTTAAGAATTGGCTTTACCTTTTGTTCAAGATTGTCTCTCTTTTTCAGAATATTTCATTACATATACACCGATCAGCCATAGCCTTAAAACAACCTGCCTAATAATATGTAAGTCCCCTTTGTTGCGTGCTGTGGTATCTAGCATCGAGACGTTAGCAGCAGATCATTTAAGTCCCATAAGTTGCTAAGTAGAGCCTCCGTGGATTGGACTTGTTTGTCCGGCACATCCCACACCCACTTGATCAGATTGAGATCTGGGGAATTTAGAGACCAAGTGAACACCTTGAAATCTTTGTTATGTTCCTCAAACCATTCCTGAACCATTTTTGCAGTGTCAAACAGCGCATTATCCTGCTGAAAGAAGCCACTGCCATTAGGGAATACCGTTGCCATGAAGGGGTGTAGTTGGTCTGCAAAAGTGTTTAGGTAGGTGGTGCATGTCAAAGTAACATCCACAAGATTTCCCAACAGAACATCACACTGTAAACCGTCTTGCCTTCTTCCCATAGTGCATACTGGTAGCATCTCTTCCCCAGGTAAGTGATGCATACTCACCTGGTTGTCCACGTGATGAATAATTTTTTCCTTTTACATCAGACCTGGCCACCTTCTTCAATTTATCCATGGTCCAGTTCCACCCATTGTAGGTGCTTTCAGTGGTGGACAGGGGTCAGGATGGGCACTGATGGTCCTCGGCTACACAGCCCCATACACAACAAGCTACAATGCACTATGTGCTCTTACATCTTTCTATCATAGCCAGCATGAACTTTTTCAACAGTTTGGGCTAGAGTAGCTTTTCTGTGGGATCGAACTAGACGGGCTAGCCTTCGCTACCCACGTGAGTCTTGGATGCCTATGAACCTGTTGCTGGTTCACCGGGTGTCCTTCCTTGGACCACTTTAGGTACATGCTAACCAATGCATACCGGGAACACCCCATGAGACCTGCCGTTTTGAATATGCTCTGACCCAGTCATCGATCCACCACGATTAGTGTGTCAATAATCACATTTGTAGAATGTGTATATTCAAAGCAACAAGTGTCATACCTGACATTAACCTTTGTAAAGGGCAAAAAAAATTGTGCATAGTGTACTTCAGAAATTCATAATTATAGAATAAGTAAATGTACATCATGTACTTGTACTGCTAACAAAAATTGGACTGTGGCTTCACTTTATAAATTTGGTTATCGGAATTCTGCAATCTTCAAGAATCAAATGGAGTATGTTTAAGGGATATACATTTCTTTTTGTGATTATTTGTATTCATTCAACTTTACGAGACTTGGCAGGATGCTGTCACAGAAAAGATAGGATGTGGTGATAAGATCTTTCTGTTTTATTTATTTATTTAGTTTTTCACTAAACGGGTTAAGCATGATTTATCAACAAGAATCCACTATCAGGCCCAAACATGGCCAGCTCATCTTCATGCTCTCTGGCACGTTGACATTTCCACTAATTGAATAAATGGACACTTCGCAGGACCTTTTGCAGTCCAATAATGTTGTCTTGTTTAAAGGTCAACATGTGACCTTAAGCTCTGGTCTAATTTGAAGCTGCTTGTGAACCTCTGGATGGGTTAAACTCTAATGGTTTTTGTGTGTTAGACTTGTGACAGAACATTCACAAGCCATTATATATATATACAAGATATAAAAATCAATATCAAGTCCGATACAAACACATCTCAAATGTGTTTGTAAAATTGTAAAAAGCATTTTTATTTAATTCATATCATTGTAACAAAAAATAAAATGTAGGACTCCAAACATTCCTATACATCAGGTATCTTATATTGTGCCCTAATAACAATTGACACAAAACACTTTTGTCATTTAGGTATTAGCAAATTATTGAGATGGCTGTATAGAAAGGGTAACTCCCTTTTTACACCCGTATTCCTACCTTATGAAAGCAAGGACATATAGGTGTACACTGCAGTAAATTCTAGTTATACATCTAGGTTGGTCACATGTTAAGCTGACACGTCCATGACCTAAATGGCTCATTATATACAATAAGGAAATGGTCATGCTAAAACATTGAATGGATGTTATTTTCCAGTCACTGTCACTTTTCAAAGATAATTATGTTTATACTTTTCTTACAACTGGAATAACAGGAATTGACACACACTGGCTCATTGTTAACAGGGAGTTGTAGCATTGTATGTATGCTTATCTGCAGTGTAATGCATAAAACCAGTCACAAAAAAGCAGTCTTTAGTTTACACAAATGGTGCAAAAAAAACAAACAAAAAACAACCCTCCAGAGAGCAGCAGTTCTACTGGCAGAAATGCCTTGTTGATGAGAGAGTTCAGTGGGAAATGGCCAGACTAGTTCACCAAAAGTTGAAGTTACAACCCCAATTCAAAAAGTTGGGATGCTGAGTAAAATGTAAATAAATACAGAATGCCTTTTCCATGTGTTACTTTTCCAGCATTTTGTTTCCCCATCCCAACTTTTCTGAGACGTGTTGTGGCATGTTGTGTGTTGCTCCCCCCCACATTTTTCAGACCATTCTGTGTATGAAAAGATGATGATCAGCTGTAGGTACTCAAACCAACCATGCCACGGTCAAAGTCAAGTCACATGTTTCCCCAAATTTTGAAGCTCTTGACATGTATCTGCATATGCATCGCAATTACATGAATGAGTAGGTATACAGGTGTTCTTATTAAAGTGGCCAGTGAGTGAATGAGTTATGAAGGGTAGCATTTGAGATATAATGCACAATTCGTATGAACAGAAAAATGTTCTTCAGAACGGTGATTTTGTATAGTGTACAGTGTTTATTTGTTTATTTATTTAATTTTTTTGTGGCGGGGGAACGTTAACACTTGCACCTGGATTTCTTCTCTTGTCACATTAGTAGCTTGAGTATACGTAATATACTGGGTAACTTGGAGACATATTTGCAATCACATGCAAATAACTCTGTACTGTGTCAAACTTCATCAACATCCATCTTTGACAGTTGTACACGTTCTGTTCCAACATTTGACAGTGACTGTTAGTCTTGTTACACCGGTTTCATGATAAACTGATCTGACTCCAAGATGTCTTGAGGGAAATTAATCTAACAAGTGCAAGTTCTTAAGGATTCACACAAACCAACTGGTATTAAAAGTTATGACTGGTTAAAGTTAGGGTATTACATGGAGATGGTGGTTAGAACTCCTTTCAATCGTTTTATTCATGTAAAGTCCAAAAAGTCTTACTAGCTTGAATTTCCATGGAATGTACTGGGCAAGTCCAAAATTTTTTTTATTACTTGGTAAGTACCGTTGAGGGACCTGCCTGGGTCTATTTCTGGACATATACATTGGATAAAATAGCACAGTCTTAGAAAATGTACAACCTATAATGGTTCTTTGGTTGTCCCTCTGGGCAAACCCTTAAACGTCGTATGCAGAGTCCTTAGGAAGCTAAGAACCCTTCATTTTCCAATGAGAACCCATTTTTAACAGTGTATATCTCCTTTATATGTTGGTGTAATTGGATTGGGAATCGGCCCAAGTCTGATTAGGGACAACTTGCAGCACTTCAGTTCCAAGAACTCTTATTGTTTATTGATTGTTTTGCCCTCTTCCTGTTTTTATTCAGAATAATTACAGCATTGATACGGTAATTTAATGCTGCGATATCGCCTGTGCATGCATAGCCAGTATTGTAAGAATTGCTATGACAATGCTACATTTTAAAAATGGCTTAGCAATAGTAGGCTTCACAACTGGCAATAAATTATAGGGGGAAAAAGTGTATTAACATTGTTTTGAGGTACCAGAATATTTTTTATGGACCTTGGCATACTGTAGATTTTGCATGTCTCTGGAACCTTACTGGAAGGAGGAACACTGTTCTTCCAAGAGATTCCCTCAAGTGGTATTGTGATGATAGTAGTAGAGAGGGCTGTCTAACTCGTCAGTCCAACATCATCTACTGGTAATCAACTGGGTTGAGGTCTTGTGACTGTAAAGGCTATAGCATATGATCAACATAATTGTTATACTTACAAAACCATTCGTGAGATCTCATGCCCCGTGGATGTGGGCGGAGTTATCCTAGAAGAGACCACTCCCATCAGGATGGAAGTATTTCATCAAGGTGATCAGTGAGAAGGACCTTGGATTGATTTGCAGTGTATAAGTGGATGCCCTCCAATGCATAACAGAGCCACAACAGAGCTACTGACGAAAAGGTTGTGCGCTCCCCAGGGGTTGGGAGGGTTACCTTAAAAATGTATTCCGTTACAGCTACAAGATACTTCATAAAAAATGTCATCAGTAACTTGATCCAAGTATCACAATATGAAAGTAATGTAATCTGATTGCTTTTGGATCACTTCAAGGTGACATATGTGAATAAAGTCAAGAGAAAAGCATTATGATCCAAAAAACTTTTATTTGGAGCTTATTTTAGAGCTTAAAAACATGGCCAATGATTTGCTTGAATAAACGATATAAATTTGTTACTCGTGTGAGTCACAACTGGCAAGAGAGAACCAGAACTACAACCATGCAGCTGTCTATATTGTGTTATGCCAAAAGCAGGGCTCCAGACAAAAATAGATATTAATATTAACGATAAGAAAAAAATACAGGCACCAAATGATTGTTTTAAGTGCCAGATAAGAACAAATTTGCGCAATTAAAAAAAAAAACACTTACTTTGTCATCCTGTTATATGTATACGTCTGGCTTTTTTTCATCCAAGTTCACTTAAAGTGGGAACTGAATGTCTTTTCCAACAAAGAATAGTTCTTTCTACAGAATCTGAACCAGTGTCACTGACCATAATTACTGTTTGTCACCATCACTTGGCCGTTGAGTGTACTTTGGCCGCCTCCTCTGTTTTGCAGAAAGCCAGCGTTTGATACATGGTTCAAGATCAAACTGTTCAACTGATGGTCCATCTGTGCTGATCCTGGTCAGGTCTTTCAAGGGTGAATTGCATACTCTTGATTTGATCCTGTTTTGCACTGAAAACCCACATTCACACTGAGCAGCCAAAATTGGTAGGACAAGCAATATCTCCTCTAGATGCATTCTGCTCAAAGCACGTGCTGTCACACATCTTCAACACATCCAGTCAATTTTTCTTCATTAGTAATATCAGAGAGGTATTACAAATTTGGTGAAAGGCAGCGCTTCACATGTAATCATATCGGCAGTGCTGAATTAAATTTTTTAGCTAATTCTTCCATTCGGTTTCGTCATGTAGTACACGTACATGAGACGCTGCTTGTGTTAATGGTGTGTTTTTTTGGAGCACTCTGCGATTATATAGTCACGAGGTTTTTTAATGCTTTCGACTATGTTTTCTCACAGTATCTTTCTTAAAATGCTTTGTACCGGTAATGAAATCCGTTTTCCTTGCTATTTCTCTGACTGCTTTGGAGCAAAAGTCACAAAACGTTTTCAGTGTGCGATGATCATACCTGAGCCATGCAAGCTCTTGAATCCAAGAATTCTTAAAAACACCTTTCTGGACTTTTACTTGGGCGCTCATTGATTGACATGGAAAGCCGATCTTCCGCATCTCCATCCTTTTCTATCCCTCTCTGGCACGACTGGAGCCTGCTATTTTTTTATTAGCAAGTGTGCTATCAGCATTGGTGCTCGGCAGAGATGAGGATTGTTTGGAAAAAGTCTGATATTTGTACGTTTTGACTGAAATTTTTAATGCGCAGCATCTCATTTTATACTGTCAACACAACAAATTATGTGACAGGCTACTCCTCAGAGAACATGCAATTAAAAAGATATTACTGTCAAATTTTAAAATCATAACATGTAAATTTATACTATCACCAGTGGCGATCTCAGCAAAACATCATTCACGAATTAATATTTTATGCGCAGTCGGGAGCCCTGCAAAAGTTTCATTTCTTTGGTTTTAAATGGAAAAAAAAATGTAATCCTGATTAGTGTTAACATTTTATTATTTTTTTTTTACAAAATGTATCTGTAAACTGATTACTTTGTTTTTTGACATAATTTAATGGATTACCCTGATTATATAACATATAACGCCGTTACATGTACAGTGCCCTCCACTAATATTGGCACCCTTTTGATCTTATGTTAAAATTCACAAAAAATACTCTGTTATGGATATCAAACAGTTGCAAACAAAACAGGTTTATTTAAAAATAAATATCTTTGTTAAATATAGGTGTGCAACAATTAATGGCACCCTTTTTAGTCAATACTTTGTGCTACCTCCCTTTGCCAAGATAACAGCTCTGAGTCTTCTCCTATAATGCCTGATGAGGT
>JAOUWY010000075.1:9963976-9975819 GCA_025728095.1 Prietella phreatophila
TTTACCCCCCCCCCCCCCCCCCCCCATTTAGTACTGCCCTTCAGACACTAAAGAAGAGTTACATGTTTCTCAGGAGACAAAAAAAATTAACACTGATCATCCTGTTCAGAAGTTTACACCCCCCTGGCTTTTAATGTATCGTGTTAGCTTCATGAGCAGCAGTGAATGTTTGCACCTTATGCAATGGTTGTACGATTCCCTCAGTTGTCGTCAGTGTCAAAATATGGATCTTAACATCATATAGTCACTGTTTGGAAAGGGGTCAAATATGCAGAAGATGCTGTAAAAGCAAAGGACTTATGTGAAGAACAGTGGGCAGTTTAACTGCTCAGGACAGACAAACAAAACACAAAACATCAAAGGGCTGAGCAACACACTTGGAGGAAAGTGCTACCTGCCTTCTTCCACATAGATAATCTCACAGATGCCTAAAATTGGCTAGTGTTACTGTGATTGACAGGGGAGAGGGAGTAATACCAGTCCTCCCACTCACTCAGGAAGCATAGACAGATTTGCTCCCTTAGCTTCTGGCCATGGATGGCTCTGGCATAGTCGGGGCTATGAACCCAATCCTAGGATGAACACTTTTCTGTTGCTCCACTTAAGGAACCTGTATTAGGTCTATTATTATCCGTGCCTGGTTTAAATCTTACATGACGGACTGCTTCCACAGAGCCAAAAAGAGTACAATATGTAGTCTCATAAGGTTCTGTTGTAGGCCCTTTATTGTTCAGCCCCTAAATGCAGACGTGTAATTCAGAAGCTTCTACACTGAGTCAATTCAGTGAAAGTAAAACAGTACTAGATGTGTTGAACTGATGTATGAGCATATTGTGAATGAGTTCTGGGATGAGCACAGCCAAGTCTTTATGATTAGAGCATTCCATTCTTAGGTACAAGTTTTATAGTATCCAGGTGACATTATCCAGTGTAGAAAGGTCGAGTCTTGGTCATAAGGTGCTTGTTTTTATTTATTTATTTATTTTTTGGACGTGCAGATCTTCCAACAAACATAAGGTAGGGTATCCACATGTGACCATCTACAGCAGCAGATGGTGAGTGACTGATGATACATGTTTATCAGTTCAGCCATATTCACTGGACAGTTTGGATTAATAGAAACTTGTGTCGCTTAAATTCTACTAAAACTGAAGTAATAAGGTTTTCTACCTAACTGGCTAAGACTGACTTGAAATAAGATTTCCTTGGTGTAACCCGTGATTCTGGTCAATTATTTGATTTCTGTCTAAATAATATTTCCACAAGTGCATATTCTCATTAGTGTGACCAGCCGTCTTTTAAAAATGAAAGCTAGTCTAGGGTCAATTTGTGGCCTTGCTTTGTGTAACGCAAACACAGTTTAGTGTACCATACTTGTTTAATATCATTTCTACACCGACAAGCATTAATGATGTTAGCGTCATTCGTTTTCTAGCTACAATATTTTTTTTCATTAGGGTTTCTGTTCACTTGTTGGAGGCGCATTACCATGGATAGGTCAAGGGCTGCTTTAACAACCTCTGAGTCATGTCCATTTTTAAAATCTACTGATTGCCAAAGAAAAGCTTCACGCCGAATAGCTTCACAGTGTCTGGTGAATGTGCACATAATGGAACCCAGGTTAACCAGATTACTCTGCTCAAAAGTGCACCTTCCCATTACACACCTTTGACACATTCCACAAAAATGTTCCAGTTACATCTTTTAGCCAGTTATGTGTCTTTTCTCATTTCGAGGTTATTATCCACACCCAACTACCTCAACTCTCAATTCACTTGTGTCGTCACACCCCTGTTCTCTGAGCTTTCTCTCAAAAGATCTTTCTTTCTGTCTTTGTGTAGAAGGCATAACACAGACCCCTTACACATGCCGCTAATGTATTTATTACAAACCCCTTAGTGCTCTGCTGAGGAAACACGATAGGGCAAAACACGATGCATTCCTCGAGCCGCATGGCATTATTCCAAACTAGCACAGCGTTTATATAATACATGAGGCGCTCAAACATTTTGCAGCTGTAAATAAAACATTTTTAGCTGTTAACTAAATTGAACAAGCTCCCTCAGTACAGAGTTATTATATGAACATAATCCAACTATTCAAATATCAGGCTCACTTTAATGAAAGTGTGCAATTTATAGGGATCATATAGCTTTTTCATCCTGAACTTTACACGTATAAAAAATTCATCAGTTTGAAGTTGACATTATTTACAGAGTGACTTGTTTTTGCATTATTGAGGTTGTATTAAAACAGTGGTGGCTCACCCATAGGCACAGGTCAGGCAGAGCTCCACCATGTTCAAGAAATGTTCTTCTTAATAAAGTCCTCCTTCACAACTCCATGCATTTTAAATTCCATGGAAATACCAAGTACCACTTTTGAGTGACAGATATAAGACGATGCTCCACTGATTTCATCACCTTCCTAGATCTTGTGCAGTCATGGAGCATTGTGCTCATTGTCCCTTCAAACGTGTGAACAAGCGTCAATAGAGGCCCACTGGGGCAAGAATCATGCTTCCCCATGCTCACTCTATGAACAGTTTCAGTGTTGGCAGTGGAAGGAGATCAGGAGTTCAAGCCCCAGCACTGCCAAGCCACCACTGTTGGGCCCTTGAGCAAGGCCCTTAAACCTCAATTGCTCAGATGTGTGATTGTGATAAAATGTAAGTTGCTCTGGATAAGGGCGTCTGTCAAATGATGTAAATGTAGGAAGAGCAGCAGGTTACGTACTCATGGTTTTTACACCAAATTGGGCTAGTTTAAAAATGCAACCAAGATCATCTGAATCTAATCTAATCGAATGTAATCTAATCTAATTTCCACAAATATGTGATGGTGAATACATTGTGTCTATGATGTACAGAAGCATTTTTATTGAAGATGTATTGCAAAGATTGAGTGATGGAAATATTATTATGTGATGGTCTACGATACCTTTTGATATTTGTGGGTTTCCCCCCACTTTGAGAACCAACTTAGCTGTAAACTATGTCTTATAGCAGAAAGTGAGAAGAGAAAAGCAATGAAAATTGCTACATTACATGGAAATAAGGACGTGTCTTTTCTGTGCTGTAAGTGTCATCACCTAACAGAGGGAATACACCCACTAAGGTGTGACCTAAAGCCTAGAAACCTGAGGTAATGGTATGTTGGCATTGCTTATACTGCTCGTTGGCCTGCTGTGTCCCTCCATAGTGGTGTTTCCATGGCTGTGTGCACTTTTAACTCTGAGTCATAGTGCTATGGGAGGTATTAGGTTTGTTAGACATGTCGTTAGGATACAGCAATGATGAAGACTTTTTGACTGGAAATTTGATGATATTTATTTAGTTTGGCATAGAAAGTGAAATTTTCTATAGTTGTGAACTCTACCAGGTGAGCTCAGCCTGGCTGTCAGAGGTTTGGAGTTCCAGGCTCTGAGTCTTGTAGTCTTGGTGCGCTTGGTTGAGTGTTTAAGAAAAAAAAAAGTTCTTTAATAAGTTTTAAGTAAGTGTAAAAAAAGTGTGACAAAGAGTGGGCACAATAAATAAAAAAATAATGGTGAGAGATGAAGCAATAATAACTAGAATTTACATTTGTGGTGCTTGCCCTCACAAAATTCAACACTGACAAGCAGCTGCACATGCTGGTCAGTAGAGGGGGGCTACATGTATGCACATGTTTGTTGATGCATAACTAATTTGGGACTAGAAAGGTGCCAAAGATTTCCTATAGAGATAGTAGATCTAAACAGCGTCTCTATTTGCCCGTTTGCTCCTGTAGACTCATTTTATATTAGTGTAGTGCATTGTGAATCCTGAAGGGGAATTCTATGCGATGTGCACATGTGATCAATTCCCAAATGGGATTTCCCGATTCTCCAGACCAAGCCGAACACTTAGACATGCCATTCATGCCTGTGACACGGACGGTGTTGGAGTTGGATGTTGGGGGGTTTGGGTGGGTGGTTGGTGTGGATTTATTCCCCATTCATTCTCTATGGGCCTAAAACATACGTCTTTTTTTTGTGAATTAATAAACTGGTTGATTTGAGCCCCCATTCATGTCTATAGCACAAATGGTGTGGGACGAGTAACGTGCCAAGTTTTGTCCATAATAATAATAATAATAATAATAATAATAATAATAATAATAATAATATGTAAGCACCACTAATAACCTTTTATACTGGTCTATTATATGATTCCCATACAAACATCTTTTATAGTTCATATTATCATTCGTGTGACCTTTGACCCAGGTCACATCAGGTGGGATTCTAACACCTTTGTACCACTTTCCAAAGTCCCAAGATGTTTGGCAGCAAGCCGACACTACCAACATGCCCTCTGCTGCTTTACCATTGTTCCTTTTTCTGTGTGCTGCTACTGTATAAGAAAGAGCAAGTGATATATAAATTCATATTGGAATTCTTTCATGTCATTAAATCCGCCTGGGACTTCATTTTCTCTCAACAAACACTATCAAAGCACTTCAGATGCCTCATTGAACACTGTGCCATTCACCGCAGATAAAGTCTGGCCCTGTCACAAGCTTTGCACAAACGTGGCGCAGTTGCAGTCAGTTACAGCTGAGCTCTTGATTTACTGCCACAGAACACCAAGAGCACCAGAGTTCAGGTTTGATCACGTCTGCCGAGTTCGTGAATTGTTCTGCACATTTAGGTATTTGACTACAATTCCCAGAAGCAGTTGGACTTGTCCAACTTCAACAAAGAATCAAATTCATATTCAAGCCACATTCAGTTGAATCTTTCCTCCCTCATTTCTGGGAGTTGATGTGCTCAACTTGGACCCATCTTTACATTATGAATCGTGTTACATTATGAAACCCACCAAGATTACACACAGTTCATTAGGCAAAAAAAAAAAAGTCTATAATGTATTTTATATGTATATTTTTTCTGATCTACTCTGCAGCTGATGTTTTATGAATAGCAGGTAATAAGGACAGATGTAAATCAGCGTAATTTCACAATTTCGTTTCATTCATTTGAAACAAGTCAATTATCTCACAAATAAAGACCCAGTATTGTCTATCAGACAAGGACAATGATGTTTGATGGGAAATCTGACAGGCCACGGCCGTATTGGAAAGGTTGGCGATTAAACTCGCAAGTGCTTTGTGGTCGATTCACCTCGGCTAAATGAGGTCCCTATAGGTTATCGGCTTAAACTGTATTTAATTAATGCTGAAAACAATATCAAATCACTGGTCAGCGGGGGCAGGTTTTTATCTAGGGACCGAGATAACTTTTCTCAATCCACTGTTCCACGTGATGTGAGTAAAGAGTGCTTTCGTACATCGTGGTCTCAGAGTTGGGGGGTAAAAATGGAAATATTTTATGTATGTCTTTATATATGCCATTTAATATATGGAATCTTTTTTTATTTTAATTTTTTTCTGCCTTGTAACAAACAATGTCGAACACATCTGTGTTCTTTCACTGAAAAGTCCTTGGGGGTTGGATTGTTCCAACAACTGGCTCCAAAAAAGCGGGGACATTCAGCGCTGTGGTCAAAAATCTACTGCGTAGTACATAATATACTTGGGTTTGACCTTTTTTATGATGATAAAGTACAGTGAAAGTACAGCACACAGAAAACATTCCTTTGACCTGGCTCTCAAAAGTCGCCCAGGGGTCCAAGTGTGCTCTGTTTGAATCACATGTGACTAGTCTTAGTGACACAGTTCTGTCTTTATATTTATATAAACAGATATTGCTGAAGGCAGAGAGCCTATATAAATACACTGTAGTCATCTTAATCATCACATTGCCTACTACTCTTATGCCGATAAGACTGGCTGATAAGATCACATCCAGAAAACACTGGGATTTATTATCCTCTTTTTTTTAAACGACGGCTGGAGTATGTTTCTTTCATTCTAGATTCAACACTTGAATTGACGAACAGATGGCTTTCTGTAAATATAACATCATTTGAAGATTCAAAAAAATCAAAATAAAATGCCCACACTACCAATAGTACAAGATTAATTTGCATTGGGAAACACACACGATTTTAGCTCTGGCTTTATCCTCTGTTAAAACCGTCCTCTGCCAGAAGCCATCATGGTCTCACAGTGTGTTCTATAATACCACATAAAAACATTTGTTTAAGGTCCGTGTCTCTGCCAAAATCTCCACGAAGGAGCTCAAATCATTTTTTGAGCCGGCTATTTCTCTTTTTCCTCCCCAGATACCCTGTGATTAGAAGCAACCCTAACAGATTGATTCAAAACCCAAATCCAAACCAAAGACAGAATGTTTATTGTGCAGGGCTCTTTTGAGACTAAGGTTTACATGGCGTAGCATTGTCTATAAAAGTCATAAGAACAAAGGGAGACTGCTGCTCCCACAGCGTATTGGACATTAGATCAGGAAATGGAGCAAGGTCAAAAAATTAAATGTGCAATTTTCCGCTTCTCGTTTTGTTAATTCATTGCAGCTTGGGCTACTCTGTGCCGAGACCGGTCGGAAGGAAGGAAGGGCTTTTGGCCTTGACAAGTGGTCTCTTAGCAATAGCACAAATCGTCCCCGGTTCAATGCGGCATCCTTTTTGGCACTCAATGCTCAATAATACTATAGTGAAATTTGAAATCTGCTTGCTTTCAACTGGCAGTGCTGTGTATGTGAAACGTTTGGTAGAGACTGATTGTTATGAAGACTAAGTGATCATAGCCTGATTAGTTATACTGCTGGACATACGGTATCTACCAATCGACATGGACATCTGGCATTTTACGAACTATATTTACTGTTTTTACAACATTTTATAACAAACTGTTTTTATAACATTATTAACACAGTCGTTATAAAACAGTTTTAGGAACCATCAAGGTGCTAAAACGTGCCTGTGCGGAAGCAAACTTGACTTTTTATAGATCATTATTGACTGATTTTGTTTTTAACTATAGTCCAATAAAATGGTCTATAAGGTACAATAAATGAAGAAAAATCATGTCCGAAAGTCTTGGCAGAAGCTCCTAACGCACAGTGAATTTACATGAGACAAATTGTTTTAAACATGCCAAAATGAAGGTAAAGCTTTTTCCTGTCTATTGCAGGAAATGCGAGTAAATGTAGTTGTAGTGTTGTTTTTTTTTTTTTTTTCTAAATAAAAGTCCATATACTGAACTGATTACACCACACAACATCAGGCTCCATTCAAGAGTCTAACAAGTGATATAGAACTAGAACTAATATCTAAAAACACACTCTCCTGTCTTGTACAAGTCAATCTAATAAAATTTAAAAAAGGACCCTTATCAGCAGTTATCAAGACTTCCACTTGGCAAAGACCCCCCATCTTCACTAACTCATTGCAGATGGCCCACATGTTTGCCATTACACCATGTCCCTGAGACACACTCTCTTGAAAACAAATGGCTATGAGCTGGCCTTCATCGCTACTTGCTACTGTTGGCCAAAAGCTGGCCAAGATATACATGTATACACAACGATCATGGAAGAAGCGAAGATTAAACAGATTTATGTATCTATATATGCATACTGTATACATATAAACATATTTGTTGTTGAATTCCAGTAGATTGGGTTGTATATTATTGAGCTCATTTCCAAGATGGAAATAGAGAGTGAAGGAATCCTAACAGTGACCATGTACTGACTTGCATATCGATGCGTCCTTTAATTTAAGAGTCATCGTCAGTTGTGCCAGATATTTATTTTGTTATGAAAATCCGAGTTGACCGTTTTTGTTTATTTAATTATGGTGCTCTGTTTTCACTGTGATGAACAGAGATGTTAGTATTCGCTTTATCTGTACGTAAAGAGAGCAATGCAGCAGCACTTTAGTACTTTCTGTTTATCTCTGTCATTTCTTTATCTGTAGCTTCCAAATCTTTCTCGCTAATACCATCATCAACACTGTCATGCTTCATCCGTTTAGCCCAGCTGAGTCGCTGCCTCTGTCTTGCATTGTGGGCGTTTCAGTCCAGTTTTTGCCATCTTCCCGACTTCTACATTGGATTTGTAAGTAATGTGATGAATTGAAATGTGAATCTTGCTTTTTGTGAGATGGTTAGTGAGATAAGAAGCTCTGGCTTTTTTTGACTTTATGAGCTAACTGCAAAATCTGACCATTATCACTTACGTCACTGTTTTCTCTCATTAAATTCCATTGTAACTGTCCCACTGTAACATCAACATGGCACACAACCCGCAGAAATAATGGAAATACAGCATCAACCAACAAATTAGCACCAGAAATACTAAATACATATATATGTATGTTTAAACTGAAATGATAGGGGCTGCTGCAGTGTTGCACTAACAACACGCAGACGTAAAACCAAGCAACATGTAAATATCGAAACTTTCCAATTGCTTACAGAGCGGAGACGAGACAACCCCTCTTGGCATGGTCCCACTCTTCTGGCGGCGTCTTAGCGCACAAATATCCGAGCGATCCTCTGCCAGCGCTTAAACACAATCCTCAAGCGTTCCTCAAGGTTTGGCACCAACTCCATACTGGGGACCAGAGCTAAAAAGCCACAGACTCTCTGAAGCATTTTGAAGGGCAACAGTTCTGATGTACAAAAACCCAAAACTACTCCACTGCTCAAATGATAAGGCTATTAAAGACGGGTTGGAGCTCCTATTTCTGTCGCCGAACACAGTGTGGTTTGCCTTGTGGAGAAAGAAAGCAATCTTTTCACTATTGTGAAGACAGACGACAGATTTCTCGGGCCTTTTTTGTAATGGCTGCCACACTTCCGATGATAATGCCTCATCGTTATACTTCATGGCATTCAGTTCTAGCCTATAGTCTCACGTGTAGACTCATTTGTGTAGCCAAAATATTGTTTTGGAGTATATGGATCGTTTGTTATTTCAGCTCAACCCATGTAATCTGTCAGACTATAACAATTAAAAACTCAATGCCAGTGTCCGAATGTTGTTCAATACGGTATGCAAGGGATGGGGATTGCTCTTATGTTTTATGGTCTTGTTTGTGAGAATCCCCAGTTCAGAACAGGCAACTGATTCATTGGGACATGTGATCTATCGCTTCTGCCAAAGTACTCCAGCATTTATCCAGCATTATATTATGATTTTTCAGTCAACACTACTTTCAGAGCTGCTGGTAAAGACAAAGAATCGACCAATCAGAATTGAG
Source organism: Prietella phreatophila (assembly GCA_025728095.1). Taxonomy (NCBI): domain Eukaryota; kingdom Metazoa; phylum Chordata; class Actinopteri; order Siluriformes; family Ictaluridae; genus Prietella; species Prietella phreatophila. The sequence continues at coordinate 9,973,125 of JAOUWY010000075.1, forward strand.
ACTTCAACACCGCTGTGGTATATAATGGAATTACATTCTCCTGGCCTCTTTAAGGCATTGTTTACATATTGTACGCATATTTTCAAACCTATTCCCTCATGTCGAGTTTGTAGATGGCTGTGATGCGGGACTTTGTATGAGGTGCTGTCATGAGGACGCCATTCCTTGGCACCATCTCCAGATGGCACGAGGTAGGATGTGGTTGAGCCGCCAATAAATAGATTTCCACATTTAAAAGCGACGGAACAGGAAAGGAGGACCGATCAAAGACCCCCCGAGCTTTCTGAGACAGGTACCAATTACACCCAGTTCAAATATTTACCACCAAGCCGTTCCTGCCTTTTTTTTTTTTTAACTCAGCTTTCATATTGTGGACAGTTTGAAGAAAATCCGTCTTTGATCACTCTGATATGTCAACATTTGCTATATTCCGACACGTGTATGCATGCTAACACGCTCACATACACACACACATGCCAACATGCTTATATGGCCGCATATGCAGTCAATTAGCAGCAACGTGTTTATGGGGAGTCCAGATGAGTTTCAGTCAGGGCCTGGTGCTTTCACAGCTTACAGATTTGACACTTACACAGCAAGCCTGCAGAGTACGCACCGAAATGTTGTTTAAATTCTCCTTTGGATTAAGAGGACAAGTACAAAAAAGAAAAAAAGGAAAAAAAAGTCCTAGGTTTCGCTGAGTAAAGGCTAACCCAATAAATCTTGAGAGAATAAAGCAGTTGACCTGGATTTGTTAGGTGAAAAGGTTAATACAGATCAGATTTAGCACACATTTAACTGGCTTTTCCTTCAACTTGACCTTATATAGCACTTAGATTTGTTCCACCACCTTAAAAATCTATCAACATTGAACCAGCTGTTTTGAATAAGGATCCATCTTAACAAGAAGAAGCTTCTTTGTACTAATAGGTCAACAGTTTTTCATATTTGGATTCATGAATATTTGATTTGTCATGGACTTCCTATTGTCGCGTGTGGCAAAATAAAATCGGAATGAAAGTCCTCATATTTCCATATTGAATTGCTCATTAGGGATCTAAATATACATTCAGGCAAAGAGGTGTGTGTGTGTGTGTGTGTTGGGGGGGGGGGGTCTGGCAGCAGAAGCACTTAGATAAGACAAGCACAACTGTACAGTCGAGCCTGCACTTCTAAAACTCTAAAAATCTAAAAATGAGCAGCAAGCAAATCATAGGAAAGGTTCAGTGCAGTGGAGAATCTTGTAGGTTAGTGCTGCTGCTGTAATCATAAAAACAGTCCCGCACTCAACTGTCGAGTCACCTCACACTGGTGTATCTGGTTTGCTCATTAGGGATCTAAATCTCCATCCAGATTTCCCTAAATCTGCCTCCTAAATCTACCTTGTTACGATGTCTATCGGTAAAAGTGCTACGCAAATAAAACGGAATTCTAAGGAAATGGAAAGCGAACGAATGAATGCCATGTACACAGACCCTGTAATGAAACAAAACCTGAAATTAAATATTTTAATTCCAGTCAAAGCCTGAGATCTCTAAGGCTTTGTGAGAAATGCCTGTGTAATCATGTGCCGTGACGTCTTCTTGAGAGTGAGAGAGAGATGCAGAGTGAAAGAGAGAGACATACAGCGTGAAAGCGAGAGACAGAGTGAGAGAGTGCGAGACACACACAGAGTGAGAGAGAGCGAGATGCACATAGAGTGAGAGAGAGACACACACACAGAGAGAGTGAGAGGGAGGGCGATACACTGAGTGAGTGAGAGCGAGTGCGATACACACAGAGTGATTGAGACACACACACAGATTGAGAGAGACACACAGAGTGAGTGAGACACACAGAATGAGTGAGAGAAACACAAGAGCCACACATGGAGTGAGTGAGAGAGACACACACAGAGTGAGAGAGACACACGTAGTGAGAGAGTGAGAGACACACAGAGTGAGAGAGTGAGAGACGCACAGAGTGAGAGAGTGAGAGAGACACAGAGTGAGAGAGTGAGAGACACACAGAGTGAGAGAGTGAGAGAGACAGAGTGAGAGCGTGAGAGACGCACAGAATGAGAGTGTAAGAGAGACACAGAGTGAGAGAGTGAGAGACGCACAGAGAGAATGAGAGAGACACAGAGTGAGAGTGTGAGAGACGCACAGAGTGAGAGAGTGAGAGACGCACAGAGTGAGAGCGTGAGAGATGCACAGAGTGAGAGTGTGAGAGAGACACAGAGTGAGAGAGTGAGAGACGCACAGAATGAGAGTGTGAGAGACGCACAGAGTGAGAGAGTGAGAGACGCACAGAGTGAGAGAGTGAGAGATGCACAGAGCGAGAGAGTGAGAGACACACAGTGTGAGAGCGTGAGAGACGCACAGAGTGAGAAAGAGGGAAACACAGAGAGAGAGAGAGAGAGAGAGAGAGAGAGATGCGCACGTACACACACACAGACAGGCAGACAGATAGACAGGCACAGAGACCGAGAGACAGAGAGAGACAGACGTGCACGCACATGGACAGAGAGACAGACGCGCACAGACAGACATGCACACAGACGCACATAAACAGACAGAGAGAGACATGCACACAGACGCACACACAGACAGACAGAGAGAGACACACAAGCACAGAGACACAGGCACACACGCACACACACACACACACACGCACACACACACACACACACACACACACACACACACACACACAC
>JAOUWY010000075.1:10070533-10082479 GCA_025728095.1 Prietella phreatophila
GGGGGGAGAGAAGAGCATCAGCTTACCACTTGGTGAAAAGCAAGCACAAGCAAGTGATAAACTGAACTGCTGGTTATTCTCACTGTAGGAAACGTGTCCGCTTCAGACATTTGTGTTCTTGATTTAATCTGTGATGGCTTGGCAACGATTAGCAAAGTGAAGCCTGGTGATAAGCAAACCGCAGCCCAATAAAGTACGATTAGAAACTTTTACAATGCTTAACATCTCAAGGCCCTCACTGTATGACATCCTAACACATATTTGGAGTCCCAAGTCAATTAAAAGATGTTGGGTGTAAGAATGAAAACATGGAAAAATAAATAAATGAAAGAATCTAGAGCGCAGTTTATTTACAGTAGTGTAATCAATGTAATTACGTTACATATAGCAAATGAAGAAGATGATTGGTTGATTTATATGGTGGTGTTTATTATTATTTATGAGCTTTTTCCCTGCCAATTTTGACAAGCAGCATGTTCCATGCAAGGCTGCAATCTGATGTCGCCCGGGAATGTAAAAATATCGAGTAATATATAAATTGATCAGAAACTCAATATTACATTTATGACATATGCGAGTGTGGAAACAAATGGGATCTAGAGGCTTTCTTTTTCTTCAGAGCTGAAACATTATTTAGCGCAATATATTTTAGTCATGGTAAAATATTGAAAGTGGTCACACATGAATGTCATTTTAGAAATGAAGAGCTGGTTGTTCCTCTGTAACTTATGTTGAGAGTTATAGCTCTGAGGTTTGATCCTGTGCTCTGGTTAGTGTCTGTATGGATGTTTTCTCCATATCTGTGTGAAGTTCCTCTGGGTTCTCTAGTTTCCTCCAACGTTGCAAACATACCAGTAGGTGGATTGGTTGTGCTAAATTGCCCCTAGGTGTAAATGAGCGTGTGCGTGTGGTATCCTTTGATTGACTGCCATCCCCTCCATGCTTTATTCCCACCTCAATTTCAGTGTTCCTCGGATTGGCGCCGGATCCATCACAACCCTGAAAAGAATAAAGATGAAAAGACTGAAAAGATGAATGAATGCCTGAAGTGTTCAATTTTTAAGAATGTGGAAAGTAACAGTATAATTCCTTATACACAAACAAGTCAAATATACAAATGTAGCCACATTCAGAGTTCAAAACTCTACGAGCATGCTTGTAATATTAACATTTCAAAGGCACAGTTTGTTTACAAACTCTGGGCATGTGTTAAACTATTCAGAACATTTCTGTAATAATCAAATACAAATCAAATGTCATAATAAACGGAACAATAATTCCTTCATTTGCTTCATCTCTCTAAGAATGTACACTGTGTGCTTCATAAAGTCTTGCACTGCCCAGTAATGAGAGCTTCATCAGGACATGTTTGTAAAGCAGTTACTGTCTGGAGGATCCTGGTGTAAAGAGGAAAACTGGTACAAGGGGATCTGTTCAGATGTGCATGGATGTATGTACAGACCTCAATAAAGACCAGAAACAGGAGGCAAATTGACCCCTCGGGCAACAGAATGCTGAACTATGGTGAGACAAAGACCGCGTTTCTTTGCACCGAAAACATCTTGCCGCTATGCGCCATGGGGAATTCTCTAACTGATAATAAAAGCTAATTAACGTATTCTGCTTTAAGCACGTGGACTTATCTCAACTTATTCTGAACTTATTTTAGAATGGCATCATCGATCATTTCTGTGATATCTTGCGTTACAGTTTAAGCTACATTTGTAAGTTTTCAGTGCTCATAAAGCCCCTCTGTTCATGGACCATGAGGCGACATGTAATTGTGCTGAGGAATGCATGACTGACTGCAATCCACAAAGAGCTCATCTAACGGGTGACAGTGCATCACATATTTATAGAATACTGTCCTCACAATGAGAATTCATCTGCCCACGGGCTGCTACAACGCAAAATGTGAGCTTGGCTTTGTTCCGAACTGGGGAACATCGACAAACCGACACATCTTTGGAAATGTGTGCAGGACCTAGCCAGATTGAAATGGCAGGTCTAATACAGTGTGTGGTGAATGACACTACGACTTACTTTTGTTCCTTTCATCAATAGAGATATAATTAAAGCTCCTCATTCCTGAGACCAGAAACTTGGATTTATGATGAAACATTGTGGAACTCAAATAGCTGTGTTCAGAAAAATATAGTGCATTTCACCAATCATTGACTTATTCTTATGGAAAAGAGCTAAAACGATTCTCTTCATCTGTCTTGTCATCACCATTAGTGACAAATACAACGATAATCTTTTTTTTTTTTTTTTTTTACATTTATGTGTGAAAATTAACGGAGAAACGTTTAAACAGAATTAACCAGTCTCTCGTCAAAAATCTTTCCGCCCATCAACATATAAAGTTTTTTTCTTACACCAAAGCCAATCGCTGAGATGGATAAAAACATTATAGTCATGTGCGCTAAGTGACTAGGAGTGAAAATCTCATATTTATAGAGTGGGAATAACCATGCCGTACACTGTAATCAGTTCATCCTCGCTCTTTGTCGCCATTTTACCGTGTCTTGGGGAGAGGGGAAGAAGGACGAACACGTCCCTTCAGGCAATTGAAGCCAGGCTCCAGCACAAAGACTTTCCACCAGACGCAGTGAGAAACACATGAAGTGCCACATTGTGTGATTGCCACAATGGACACTCTGTCACCATCGTCACCATCCGCTAATTTTATTTGCCTGCGAGGTAGAGTAGAAATTCCCCAAGAATTCCTGCCCTATGTGCATGCCTGTGTTTTGAGTGACTGAATGAACAAGTATAGACCTTTACTCTGTATGACGTTCTTACCAATGGGGTGCATACATGTTGTACATGAAATCCAGTCAAATCAATGACCTGAGTGGAAAGCACTGTCTCTGTGTGACGTCCGAGCTCATGCTAGATAGACATTCAACCTGAAGAACTATTATAAAAATAAATAAATAAATAAAAATCCCGTTTGACCACATTAAGGAGTCAGTACATGTGAAGTAGGGCGTTGAGAATATTTCCTATCTTTCTCATTCTACGCATACTTTTAATGTGAGTAGATTGATCACTCTGGAAAACACTCTGACACACCTCAAATGTGTCCTAGTTAAATGTTCCTGGCTTTTTTTTGTATGGTTCTACATAGAATCTTTATGGTTTTGCCCACAGGGTCAAACTGAAAGGACCCCTAATAAATTTGACCACAAAGTTTGGTTTTAAAATCAGTTGTTGTGGCCTGGTTCAACTACATAAAATATGACATTTTTATTTAGTGCAAAACTAACAAACAAACATGTACTGCATTCTTAAGAGCTCTTTGGTTTGGCTTTCTCGGGGAACCCTTAATCGTTCTAGAACGGTAATGTGTGTTGCTATTGGAAATGGTTGTCAGTACAAACCTTGAAAGCAAAAATGGACATTCAAGAAGATGCTCAAGAGCCAAGTGTATAGTATGCTAATATTGTGCGTAGTATACCATTAGAGACACCAGTCCTGTTTCTGGTTGGACATTGGATCTAACATTTTCCTTGTTCCCACTCCAGCTCTCCCCTGACCAAACTGTACCTGTTTCTTATGATTAATCTGTCTATAGAGCATCTTTTCTAGTTTTGTATTCTGGTTTGGCATGGGATTGGTTCAATCCTGAGCTTGGGCTACTTTCTGTGTGCAGTTTCTTTGCATGTTCTTCCCATATCTCCATGGGTTTAGTCTCAGTTCTTTGGTTTCCTCACAAAAAAAAAAAGAAAAAAAAAGAAAAAAAAGAGAAAAACATGCCAGTAGGTGGATTGGCTAATCTAACTTGCCCCTAGGTGTGAAGATTCCAATTTGACCCAGACAAGAAGTCATGAGTTATTGAACATGAATGAATGAATTATTCTGGTTCCAGCCCTTAAGGTGTGTTCAGGTATTTTCTACGATCTCTGCCTACCAGTTTGAATGATAATGGGATTGCCTGCATTGACAATGTAAGCCTGAGTTTTAAGGTCTGCCTTGGAGTATGATTAGAATATATACTATTGTCAACATTAAATACTCATATCACACCTTTAGGCCAGGGGGCAAAAGTAAGTGATAAAGAACTACAGGAGAAATTTCTAGAAATTTTGAAATCTTGTCACTATTGGGACAAAATTGCACATCGGATGAATTGTACAGTCAAGGATGAGATCACCTATGACTAAACTACAGTATATGGTGTCAGTAGAAAGAAGATGCTAATGATAAATAAATTCTGAAACATATTTTCCAACAAATTCTCAAACTCTCATCCTGTCTAACAGTACTTTTTGGTGATTGTGTGAATGCATACTTTATAATAGTGAAATATTCATTTGAAGGCTGTTTGATTGAACTTCTGAACATGAAGAACAAAGCTATAATTATGTCCCAGGTTTTGAGTGTGAGACTACTATTATAGACTATTGAGACATGGTAAACAAGATTCAGAGAAACGTGAAAATTCCGAATGAAATCATAATTGTAATTAAACATATTGAGAAGAACGACATGGCTCAGTTCTCTGTACTTGTAGTAAGCCAAATATTATGCTCCTACATCTAATTAATTTTGATTACAATTTGAAACACTTTAATGCCTTTTAGATATATTAATAAATAGATAAATAAATGCTAATATTGACATATTTATACTCAGTCATTCAATGTGGCCTTACAAACTATTTAAAAAAATAATAATAAAAGCCTCTTTCAGCACAAGGAGTTCATATGAGCTCTTAATCTTTGGTGTTAGCCATGCTCAAAGCAACATTAAGGTGCTGCCAGGACTTTCAAAAACAAATCATATTCCCAAGATGTATAACTTATATCAAAGCATAATTCATAATCATAATCTAAACAAAACTTTGGGCTGTTTAAAAGGTCCATGAAAAATTTATCCGGCAAATTATGCACAAGAGCTGCACAGTTGTATCGAAACATGAGAATTATTTTTTAATTTGACTTTTTATACTATTTTAGTTGCTTGTAAACTTTTAAGCAATATGCACACCCTACAGAGCACAAATTTAAAGCATGTGCGCTACATAAAACAACAGTTATAGGGTTCCATCACGATAAACAGAAAGCTAGTTGATATAACCGAATCTCTTAGAATTTATAATAACTTTTCAAGACATTGATTTTATTCTTAAAAATGAGCAATAGAACTCTCATTAGACTCATTTGCAATGCACAGTTTGTTCTGGAGATGAAGACAGTCCTACACAACAGTGCATTGTGTTGAGCAAACTATGCTGTAATAGGATTTCAGGCATCTATCTCTCCTGTGAATAAACCATAAACATGGTGCAAAGGGGAGGAAAGGAAAAGACATTATGTACACCCTTAAGCTCTGATTTCGTTTCTCTTTGCCATCCATAAATAGTAAAATATTGGTCACACATGCCTTTAAATAATGAGACCTCTCTGTCTCTTTAGACAAAGCACATAACTCAGAAGTACCTTCTAGTTAAGAATAACTTCTATCTGATTAGTTTTGTTCCTTGGAAGTTGGACTTATTATAAAATCTGTTCTGTTGAGTCTAAACATGATAAAATATTTAGACCCAATTTTCCCCAAATATTAAAACGATTCCTTGTACCGTTATGTATAATCACTGAGACTGACTCTTAATCAGCATTAAACAACAATGCCACATACCTGCTGCCTATAAGAAGAGAGCTATGAAAAGTGCTTTTGATGCTTTGTCTTACACAGACATTGTCTGGACTTCAGTCTGGCGAGCTGCATGAACAAAGATGCCCTTGTTGGTGGAATACTGAGAACCGGAATGATGTAAGCCAGGGTTATCATTAATACTTATTTCTAATTAGCTTCATGGCTTGAGGGCATGTCCTGCACACTAAACACACTTCGCTTTTCATTGAAATTTGTTAAATGCCTATGTCGCATTGGCTTTTTTGGTGACCTCAACTGCTGTTGGCTTGGCTACTTCTGACAAGGGGTCACTTATCAATCTCCGGCAAATGAACATAAAAGGCAACTTTATGAGACCTTATAATACATATCTAAATGATTAAAGCAAAGGATTTTTGAGTCAAGGGAGAAAAATATCTGCTGGGAATGTGGAAATCCTGTGATATAAACTCAATCATAATTCACATTTAAAGCAGTCAGGCTCAAATTGCCAAGACATTTCGTGTGCACGTCATACATCATACACATATGGAAAAAGACACGCCCCCAAACACTGAGCCACAGGGACCATAACGGGGAAGCTTTTCACCTTCAGCTGTCTTTCAGCCAGATTTCTTATAATAAACAGCCTCAAAGACACACAGAGCCCTTTGGACAAATTGTGAAGTCACTCGGAGATTCCTGACCAGCCGGCTGATGGATCACAACCTAGAGAAGCGGTTCACCTTAAAAAGGCCTTAGCTAGTTAACTAGCATTAACCAATTAGATCGCTAACATTTGCTGTGAGTTCAGATTGTAGCAGATTTAGCATCAGCAATCAGGTATGTGATTCACAAGCCAGGGGACACCCTGGACAGGGTGCCAGTCCATCAAAGGGCTCAATCATATACACATTCACACACTGTGGACAATTTGGAAATACTATGCTTGTCTTTGGACTGAGGGAGGAAACTAGTGTACCAGATGGTTCTCCCTGGGTCTCCCCAGGGTCTCCCCAGGGAGAACATGCAAAGTCTGCTCAAACAGGGTATAGATGGGACTCGAGCCCTAACCTCGGGGGTGTGACGCAAATGTGTTGGCCATTAAGCCACTTTGCCTAGCCTGGATATTACAACTTACACTCATCTAGGTTCTTGAAACACCAGAAGGTGTGACTTGGGCACATCATCAGTGATGAATTTTTGGGTGTTTTGGGTCTTAGATCATCAACACCCTCACCCAGGTGACCCAGCCAGGGGTGATCAGTATCTGGCTTGTGTCCAATGGGTGCGCTACACCAAGGATCCTACATGCTACACTCTTGATCCACAGGCACCTTGAATATTTTTCTACTGCTTTGATGTTCTTCGCTTGCTCTATCTGCCTGATCATTTGACTTGTATCCACATACCTCTGATTTGTGAAGAAAATACCATTGTTTGTTGTGCCCTGACTCTTTCTCATTAGGCAATATTCCTTTTTCTGTTCAAGTTTTGATGGAAAATTCTGATTATTTAGTCTCTGAGTATATATCACTGTGGTTCTCTAGTTTCCCTACATGTCTCATGATATAATTCTGTCAAACCGCTACTCCATGGCAATGGGAAATATTTCTCTTCTTTTCCCTGAAAATAAGAATAAGATGACCCCACTCATAACTTTTAAGGCCAAGTTCGCTTTCCCGGTTTCCATTAGCTAAAGGTGGAACTGCTCACAGCTGTGGCCAGCCCTCTTACCTCATGCCATAGCGCGTCCCAAGAGAAAGACACCAATGATGAAAGTCTATGAGGGTGAGGTTTCGCTACAGGCCAGCTCGTCTCACTGCCAGGGGACAAAACCCACAAGTTGGGAGCACGCCAGTGCACGGGGCCTGACAGAGAAAACAAACTACTGCAAGAATCAAGGGGAAGGCAGTGGTAAGTCCATCATTCAGAATGGTGAAGCTGCTTAAATCCACATTTGCCAAATATACCCTGCTTGAATTGTCTGTGGAGCATAACACATATTTTGAGCATCCAAAAGAATTTTGACCTTACTGGGTTCTTTGAGGCATTTTAATTAAGCCTGTTTAAAACGATGACACTGAATTGTAATGGATAAAGCTGTTTATGGCACTTTTCAAACTGGTGAGATGCTATCACAAACTACTACATCATATGGATGCTAATAGAAACTGGGCAGCTAAAGGCTGGAAAGAAACCAAGTAATGTTTTCCAGTTTTGGTGACCCTGCTCCCACTGTAGCTTCAGAGTGTTGTTCTTGGCTGACAGGAGTGGAACCCAACGTGGCCTTCTGATGTTGTAACAGATTGAGGTGTTGGGTGTTTTGAGATGTTTTTCGGCTCACCGCGGTTGTAAAAAGTGGTTATTTGGGCTACCATGACCATCCTATGAACTCTGGCCATTCTCATCAACATTATCTCTCATTTCTTTTTTCCTTGTTTTCCACATTAAGCTCTTAGTGTTTTTTATGAACAAAGAAGACCATGTTTATAGGAATGTTTGGAAAGACTCTATTAAAAACAACTTGCAGTTGCCTGCCTCTGGCTATGATACAGTTGTACTTTCTTGATGAGTTCGGCTGTGAAGTCATTCATATTTGCTCTCACTCAATATCACATTGAATAGCCATGTAGTAATTGGCAGTGTGGCATTCTGAAAAAGCACCTCAGTAGGGTTGAAGAGGGCTGATCCATGGCCACTTCTTTTCTATGAGTACCTGTGAGAGCCTGGGAGTTCAGCCAGGGCCTGCAGCCCATAAAGCTGTCAGTGCTCATGTAGTCCAGGTCACCTTTGCCACAGTTTAAGTCAGAAAATTTCCTCTGTCTCACTCAGCCGCTTACTCACCAGGCCCCAAAAACACAAACACTTTAACGTTTGGCAGGAGCATGAAGTCTAATGTACTACACATGGAGTAATTTATTATCATACCTGTCAATAAAAGACAATTATTTGTAAATGGCTATCATGTGTGGTATCTTAACACATTAAAAAACATGTTTAAGTCCTTCAATTCCTATGACCCAATGGAGTGCTTTTATACTTTTCCTCATTCCTCAATCTTTACAAAACATTTACTATTAATGATTTGTAGTAGTTATTGAATGCTATGGTTTAAATTCAATAACTAAGTAAACGATCATTCTAAAGAGTTATGCCAATTTTAATTGAGGGTTTTTGTAGTAACACTGTTTATCTGGAAAACATTTGCACCCCTGTTTGGTAGAAGCAAATTAGTAACTTTTTTAGACTGATAATAAGCATGACAGTGTTTTGGGGTTGCTTTTTTTAATGTAATTTCTCAATTTATTTATTTATTTATTTGAATAATTAATTTTATCTGCATCTGTAAGCACTAAAGGGAATAGTTTCTTCCTCACATTTCTGACATGCTTATTTTAGTTCGAGGAAAGGGATTTTTCAGCAAATCTGCGTTGTTGCAGGCGATTAATTAGCTTCAGATAAGTGTGCATAGAGTTTTTATTAGTGCTATTTAACTCCCTGAGAGTAAAGAGTTTGTGGATGGGTTGGCGTAATGTGAAATACAAAACAAAGGTTTGCCTGCTTCCATACTAAATATGTCCCTTTTCTTTTTCTTTTTTTACACACTTTAATGACTTCCAGAATATGCAGAAAGTGCATCTTAAATCTGATTTGTATATTTTCGAAATGAAGTTGAGACGTACTAATAGTACGTGTGCTTGTAATATTCTTAAAGAACGCATCAATTTTATTTAGACTTCAAGTAAAATCAGTAGTATTGGTATGTGTGTATTTGACATACAGTTGAATAATCTGTATTTACCTAAATGGCAAATCAATTCCTCAGACTTTTTTACGAGCTTGGTCACTTTTGAACAACACATTTCATTGGAATTTGGAATAAGACCTTTTTTTTTTTTTTTTTTTTTAAATCTCTTCAAATAACCATGAAGGTGCCTTCTTTCTTCTTTTAGCTAATATAAAGCCATATTTTACTTTTACTGAAAGCCACTGTACACATTATATTTAGGTAAATTCTTTAAAATACATGCCCTTGATTATGAGGTTTCAGTTCTACTTATTAATTATGCACCATAAATGCTTTGTGCTCCAAATAATCACAGATCCTTCATACTGAAGTATCACTGAATTTTCTTCCAGCCGTTCAGAATGAACACATCTGTACTTCTAGTTTAATCTCTGAACCTCATTAGTGTCCTCAACTGCCTTAATAAAACAACCTATACTCTGATTGCTCACCTCTGCATCTGAAACCAGTCATCTCCATGACTCATTTCAGGGTCTTTGAGAAGTTATTTAGTGACATGAAGGCTTGTTGTGTTTTTAGTGGAGTCTGAGAGCATGGTGAGGCAATGTGAGAACATGGTGAGGCAACTGATAGAGTTGGAGAGAAATCAGATGGGTGGTGAGTAGTTTGTGGAGGGATGTCCAGCAACTCAGCAACATTTCATGCATAAAGCTGATGCTGATTATTTGAGCAAATTATTTCAGGTAGCAAACCTATGTTTGGCCAACACTGACCAAGTGTCAGCTATACTGTTAAGCCAAAGCTGAATTCCAATGTGATTTTGTCTTTTAGGCCAACCTTGGCAGGGTTGTAAAGAAATTTGCTCTTTTGTCACTGTTGGCCCAATGTTGACTCTGTTTTGTCTTGATGTTATATAAGGAGGGCCAAAATAGACACCCAAAATAGATATTGGGCTAAACTGGGGTGTATCCAATTAGTGATAGGATCTGAATCTTCCACTTTTTTCTAACCAATTCTGTGCTATTCCAGTGTTTATTTCTGATTCTATCTGCCCACAATATTTTCTAATGAAGTCCAAATTCCACAAAATATATTTTTAAAAATGTTCGAAAAGTTCTTTTTTTCTTTATTTCGTTCCTCTTGATAAACACAAGTTGCACTCAGACCAAATGTGAATAATATTTGCTTGGTGAAAAAGCCAATTAACTACAAGGAAGAAGCAAGATTGCGATTTTTGAGAAAAAGAAACTCGATTCAGGCTTAATTTCACTTAGTGTCAAGTTTATTTAAGTGAACATTAATACAAATCCTTAAGCCATGGAAATGTGAGCCAATAGAAAATAATAAGTCCGTCCGTGCTTTCTTCTTTCAAGGAAAAATAAAAAACACACAAAAGAAGAATGTTGATGATTAAGTGGTGGTTAAAATTTTGGACCACATACTCAAGTCTGCAAGTGAAAACATGCAGCATTTTATTTCCAATTTAAGGAAATAAAGTAATGCAAGACAAACTTCTGTGAGATGTTTCCATGAATTATCTTCAACTCTTTTTTACATTCTCTTACTACATTTTTATTTGAATTTTTCTGGGTTGTTACATGGGACCACTGACAGTTAGTGCACACTAGCTGGACATCTTGTATACAAATATATTGACCCCTACCTCTGTTCACAATGCTCACACATGCTCACAGATATAAAGTATAAGTCTGGCCTGATTTAATAAATAAATAAATAAATAAAAAAGTTCCATGTGTAACATATAGATGACTCCAAAAAAGGATTTTTAATGTAGGAGCCACTGATGGCTTAATGTTATTGATATTTTTGGGATTTTGAATGTGTATTTGTAGTATTGAACATACTGGTACAGGTTTTTTTTTTTGTTTCTGTGTTTTACTGTGAATACTGTGTGAACTATGTGTGGATCAATGTTCAACAGCTTGCTTCTCAAGAACTTGTGTACTTCAATGCAATTATTTACTCATAGAAGTTCCTGTTTTGAGCAAACCACACCTGGGAACACACAACCTGCTGTCGTCCACTTTTACATTTGGTCACCTATGGGGCAACGTCCTGTTGAGTTAAGAGCTCCTGCAGAGCATTGTCTCGTTTTAAATCAACAAGCATTCGTGTGACACTGTAGGTAACACAAGCACACATCTTGGCCAATATGTATTTAGCTGTGCATGCTCACTCAAGCTGGTCTCAAAGTTGAGAAATTAAAGAAACGCAAAAGAGTTGATCAATCTGTAAACACAGGTTTCTTTGACAAAGGCTACTTTAGATTTGTTCAGCATCCTCTCATTAATACAAGTCTTCATTGCGAATCCAAATGTATAAACAAGGCACATTAAAATAATCACCTACTTTACTTGGAATACAACAATTGTATATTTCTGCAATCCTACCCAAAATATAGTCTTAGTCTATAGACATGCATGCAACATTACATTCGGAGAAGGTGTGTTAATATGACTTATGCATCATATGGATGATGGCTGATTTCTAAAAATGTGTTTTGTAGGCAAATTTGAACAATTCAAAACTTTATTGTGAATGATTTAAATAAA
>JAOUWY010000075.1:10131453-10142523 GCA_025728095.1 Prietella phreatophila
GTGTGTGTGTGTGTGTGTGTGTGTGTGTGTGTGTGTGTGTGTGTGTGTGTGTGTGTGTGTGAGAGAGAAAGAGAGAGCGAGCAATATAAAGTTGCAATATATACAAGGTATATCCAGACCACACACAAAGATACTTATATCTTACTTTCCATTACTCCCTTAAAACCTCCCTTTCTCACTTTCCTTTGAGCAGGGAGAGGACTTGTGTGTCTTTACCCCCACTCTCCTAAATAATCCCACCGGTCACACCTCTTACTAAAAAATCTTTTTGTCCCACGCCCCTCCTCAACCCCCTCCTCCTTCCTCCCTCTCTTTCTCTCTCTCTCTCTATTGCACCTCTCCCCTCTCTTTTGGTATTCAGCCAGCGGCCGGCGCATTTTTGCGCCCATCCCTCGCTCCCCTTTTAATGTGCACCTGTTGCGCAGTTGTCCTGGCCCTGGCAAATGTGGCCGCCGCCAATCACACACAGATCATATTATGATCGGCTACGTGCTGGCTAATCTTCCCCCTTTCCCTGGCGAGTCCTTAGAGGTACAGGCGTCTTTTTTCCGTCTGGGAACCTGCAAGAGCGAGAAGAAAGAAACCCAGGTCATTGCTGTTTAGCTAAATGAATGGGGTCCTGCAGCCAGATTAGGGGGTTTGGTATGGGACGAACAGAGCTGGGAAAATGAACACGGCTGAGGAGGAGAGCGTGTTGTTTTTGAAGCCGAGACCGAGACAAACATCAGCAATTAGGTCCTAGATTTGGCCATTAGAGCCATTTCCCACTAACTCTGGCTGGGGCTGGCAGAGTGCCAGGGCTGATAAGGTGCTGCCGAGGACAGAGAAAGATTGCAGCAGAGAAAACATGAACGCTGCTCTTCCCATGAAGTCATGTCCATTTGTACTGCAACACCTCACTGCACCCATTTTGTTCTTGACTACTTATTTTTTCTTCTGTATTCTCTAATATGTATCATTTTGGACACTGACCTAAGCTTTACAGGTCACAGATTACAAACAAAGTATGATGTGTATTGTACATGCGTGTTTTTTAAGACACAGTCATCCAACGCGATAGCGTCCAAGCGACTCACTCACATGTTTAAAACATTGCAATAAAAAGAACATTACTCCACAGACCACTTTGACTTGCTTAGCTTTACTTGCTTTGTTAGACTCCCTAACCAGCCATATTGTCATATCTATCATCCAAACATGGACTTTTTTGGTGTCTATGGGAATTTCCATCCATCCCGTGTCTGGCTTTGTTGTCACTCCTGAACGGGAGCCATGCATGTAAACCTAGTGCAGAGATCCAAACTGTCCAAGCTCTTTGTGGAAATGGTGAATGATTGGTGATAAATGTCAGTGGTTTCCTGTCTGTCTTTTCGCAGTGCTGAGCTCCGATGAAGAGGACAGGCTGCAGGGTTCGGAGGGAGAGGGGAGTCCGGTTGGCGTTCCCAGCCTAGAGCCGTCGCCCCGAGTGGCTCATGCCCTGCTTTCGTGCAGGGAAGATGATGAGGACGAGAGCCGTGACATCTGGCAACACACCGACCTCAATGGTGCAGGTGAGAGCTTGACTAACGCTGACCCATACTCTCTCTTGATTTATTGAAAAGAAACGAATAAAGCTTGAATATGATGCAAACCACTTAAGAATTACACTGACCCATTTTGTAATGGTGCTAATGATTTGGGCAAATGGACATGACTACCGTGCCATGCGTCAGATAACCACGTGTTGAAATTAGGAACTGGCTATGGCTTGTATGGAGTTAAAACTCGTCTCTTAGTCATCTCCTTTAGAAGTTACTTACACCTGACCTTATGCATCATCGTCACTCCCACACAGCTCTTCTTTTGTCTCTTCAAATCTTCTTTCCATCCCCCTTTCTCTCTGTTTCAAAAGCGATCAACTTTAAATGACAAGGCTCGTGCTAGCAAGGCTGAAAAGACAAATTCTTTTAATTAGGATCCGAGAGATATTATTACGCACATGCCTGCCATGACCAAGGCCTCATTAAAAGCTTTAGATGAAATTTTTAGCATTATGATATTTATGATATCCATTTACATGCATAATGGCGTCACAATTCCACGGCTTCTGCTGACAGTTATGGAATGGAATGGAATTTTTTCCCTTTTTCCCTTTGTATTTCTTTTAATCCACTTGACCCTCAGCAACCTAATGACTTGGCCATATGCTTCTTCTTCTTCTTCTTCTTCTTCTTCCTCTTCTTCATCTTCTTCTTCTGCTTGAACTCAGACAAAGCATGGCATTGCTTCTATAGAAATCTCTGTCTATAGAACTGGCCTCTGGTCTAGTGGCATTTTGCTAAGCTGACTAATGCGAATGGATGCTGGATTACTGAATGTCATGTACACTCTGGCATTCTAATTAGCAGCTCTATATAGAAGCAAGTGCAAGGACAAAAATACAGCCCTGACATCTTATTAAGATTAGCCTTGAAATGCTAAGTCAGGTGAAAGATGAATATGAAAGCATTTCAGAAGGATGAAAAAGCATCCTGTACTCTGTAGGTTAGCTGTGTACATGCTGGTAAGCATGACAGCAGTGTTGCATGAATCATCATGCGCAGTTATACCCAGGCTTTTTTTTTTAAACTTCCTCTTTTTCACCATATGTTTGCCAGTAAAACATCAGCTCAGCGTTTATGCACTGGGTTTTCCTCATCCAATCGTAGTTGAATCTGTATTTAGAAATAATAATGCACCCAACTGCATGAATGCATGCCATTAAACAGGATGAGCGTTGTTTGCTATCCCACCAGTTTGCAGTGGACATTACAATTACAACACTTAGCATGCTAATCTATGTTTCTTTAGCTTCCCCTAAATAACTTTTCTTGCTGGCAAAAAAAAAAAAAAAAGCAGGTGTCACATTTTTCAAGAACACGCTCAAACAAACCTTAGCATCACAGTGAGACTTCACTGAAAAAAAACCAAACTGCAACCACAACAAGCAGAACTGATCCACCAATAATGTGGTGATTTGTGTCTCTCGGGGAAACGATCGCTTTTAGTATTAAGTTGTGGCACTTTATGAAAGTGTACATAAAGCTCCCACTGTCGACGATGACGACAATGATAATGATGCTTATATAATTATTCTGAAATATCTTCATGCTAGCTAATGCTGAAGGAGCTTAGCTGGAGGACGTCATGGAAATAGCAAACTACTTTTTCGTATGAGTGAGCTCAGAGGAATATCCAGACCGACTCCAGGCTGACAGACATTTATCTATCTGTACGGCGACCGGAAGGCAAACGTTTCACTGTAGATGGGGTTTCTCGAAATCAGGCCCGCAATTAGTGAATGATTTGTTTGTCCTGGATTTCAGAAAGTGAACTGAGCTGTTGTTCTTTTTCATGGTCTATAGAAGTGCTGCTTTTTTTATTTATTATTAATCTCACTTTTGAAAAGTGAGTTTAATTTAAAAAAAGGGAGTTTCAGTTTTCATTCTCGGATAATAGGAAGGAAACTTGCAAACAGTTCAGAAATTAAACAGCACTAATGCTGGGGTGTGTGTGTGTTTGTGTGTGTGTGGAATATGGAATCTTCTTGTTTTCCTTATTGTGGTGGAGGTGCTCTATATCCTCCTTCTGAAGGGGAAGCTTATGATACTTGTGACTGCCGGTAAGAGGTCACATGATCTTGAGCAGGAGGAACAAATACAATAACTGCAGTATATGAGCAAGATTTCTTCAGAAGCCACATCACTCTCCGCTCAAAAATACCTTGATTTGGTTTCAGTGAATTCAGAACATCTGGGCGCTTGTCCGTTCATGTCGTTTAACACCAATGTAAAGGAAAGGCAAAGCAGTCAACCGCACGCCTTTCCTTCTTGTGTTCATTTCACCAAACACGTGTTGCTTTGTCCTTGTTTTATTGTTAAATTGTCATTGCAGTATGAGAGGGGAGGGAAAAAGAAAGAAAGAACATCTCAGGGGTTCATGAAGGAGCCCAGCAGACTGGTGCTAGCACATTTAATGCTGTTGATTCATTCACTGTGGTTTTTCTTTTGGCTGCTTGACTTTGTGGTTTGTCTTAAGCCCAACGATTGCTAATATTCCTTTTCTTTCTCTCCTCTCATTTTCTTTCTTTCGCACCAGAGGAGAAAAAAGATGAATACAATCCTCTGAGCCCTGACTTGTCCCTCCATGGAGCTGGAAACGGTACAGGTGAGCCCACGTTTCTGATTTTGTGTTTGTGCCATTGCCTCGGTGGCTATGAGCTATTTCTAATTCCAGAGTGGGTTTTAGCTTATTCCTGGAACAAAGTTCTTTTCCATCCTTGCTACTTTCTGTGCGTTTGGCAGAATAGAAATTCATCTGCCATCCTTGTTTGTTTGTTTTTTTTCTTTTTATTTCTTTGACTATGTCACGGAATTGAAACGTTTTCAATGCACCACTTTGGAAAATTCGATCCGAAAAGTCATCATTTTTATCTCCTTATCGATTACGGATTCAGAAGATTGAACGATTGTAGACTAGTGACGATCGCTAGTCGGTGTCTCACAAACGTACTCTGACAGGCATTTGAGATAATGTTGCCTCACGTGTGTCAGGAGGAGATGGAAAGTAAACATTTGTAAGTTGAGCGAGAGTGCACCGCAAATCACATTTCGCCACCAAATCGAGTTTGGGAAGAAATCAGATTTGTTCTGTCTGTGTACTTTCCAATTAGTTCACAATGAGACAATAAAATTTTCATTTGCCTTCTTTTATGTCCCTGTGTCATAGCTCAGTGTTACAGCAGACCTGCATAAGAGAAAATAATGGGTTTAGGACATACTTTCCACAATTTTATTTATTTATTTGTGCATTTTATTTGTTTCTCACTTTTTCCTATAATCATAGATCTCGCTGACCTTTAGGACGTAGAACACGTGTGTGTGTCTTTTAAATCTCACACGTCTGGTCTTTTTAATGCCTTATCTTTCAGTGGGAATCATTGCTACTTCTTATTATTTATCGTAAACTCCCTGGTCTGTGCAATTAAACATAACGCATGGCTTGTTATTAGATTTGGAGTCTGATTTTAAGTATACAATGGGCAGTGCAAAGTGAGATCAGTTACCCAAGTGAGCCTAATTGCCACATAAACCAATTACCCACAATGTTGCAAATGTTTAAAGCCTTTTCCAATATGCAAGAGGACGCTTAAAGAGTGCTCGATGATCACGCTGGCTCCTATTCGTCTTTGAAGTGGCCATTACACTGTAACTTAAATAAATACTTCCACCTTTAAAGGCTTCCTAATGGTTTGTCCCCCGCTACATCACATTTAGAGCAGCTGCTTTCCTAATGTCCAGCTGGGGCTTTTCCAGTGACAAGCAACATAAACCAATGGGTCCATTTGTAATTTATTTTTTTTCCCCCCCGACACACACTTCCTGTGTGCAGTTAAGGGTATTGATGCCACTGCAGAGCTGGAGAGCTTCTTCGCCAAGAGGAAGCTGGAGGACAACGAGGGATGTCCTGCCAGCATTGCTGAGTACCTGCAACGAGGAGACACGGCCATAATTTACCCAGAAGACCCGGAGGAGAGCATGAGGCTGAGCACTCCAGAGGCCAGTGGGCAGGACGACAATGAGAACGGTAAGTTCGTTTAAATGAATGTGCTGAGAATTTTTTTTTAGTTCTTTTCAGAAACAGAAATCATTTGAGTAAGAGTCACTTATAAGTATTTTCATTTCGATGTTATAGAAGAAGATATCTTGCAGAAAAATAAATTAAAGATCTTGTAATGCAAAATATGCTAATTTGTAGCACCCTGGAACCACCATGTCTAACATTTTGCTGAGCTTCCATTCTTCTCCTTTTGGTACAGATCTGGCACTCAGGACGCCAGATGACTTTGCCCAACTGTTGACCTGCCCATACTGCGACCGGGGCTACAAGCGACTGACCGCACTCAAGGAGCACATCAAGTACAGGCATGAGAAGAACGAGGAGAGCTTTCCCTGCCAGCTCTGCAGCGACACTTTCGCCTACCGCACGCAGCTGGATCGCCATATGGCCACCCACAGGCCTTCTAGGGACCAGGTGAGTCCAGAGATTATCTTCGGGGTAATCGACATGACATTATTATTATATCTCTACTCCTGCCCCTTTTTATACCTCAGCCCTGTTTAACACTTTAACGCGGATCAGTGATTGGCGCCAATGAATGCTTTTCAATCAGAATGTGTGTTTAAAAAAAGAGAGGGAAAGAGAGAGAGAGTGCTCATACATTAAAAAAGTTGTAAAAAGTTGACTCAAGTATATCTAAAGAAAGCTCATCATTGTGGTTCGATCATGTCTGGAATGAACGATCTAATCCAAAATTGGTCACACCAAGCAACATTTTAAGGAATGGCGTCTCTATATTTAAAACCAGTTCCATTTCACGTAACCATCTCACTCGATACAGTACAGCCCCCGTTTGCTATAATTCTAGCTCTGTTGGCTTCACATACTAAACATGTTTCTCTGGAGCCTCCTTAAAATGCGGCTCTCTCACACCGGAGCCACAGCGGTGCACGGTCGTCTGCCCACGGTAAAGCATGTGTGGGATGTTCTAGCACATTGAGTTCTATAGACTTTATTCCTCAGCTGCTGTTGGAGTGGAATCAAACGCCAAACATGCGCCCAACGCTGACATTTGTTCGGTGTTTCTCATTGGGTTCAAGAAGGCCTGTGTGACCGAAAATACAAAGAATCCATGTTGCACCTTTTATTCTTTTAGATAAAATGTCTGTAGTAAATAAGCTGTCAAGAATTTAATTGGATTGAAACAGGATATTTTACATTCGAGCGGCAAACTTGTAAGCTCTGAATTCAGCCACACAGCACAAGAACTTTTTTGAGATACCCACCTTGCCTTCTTATCTGCCTTAATCTCGTTCAATCTCTCTCATACACATGCACACACACCTTTTCAGACTAACTTAAACATGTCCAGATGGCTTTTCCTCCAGAGATCTAGCCTATCCTAATCCCTTAATTACATGAAATGTTTGTTTATTCACTCTCTAGGGATATTTTCCTGATCATTTCTCAACTGTTAATTCCCAGGTTTAACTAGAATTATAGTTGTTTCTTTACATTGTGTGTAGTGTATGTTTTTTTGTGCATGTGTTACATTATATATAATTCCCAAAATACAGTCATTTGAGCTATGCTCTCCCACTAATATTGAACCTTTGGAGAAGTGTGTTCTCTGCACTGTGTATATTTTGCCCATCGAATACACACTCCTGGACTCCCACTTGTTTTTCACAGACCTTTGTATCTGTGTGTGGGGTGCAATAGTGAGTGCTGTTGTTTTGCTTGTGCATCTAGGGCCCGCCCACATTTTAATTTCAAATTCGGAAGAAAGCGCCTACATTTACTCGCTTCAAGTGAGTAGATAGAGATTTAGCTCACACTCTGCTGCTTAAATCTAGGAGCAAAATGATTTATGATTAAAGCAATTCATCTTGTTCTCTCTGAAATAATGGTTTTCCTCATGTACTTATCTCTCAATCGTTGTTTTCCCTGCAGCTGCCGGTGCTGAGCGAAGGGGCTGGAAACCGCAAGTTCAAATGCACCGAGTGTGGGAAAGCCTTCAAATACAAGCACCATCTGAAGGAGCACCTCCGCATACACAGTGGTAGGTAGCCAAATGTCAGTGGTCACCATTTTATAAGGTTTTGAAATAGATATTTGATGACCAATGATTTTACGTCAGCAAAGCAAGTAACTTTTTCTTATTTTTACCATTGTATTGTGTATCAACATGACTATTTTCATTGGCATTTTATTAGTTATTCAGTAACACATTTGGTCTTTAAAAAAAGGGATGATTAACTTGCATTAGGCTTAATTTGTGTGTCATATTAAAACCAGTTTTTACTCCTTAAATGTAGAACTTGAAACTGAGCTTGTTTTAGTCAAAGCTTGTTTTAATTCCTTCCTACGTTTTTCCTGCTCAGGTGAGAAGCCATACGAATGCTCCAACTGTAAGAAGCGCTTCTCTCACTCCGGCTCTTACAGTTCACACATTAGTAGCAAGAAGTGCATTGGCCTCATCTCTATAAATGGACGGGTAAGACATGGGGCTGGCACCAAGTCTGGCTCATCCCCAAACTCTGCCGCTTCATCGCCAGGCAGCCCTGCCTTGACTCAGCTAAGGAGCAAACTGGAAAACAGCAGGTGCACTGGTCTTCAGGACCCATTAGCCCCCCTTGATATAAAGGCTGAGCCCATGGACTTCAATGAATGCCGTCTCATGATGGCTTCACCACCAGAATATGGAGGACCTGTGGGTTTTCTTAACGGTACTGGCCATGGGGGGAGCCCCCTAGGGATGCACAATTCATCACAGAACCCCTTGCAGCACTTGGCTATGAGACTGGATTCACATACATTAGGCTACCCAGGCTTGAGCAATAACCTGACTAAGGTTCAGCGGGTCCTCCAGATTGTCGACAACACTGTGTGCCGGCAGAGGTTGGACAGCAACTCTGAGGAGACATCCAAGGTGAGGGCCTACATGAAGGATCTGGGATCCCCGATGGAAGAGCACAAGCTGGCTGGATTTCATGGGGTTGGACACAACAGTCCTAACAAGAGCATTATTGACTACACATTCGAGAAGGTCAATGAGACCAAAACCTCTCCACAGAGCCTAATTGAAGATGCAGATAAAAGGGCTCTTGTCATTAAGAAAGAGCGGGCCATTTCAGATGAGAAGGCCCAGGAGAGGGATGGACAGTACACATCATTCTCATGCCAATTCTGCAAGGAGTCATTCAATGGCCCTATTCCCTTGCACCAGCATGAGCGCTACCTTTGCAAGATGAATGAAGAGATAAAGGCAGTCCTGAAACCTAATGAAAGCTTACCTGTCAGCCGTAGAGGAGTGCCTGGCATAGAGCAACAGGGTGTTATGGTATCCTCTTCTATGCCAGATAGAAATACCACTAGCCCAATCAACCTGTTTAAAGATCACTTGTCAGTACTGAAAGCTTACATTGGCATGAATTCCGAACCCAGCTCGGAGGAACTGAGAAAGATCTCCATTGCAGTTGGTCTTCCTCAAGAGTTTGTAAAGGAGTGGTTTATTCAGTGGAAAGTTCAGTCTCTCCATGGCATGTCCAGGAAAAGATCTCCACCTCCTGAATGGGGCAATGGGGACAGCAACCATGGTTTGGCTAGAGAATCAGCACTTGCAAGATCACCTGCTTCCATTGGCCAGTATAGTGACTCAACAGCAGAACTCCAATGTACTACCAATGGTGAAACTGGGCACCGGCTGTCCAAACATCACCATTTACCAAGTGTAAGACACATAAATGAAAAACTAGTTGACTCAGTGGACCACTTGAGAGGCGAGACACCCTCACCCCTGAATCTTTCTTCAACATCTTCAAAACACTCTCATAGCAGCTCCTATACCCCTACAAGCCTAACCTCTGAGGATGCCCATGGTGAACCTCTAGATCTGTCGTTGCCAAAGCATCTCTCCAAATCTGACAGGAAGCCTAAGCCAAATGGTTTCAACAAGGATGGTAACGGTGACCCTGTTATACGAGAGCAAGGAACAGAACCACTGGACTTAGCTCACATCAAGAAGGAGTTCAATGGCTCAAACAGTGTGGGCAACGAAAACCAGCTTGACAAAAGTTCTAGCCCGATCTTTGGCATCAACCCCTTCAGTGGCGGTCCAATTTATACCCCGCTACCACCTCATGGAGCATTCCCTCCATCTACTTTCATGTCCCCAGCACAGGCCAGCATCCCAGGTCTAAGGCCTTACCCAGGACTTGACCCTATGGGCTTTCTTCCGCACATGGCTTACACATATGCGGCAGGGGCGGCCACCTTTGCTGAGATGCAGCAGCGGCGGAAATACCAGCGGAAACCAGGCTTCCAGGTAAATTACACTTCATTCTAATATTGCTGTAGATCAGAGGATAATTGCAACATTTTTGTTTTTTTGTATTTTCACTTGTTCGCAAAGTTAATTTATGCTGAAAATGTAAATAATCTTTTGTAATATGTGAATCAGCTTCAAATAAAGAAATAAATGCATTGACACAGTTATTAAATACCCATGTTTTCAATGAGATATTGTGAACAGCTCTTAATATCTTTGTTTACTTTGTAACCTCTGTTCTGCTGCTAATCCACTGGTCAAACATAACCTATTTAAAACAATTTCATGGTCACTGAAAAGCCCATATGTTGCCTTTTTGGAGGTCTTACACATTCAAGAGATAAGCTCTGCCCAGACTTGGGCTCAAACAGACGTTGTCTCCCTTAAGGTGGCAGGTGTGGATTTCTGTGCTAAATGTCTTAAATATGTCTCTCTTTCAGGGGGAGCTGCTGGACAGCACAGGGGACTATTTGTCAGGGCTGGAGGACCTGACAGACAGTGAGTTGCTGCTTGCCCGGAAGAAGATTAAGAAGACCGAAAGTGGTATGTACGCGTGTGACTTGTGCGACAAAACATTCCAGAAGACCAGTTCCCTCCTAAGACACAAATATGAGCACACAGGTATATCACATTTAGACAATTCTTTTTTTTACCCTCACCCCAAGTTATCTCTTTTGTTTTTTCCCCTTCTTTCTGACATCATTTACCTTCTGTTATACCCTCCCATTTTTATCTTGTTTTCTATTTATTTATTTGTCCATTTAAAACCATGAACACCAAAAAAAAATGTCTGATTCCTTTTGACAGGCTTTTAATAGCTCGGTTATTTAAGGTTTGATTTAGCATAGGTGTAGTAAATCCTTTTCGGGGCAACTAAATGCTCTGTTGTAAAGCAGCAGACTTTCAAGGGATTTCATTCTAGCCTATTACTTCTGTGTTGCTTAAATGCAGTATATTGATTGGTGATAGAAATGGAAGCCTGTCGTGTACAGAGTCTACAAATCAGGCTAGCATTTCACGTTAAGCCAGGTGCATACAAGTGCGTGTGGCATTTCGAAGGCACGGTGTGACCTCCCCTCCTGGGGGTATTGTGGGTGATGTAGGATACGGTAAAATAAGAACTTTAAAAATAAATAAGTAAATAATAAAAATAAAAGCTCCTC
>JAOUWY010000075.1:10194226-10213394 GCA_025728095.1 Prietella phreatophila
TTTTTTTTTTTTTTTTTTTGTTTTGTTTTGTTTTTTTGTCTAGTTTATCAATCCCCTGATATCTCGTGCCTGGGCTTTCAAACGTCCCATTAATTTAGCGCTTGTCACTTTCTCATGATTCGAATCCTTTTAACGTTTGCTGAAAATATAGCCGGAGATTTTATAATGTTTTTTTTCCCCCTGCAAAATGCACCTCTTGGGTGAGACTTAAAGGGGAATATTTAATTATAGCTGTCTGAACTAGAGGATGATATTCTTTTAAGTGTTAAAGGACTGTGCTAATGAGGGTCGCCATTGACAAAGCGTTTCTCGATTTGTTTTATTTGTGCTCCGTCTTGTAGCGAAGGCCGGCTAATCAAGCCCGCGTTCGGGTGAAGACTGTTTACGGAAGCGGTCGAAAGGGGAATGCCGGGGAGAGAAAAAACAAAACAAAACGATGATGTGCAAAAATCTCTGCCTTACATAATGTCCGTGACGCTTCTAAGTAATTGAATGCGACATGAACCGCAGTGGATATTTGGGTCTGCTTTCAGACTTAATATTGCAAATGAAACTCGGTATACTAAAGCCTGGTCTGGAGGACTGGCAGGGACATTCGGCTGCGTTCTCTCGTCTCGTACTCTCAAAGTGCCAGCAACACATTGAGCCTCCTGCATTCCCGGAGTAGCGTAGCTGACATATTAATTAACCCTGGGCTTGGGTGTCAGTAGGGAATAAGGCGTCATGCCGTGTACAGATTACGTTTTTATTTACTTCGCTGACAGGACGGGTAATAGGCGCCATGTCACCTCACCACGGGTCAACTGCGCTTAGACCGGAGGAGGGTTACATTCACATGTTCAATTCAAAGATGATGTGAAATTAATGAGGGAATCAGCGGCGAGCCACGGGGGGACGTGGCAGCATAAAAGAAGCGGAAATGAGGATAAATAAGCTTTGTGCTAATACCTCATCTAAAGAGCTTCGGCCCAGGCGGGGTGGCATCTTTTGTCACGCGCTTCAGTAATCTGCCTTCGACCTTCAACAAACGTCACTTTTGGAAAGGAAGGCCCGTTTTTGTTTAAAGGCGCTCAAAGAAGGAAATGAGCTGCAAAATGAAAAGGCTTTGGCAGCACTCTTCGAGTGTGGAGCGTACCCTGTGCGCCCGGGCCTTTGCCTCACTTCTGGACTGTGTTACAGGCAGAGATGGAAGGACCATTTGATATTTATTTCCAGCTCATGCGTTTCGATTGAAATTTTTGGGCGTGTGGCCTTAGCAGGAGATGGTTTGAGTTATTACTTTAATCCAGAGAGAGAGAGAGAGAGAGAGAGAGAGAGAGAGAGAGAGAGAGATCCGTTTACAGAACCCTGTGTTTGTTTCTATTAATATTCATGTGTTTCTGAAATCTACACCAAAAGCAGAGTTTTATTTAGGCTCTTTCTGGCATCGAAATTACTACGTCTTGTTTCAATTCTGCACTTGAATATAGCGCCGATGAGTCATATCCCTATTCTTTTGCTTTCTTTGAAGGGAACACGACAAAGACCCTGAGCTGTTTTTCCAGACCTTGCTAAAGCTGAGCGAGCGAGAGCCGAGCTTTGAAGTGTCCGTCCTCGGGGAGACATTTGCCGACGTACCAGGTACACTGAGACCCATAAAGACCTGTGTAAGGAAACGTTAGAGTGCAGAAAGAGACCTATATTTATTTTGAAAGTTAAATTGAGAAACATTGCTTTCAGAATAAAAGGAAGTTGAACCAGGTCACACAATGAAGCAAAGTTGTTTTTTTTGTTGTTTTTTGTTTTTTTCTCTCCATTGATTCCTTATTAGACTCTGTGTCTTTCTCAGTGGAAGTCAGTTTTATACGTGTTGTTTATGTGCCTCTGCGCCTCGTCCTTCAGGCTTCATCAGCATCGCAGCTAAACAGTGACTGATTTGTTAAATAGTTCAGAGATCATCCATTAGTCCTGTATGACTTGTACTCATTGGCAAAAAACTGCTTCCATTAGCAGATGATTATGCTTTAATGTCTTTTGGACCGACTTGGATATTTATGGTGTTTTCCTTAAGTTAATTCACACACCTAGCGGCTTACAGGAATCACCGTCTCTTCTGGTGAGATCGAAACTTTTATAGAAGCATAAACAGCTTATGGGCCACCATAAATGTTACTCATATTTCGTAATGATGTTTACGGTTGCTCGGAAGGCAATCATGCTAAAAACTCTTTCAATCCATTTCGATTTCGCTAATAGGATCGCCATCGATTGTTTTTGCCCTTTTCTCGTTTTTATATACGTACGGACGTTTCGACCGCCTCGTACGTTTTTTTTTTTTCATTCCGCGAAACAAACTAGCGGCCGAAGGAGAAACTTGCCTCTCTCTGTTAATTATTCGTGTGCTTGACGCCGAGGTCTCGGACTTTGCAGACATCTTCGCCGAGGCTAAGGAATGGTTGGCTCGCCACATCCGCCACTGGGGTTTCATGCCCAGTAGGGAGGACTACCTCAGAACGCTATGCCAAGCAGATGTTGTCGTTTCCACGGCCAAGCATGAGTTCTTCGGCGTGGCCATGTAAGTCTGCTAATGAAGGGCGTTTTCTTCATTTTCTCTTATGAATGGAGTGGCCCCACTGTGAGTATGTGGTAGGACCAGGCAACATCCATAATGGCACGATTTACCAAAACTAAATAACGTTGTTGGATATGCTTTCGTGTGTGTGTGTGTATGTGTGTGAGAGAGAGCTAATGAAGGGCGTTTACTGAACATTTAATTGTTTATTAACATTTACAAATGGGGTTTCCCTACTGTGAATTTATAGCAGGACCTGTCGACAGTGTACTGTGTATAAGATGTGCCAGAATCAAATCAAAATCGGTTATACTCGCTTAGACATGCACAAATTGAAGACCTCTAATAAGATTGAGTGGTGTGTGGTTACATCAGGGTAGGAGTAGTTGGAATGCCAAAATGTCAGCGTTTGGGCCTGGTAGAGCCTAAATTGCTGGAAATACACTCGGTGTTTTTTTTTGAGTAGAGCGAAGGTTTTTATTTTCAGTGCTTCCAAGCTCCAGGGTCACTGATTTCGATCCTGAACTCGAGTTCTTCCTATGTCCGTGTGGGTTACCTCTGGGTTCTCCGGTTTCTTCCCAATCATGCCGTAGGTGGATTGGCTATTCTGAATTGCCCCCTGTGTGTGAATGCGTGTACATGATGCTCTGTAATGGACTGGCATCATATCCAGGGTGTATCCTCACCTCCCATCCTGGATAGTCTCCATGGTTTCCAGACCCTGACCATGATAAAAACTGAAGATGAAAGAATGACTCACCTTCTTTCTTTATTTTTTTCTTTTTTCTTTTGTGAGAACAGTTGAGCTTTGATTGCGTCTCACTTGTCGTTCTCACTCTTACGCGGTTGGTAGGGAGCGCCGTATTTCATAAAAAGCAGCTCTGCGTCACTGCTGCAACATAATCACAGTCTAGTGTCTACGATTTCAGGAATGGTCATTAAATGCATTGATCTTTTTCTTTGAAAAGAAAGAAAGAAAAAAGAGTGAGCTCTCGCTTGTGATTTGACATGGTCAAAATATAGCAAAGGGAATAAACAAGTAGGCCCTTGAGCATGTGGTTGTGTGTGTGTGTGTGTGTGTGTGTGTGTGTGTGTGTGTGTGTGTGTGTGTTTGGATGTGTGTGGCTGCATAGACCGAGTTCCTGCAATTAAGCACCTGCAGAGTTTATAGGTTTTAGACCCCGAGCTCATGCTTTTATTATGTAGACCTGTGCATCATGGCCATGAACTTTTCTAAAACCCTAATTGAAATATTTTATATCGTGTATCCAGTATATTATTAGCTAGACGTACGTTTACCTAAATTTACTGGCAGCCCTGATTTGGTCCCATGTAACTTTCGTCTGTGCCACACCACATGATGAGCAGCACCACGCCCACGTGGAGGGACTTTCTCTACCACACTCTGTCCTCATTATTGTGGAAATTAGCCTAATCTAATTAATTGTCAGCAGACACCCATCCATGCCTGGCAGAAAAACAGCGCAGCCGCCAAGCAGAATGATCGGCTAATTATATTTGAGATGAAAAGCCTGATAAGCATTTGTGCTCTCGCACATTAACTGCATTGACATGGACCTGATCTTAATCAGTTGCATGAGACCGGAGTCGAGCGCCCACGAGTTTCCACCCTCACCCGGCGGTAGATCAGCAAGGGAAACGTTGGTCGCACTTGGTGGTTATATATAGTTTATAGTTCTGATTAGTGTCTAGTGTTTGAAGGAAAAGAGATCGGGTGGAGGAGGGGGGGCTTGCATTAGACAGATAGTGTTGGAAACATGTCTCATGAGAACACGGTGCTGTTCGTTGTAAAAAGTTCTCGCTGTGAGATGACACAGAAGTTCTTTTGTGTCAAGTGACTGAGAGAAAAGTGTCACACCAGATTCCCCCTACCATGATCTACATTTTTTTGGGAGAAGTCTTGTCCTGTCGCTCAGTCAAATCTACAGAAATTCAGAGCTGATTGTCAGCGAGCTAATCGGATATTAAAATATGCATGGCTTTAGCATGCGGAATGAGATGGTGATCTGATGGCGAGGCGAGTGATGCATGGGCTCGTGAAATATTAACGTTCATTCTACAAAATATTTAAACAGCCGGTCATTTTCCGCTGGCAGCTAACAGGGCGGGTTCGTATGAGGCGAGTCATTCAGGAGCCAAGTTTACCCAGATTTAAGTATTCACTGAGGATTTTGTAGTTTTGACATTGACACTTTGAAGCGTGAATTCCATCCATGGCTGTGTTCGGCCAAAACTTTGACCGAACAGATCCACAAAGAAGAGGAGTTCTCCTTTGGGGTTTTGGCTCCTTTTATGATTTCTTCGTTAAGCAGGCTAACCAAGTTCTTCCTTGCTGCAGTCACCCTCGTCTTGCTCATTAGGGGGCGGAATATGGGATTCTGTAAAGGCGCTTCGTTACAGTGACCACTGTGAAAAAAGTTCCGTCGGATAAAAACAGACGTGACTGTTTTACTGCTTGAGAGAAAATACACATCTAAAATGTTATTTTTTAAAACAGATTCTTTGTCACAATGTAAGAGGACTGTAGCAGTATTTGTATTATTATTATTATTATTATTAATAATAATAATAGCTTTATATCTAATTAGAGTTTTCTCTTAAACTGACCTGGTGTTACAGGTTGGAAGCAGTGCATTGTGGTTGCTACCCTCTGTGTCCAAAGGCCCTTGTCTACCCAGAAATATTCCCTGGTAGGATTTCATTTATTTTTTTTTTCTTTATTTTTTTTCCCCCATTGACGAATTTGACATTGCAGATGACATGATGACAAAATTACGTAGCCTTTCATACACTGCAAAATACTAATTGTCACAGACAAATGCTATAAATTATGCCCAAGCAATAAGTAATACATTTTAAGGCCTAAAGCATTGGGCATAACACATGTTGGTGTTCTTTATTTAAATAAAGAAAACCCAAGCCACTTGAATAATGTAAAACAGCATGGAGTCGGGTGCATTTTTAATGCTGGAAGTGGGTGCTCAATGCTTTGAGGTTTTTTGTTTTTTGTGTGTGTGTGTGTGTGTGTGTGTGTGTGTGTGTGTGTGTGTGTGTGTGTGTGTGTGTAATGAAAAATGTATTTCTTTTTCTTAAAAAAATTTTTTAGGTTCATATCTGTACTCAACACCTGAGCAACTATTTAAGAGACTTAAGGGTTTCTGTAAGCATCCACATTTAGCGAGACAACATGTTCTTCAGGTAGGGCTTTATTTACATCTACGGGTATGGTAATATTTATATGATAATGACTTTTGATCACATTATGGATGTCGGTTATACAGAGATTTTTTTCTTTCTTCCTTTCTTTCTTTTGGGTCCTTAATCACAAATTCCACATTCTTCAGTTAGAATTTTAAGCAGTGATTTGATCATTTCATATCCTTATCATATGCCATACCTCTGTTTTAGGTGAACACGAAAAGGTTTTCCTGGGATGCTTTGGGACAGGAGTACAGAGCTCTGTTGACGACAGGTCCCAGCAACACGTCATGACTGATGCGCACATACGAACCTCAATCAGGATTGACACGTAATGTGAAAGGACAATTTTAGCAGCTTTAATCACGTAAAGCTCTCAATTTTCAAGATTCTACTTTTTTTTTCTTACTATTATTAAAATTCACAACTTGAAACTTATCCATAATGCGGTCATCATGAGTGGTTGATTAATGCAACACTTAACAGGTAAGTAGCATATTATAAATGGCAAATACATTAAGTACAAAAGGAGTAGAAGAATAAGCAGTCAAAATTCCCCAAACATGTCCTACAGGCAACTAAAATAAAGCATTACTCATGACTCTCATAACAGACACAGCCACAAACCTGCCTCTGCCTCACCAGCTCTCCAGTAAAACAACATCCACAGCACAAGGACCTCAACGTTGAGGTCTTTTACATGCATAGTTTTAAGGGAGAGGAGAAAAAAAACAAGACGTAAAAAATAAACAACCTAGAAACCTGCGACCGCTGTCCATGTTTTCCGCTTAGGCGGTGCCACCTCACATTTCGGTTCAGGTCCATTTTTATCCTTTTTGTGCCTGAGCAGAGCTGCACGGCTGGAATCTTCGCTTCCCACTCGGGCTGAGTGGCGGCCAAAGTTGTGGTTTGAAGCTCTTGTGGGCTGCACCTGGGGGTTGCCAGGTTGTGACAGAATCCCCCAAGGCTCAGAAAAGGTTAATAGGAGGCCTTCGCTGCGATGTGGTTGTGACTAAATATATGCATAGTGTTTGCGTTTGGAAATGAACCGCCGTATAATTAAGGGGGCCCAAGAACTAGGTATTTATAAGTAGTCAAAAAATGTAAAGGGGAAGATGAAATAACATATTTCCCTATAAGTGTGTTTGCATGTCAACCGCACGTGAGTGCTTGGACCCTTTGGTCGCTTCCCCCTTTTAATCTGCGATGCTGAAATTTGGTCATTGGGGGAGAAATTATAACAATAAATCTTTTTTTAAACTGCTACTTCTGCCTTTGTGACATGCAGCTAATACAAATGTATTGCTAATTCAGGTGCAGCAGATGTGAGAGCAGAATTAAAGGAAGAAATGAAATCAGGTTGTTATATAGCCCCCTTATTTTCTGAGAGCAAAATGAGGCCCATCGTTCTTGCTTTTGGCATAGGACCTGACGCACCTCCGGTTGAAAAATGGTTCCTAATATCTTTTATCAGCATTCCTCATGTGCAACTAAGATTTTCTTTCCTCCAGAAGATGCAGAGAGGTTAGCAGCTTGATGGATGTGTTATTTCAGGGACATTCCCACTCATGGATTCGTGTACAGTGGTCTCATAATCAAGCATGTGCAAAGATACTAGTACAAAAGAATCTTTAAGGGAGATAATGTGATTTCTCACATTTCGGTTTGGCGAAAGCCAACACC
The DNA here is from genome assembly GCA_025728095.1 of Prietella phreatophila. Taxonomy (NCBI): domain Eukaryota; kingdom Metazoa; phylum Chordata; class Actinopteri; order Siluriformes; family Ictaluridae; genus Prietella; species Prietella phreatophila. Next base: position 10,201,680 of record JAOUWY010000075.1, read on the forward strand.
ATTTCTTGCCGTGGTATGTTAGGCCCCAAAGACGGATTGCTTTGACCCCTGAGTGCCATGACAGATCCATTGTCGTTGGAGGATCGTCTCCTGCAGCGTCAGACAAGTCTGGCCAACCTGAGGTCAGGACCTAATGACGCCGTAAAGCTTATACCACTGCTGTTTCGGCACTTACAAAATGTCCCCCCCGCATATAAAAACTTAATAGCAACCTCTGTAAAATGCAGTAGGCATTAAGCACTTTTTTACTGGATGTTTTAATCCATGTTCCTGCTTCTCACTGACTGTATTGGAGGAACTGAAGTGACACAAGCAGACCAAAACTCAAAGCCTGTTGTGTGAAATGGCCTTATTTTTCCAAGTTATTTTTGAAGGCTTTTGAACTTATAAATGTTAGGCAAATATTAAAACTCGATTAGGATTTGATAGAAGAAAGGACCGGTGGGGTAGGACTTTACTAACAGTGAATTAAAAAAAAAAAACTCTAGTATTGCAGTTTCCTGATTGGCAGTCAATCCAGTAGTCCATCAGATTTGGCAGTTAAGTTTAATTGTGTAGTAACACTATAAATTCTGATATGCTGAAAACACGGGACAAACTAACACAGGTGGCAGAATCAAAGACTTGTCGAGTCCAGCGATAACTGCCTTTCCACCCACTACTGTACACTGAGCATCTGGCAGTTTAATCCCTCAAACACCTCACAGATTCTCAGTCTTAACAGAACTTTTGCGGCTGTTGGTTAAAATGTATTTATTTCGGACATACCATTTTACTTTCCGCAGTGTCAAGGGTATAAAGGGTTTTAATTTGGACATTTCTATAGCTGTGCTTTGTGTGGTCTCTAATAAAGTTGACTACAATATAAAAATTGCAACAGCTGCCCCAATTTACATGGAAAGGTGTTGATTGTTGTTGGGAGGAGGTTTGGGGGTGTTTTTTTTTTTTTTTTAATGGATTATCAACACGAAACAGTGGCATTAATTTCACGCCCCAGAAGTGATCCTGCTTCTGTTTGGCTGTTGTTCTAAACCTGAAAGGGAAAATTTAAGAATTAAATACTTTAAGCAATGAATACCTTTAGTGTGTGTGTGTGTGTGTGTGTGTGTGTGTGTGTGGTGGGGGGAGAAAAAGAAATGATCCACTGAAATAGAAGTATCGAGGCTAGATTGTGCATGTAATTGGAATTTTGCTTAGCAGCAATTTTGGTTTCCTAAACACAGCCTTCGTATTTTGTCGGCCTTTAGTTCTCGGGCAAATCAAATGGCCAGAATGTTAGTTTAAGTGTTACTGCGTGTAAAATCGACCTTATTAGGAATAACATGCTAATACTAGTTAGGACGCCCTTTGCTTTCAGATCAAGCTCACTTTTCTTGGTGACATGGATTTCACAAGGTGTTGAGATTCTGGTCCATGTTGATATGATTGCATTGCATAATTGATACAGATTTGCCAGCTGTACGGTCATGCTGTGAATCTCCCATCCCAACACGTCCCAAAGGTGCTTTATTGGGCTCAGATTTGGTGACTTGGTCATTGATATATTCATGGACCCATTTTGAGACAACACCAGCCTGAACTTGACACCAAATTCTGACCCTTACCATGTTGCAACAGAAGTTTCACCAGACCAGGTGACGGTGATCTTTAGCTGTCCAGTTTCGATGCGCCCATGCCCGCCATACCCTCGGGTTCCTGTTCTTGGCCAACAGGAGTGGAACCTGAAGGGCTTATCTGCCTCAAGGTTCTGCATGTTGTATGTTCTGAGTTGCTTTTCTGCTCACCACATTTGTAAAGAGTGGTTATTTGGGTTCCCATAGACTTTCTATCAGCTCAAACATGTCTGGCCGTTCAACTCTGACCCCTCTCTCTCTTCACCAAACCGTCTGCCCTTGAAACTGATGCGTAGTGGTTTTCTTCTTCTTCTTCTTCTTCTTCTTTTATTGCATAACATGGAGTTATTTTTTATGGCCATCATTTTTGAAAGCATTTGAAATTAATTAGTGGAAATTTAAATTCAAGGGAAACATTAAAACTCAATTAGGATTTGATCAAAGAAAGTTAGATTAAAGTGTAATTATGTAGTGACCCTAAAAATTCTGATATGGAAAAATAAAGATGACACCGTCACACAGGTGGCAGGAACAAGGACTTGTGTAGTTCAGTGACAACTGTCTTTCCACCCACTACAACTACTCCCACTTCTGTCTGTGCAGACTAATGTAGGTGAAAATCCCAGGAGATCAGCAGTTTCTAAAATACTCAAACCAGCCCATCTGGTGCCATCAACCACGCCACAGTCAAAGTCACCGAGATCACATTTCCGTCATGCTTGACGAAATAAACTAAAGTTCTGCATGAGTTTGTGCATTATGATGCTGCCAATTGTTTGGCTGATTTGGACAAATGCATGAATGAGCATGTTCCTAATAAAGTGGCCAGTGAGCGTGTGCATGTCATATGTAACACACTGACCAATTTTGATCATTCTACAAATCCTTTAATGCATATACGGTGTACTTAAATTAAAGTCTTAGAAGTAGTTAAGAACCAATGCTAACCATGCTAGTGTTCCGAATGTAAAATCAAGGCTGAGGCAAAGCGCTGTCCTTGTGTGACACAGTCATATGCTATCAATATGCTGCCATGTTCTCTTGGAACATGCTCCCCCTTTTAATGGGGCCTGGTGGTTAGAACATGGCAGGCAGTTCAGAAGGACACAGCATTGTTATGCTTTCATTTACTTTTTTGAGTCTTTTTTTTCAGCCTTACAAAGACACCCATTTCCATGAAGCTCTGCCAAGAGGGATGGGAAAACAAAAGTGTGTGTTGAGTGTGAGGTGGAGGGGCAGGGGTTCTCGAGTGCGCAGTGGTCTCCGGTTAGAACATGAAATCGTTAGACGCGAAGCGCCTTGGCTCGCCTAGGGAAAACACGAAGCCCACAGTCTCCATCTCGTCCTGAAGTCTGCACGGCGTCGACTGGTCTTTCACACGGCCCTGAAGTTTACAGGACACCATGATGTGATCTGTTTTCTTATTGCTTTTGGGTGTGCAAAAATTCATGATGTATTCATTTTTATTTTAATTTTTTCTTGCCACATGGTGATGCTTATAGGTTCATAATTTGCATTTGCAGGTCAGTATTACTTTTGGCCAGAAATGAGTCATGTCCAGCCAAGACGACATATAAAAGGTGTATGAAACAGTAGGCCTATGAATGTATATATTTTCTTTTTACAGCTTTCTTTCAACATCATATGGAAAACGTATATTCTGAAGGACAGATTTGCATGTTTATTAAAGCTCCTGTTGAGGTGTATTACATTTGCCCAAAGAAACATTTTCAGAAGAGAGAAGAAAAATAAACTTTTAGTCAGCCTGTATAGTGTAATTGAGCGGTATGTACTAATACTCCGTATGCACACGTGAGAGAAACCAGAATATCCTGCAGAATGCATATGGGATCAGCAGGAGCACTATGCTCCATTATGTTTACATAGAATCGATTCGTGTTCTTTGAGTGAAACCCACAACGCGTCACCAAATCTCAGCTCCTCTACACATAGCAGCACATCCAGCCTTGTTTTTGTTTTATTTGTGGTGAGCGACATGTAGCAGTGGATGTCCCAGTGGCCTGACCCTGCTCATTCCAGATCTGGAGATCACTGGCACTGCCAGGATGGTCACACTCCAAGCATCCAGATGTATTTCTCCCTCTTTTGTGAAACTTGCAAGCTCGCGTCTGGTTTGTGTCACCCATCCCCCTTGCTCTCCAATCGCCTTCATCGCTGCTTGACTCAATGCCAAAAAAATGAAGTGTCTGATTTAGAGCGCTGGCTCTCCACGTAATTACAGACTCCGTCTTATCTCTGGGACGGAATAAAAAACACATTCATGCAGCGCGTCTCAGTGATGGTTTGCGGAGAGTGAATAAAAAGACACCGCTGTTGGGGAAATTGGAGAGAAGTTTTGGCAGTTTGAATAGAAACTGATGTGATTGTGGCCATTGCATATTCGCTGTGGCAGTTCTGAAGATCCCTAGAACTATTTTCACAACAGTGTGCCGACTCAAAGGATGCATATAACTGGCTGAATAACTGGTGAGCTTTTAACTTGGTTGACCAATATATGATTTCCAAACTCCAGCAAAAAAACATGTAATCCAAAATGTTAAGGAAAAAAAGAAGAAGAAAAAAAAAAAGAAATGATGCATGTAATCGGTATATAAAATGTTTCTAGCTTTCATTGTTTAGTTTGAACATAAAGAAATATACAATTGGTACTGCATGTAAACATAATGAAAAAGTCAAGGGAAAAAAAGATCACTTTTTATTTACAAGAGTACACACGTCTTTATGACAGTGATGCTAAAAATAAAAAGCCATAATCCATTTTCTGCCCTACATGTCAAAAAATCTAAACTGATCAGGAAATCAAGACATAGCTCAAATCGGATTGACCTCCAAGTGACCAAACAAAAGAGTTTTAAATGTAGATTTATCCATTCAGGATGCTAATTGTTATTAGCATATCCCCAGCCCCCAAAAACCCTTAACACACATACACACTCAATGTTCTCTCCAATTTGGTCAACTCTCACCTATCACATGACAACTGCCAACCAGGGAGAATGGGGAAAACACTTGGTTCCTTCAGGACATGTGAAGCCAACATCTGCATCACAGGGCAGCATAACCCACTCTTCAGAATGAACTATCTGTCCTCTTCTGCATACACAATACACTTTCAGATGCCTACAATTCGCTTATGTCTTTTTGACTGACAAGAGAGAGACAGTGTGCCATCCCTCCCACCCAGAGAGCATGACTAATTTTGCTCTCTTGACTCAGCCATGGAAGGTTGTGGCATCGTCAGCGTTCTAATTTCTATACAACGCAGAACCTCTAGCGATTGACCTGCAATTAAAGAAAATGACAATGTTCTGCTTACATCCGGACTTGTTCAGAAAGAAAAATAACCGTGAACAGAAATAAGCCTTTTGTATAATAGTAGCAATGTTGGAGAAAACACACACACACACACAAATAATAATACTAATATTTTTTCCCTGTCTGTTAGCATGTATGGTAGTTAGCTATACAAGTCACAGTTCATAGGATCAGGCATTTAGAATGGTAATGATGTATTAATTAATGTGATACATATATATTTGCATTTGTAGCTATCCTGTGAATTTTTACAAAAACCTACGCCATACACCCAGTGGCGACTTTTAGACGAGCGTCCTAGCACTGAGATTTTAATTTCTTTTAATAAAAAAAAAAAACAACATTTCTGACCCTTCCAGAATTGTGGCTCTTTTTTGTTCACAGTGGTACTAAATTGTCTGGAGGTGAGCATGTCACATTATATCTTTTGAAGAACACTGTTCTCAACTCGCAACCACAGGATTCTTTTACATTGTACAATTTTCGTGCATGATGATAAAATCAAGGCAAAAATCGCACAAAGTAAACACGGCTTAAGGCTTCGCTAAGACCGGAATATGAAGTGCAACAAAAGGAGATGCATTTAATCAGAGAGCAAAGTCCTGTATGTTCCTGTTCTGTTTACTTTGTTGTCTCCTTTTTACGGAAAACAAACGTGCATGTTAATCCTCTCATAAAATCATGCCTCCTTTTATATTTAAGCACTTGTTACTTGGATTCTGGTCCAAAGATCTCCACACATTCAATGAGCATGAATTCTACTATCTGGTTCTGGTACAGCATGTTGAGAGCCATGTTCCCCGCATCCAGCTCAGGCCACATGAGAGTCGGTCCAAAAACAATGCTGATGCCTTGGCTCGACATGAGGTTTTGCCGTGACTTTGTCAAAACTCTGCAAAGAGAAATGGATAAGTGTTATGTTAAAGAATGCGACAGAATATTTCATCAATATATTAGTACCGAGGTTGTATCGAGCAGTGATTGGTCTCACCATACATTTGCTAATGTGCTGTATAGACTATTGTAAAATGGACAAAGTGTACCTGAGGACATAGGTATCTACACAGACTTTATGTATGAGCCTTGAGAGCCGAGGTTTGGCTGGAACACACAAACAATTGCTACTGGGGTACCAGAGGGCTCTTAGGACGAATCAGGACAGAGCCTTGGAGCTCTGTAACGGGATGAGTCCTGGAAAAAGAGGGTGGGACTGTGGCTGAAGGCTATACTCCAAGTTGTCAATGGGATTATGACTAAGAGCTCTGAGGTGGACTGGAGGCTTTAACATTCCGAAGAAGAAAAAAAATAAAGTGTCCTGTGGCTTTTCAGTGGCAAAAATGTTTTGCGCTCTCTACGGTTGCATGTAGCTTGGATGATACTGTAAGAAACAAACTGTGATACATATTTCCACAGATTCACTCATCAATTATCAATTGACGTTATGTAAACAATGAGCATATATAATGAGAGAGACGAGTAATCATATGGCTGTTCGTGACCTGTTTTGGTGTGTGTTCCTGCACTACTGAGACCCATTTAATCTGAGCAACATAACCTAAAAGGGCAGCCCAAGCACTTCCAATAATTCCCCCTTTAATGCGTATAATTAACCTCCGCCATTTCGTTTCCCTTGTACATTATAGCCAGACACTCGTCCTGCCACCAGCATTTTAACCTAATTAGGACAGTGTGATGTAAGGATCTTGGCTGCCATTGCTAATGGCTCGCTAATGATCTTAAAGAGGGAAAGACTTCATTTCCGAAGTGATTTTTTAAAAGCTTTAATATGAAGCTTTTTTTGTTCCTCTATCTTCCTAATCCTGTAGTATTTTTTGATCTGTAATTATTTCATGATGTTATCCCTGTACCATCATTGTTCCCTACACAATTTTCATTCATTGTAGCTGAATGACATGAGTATGGTGGCCAAGCTTTAATTAGTTTGTTACTGTTGGACAAGCAATATAATAATGTATTGTAGCAAAAAAACCACACCAGCCGGTATAAGTTGTTTGTTCATCATAAATTCATCATAAAAAAGGCACCAAGATGTGGGCCACAACAATATGTTCTACTGAAATATGTGCTTTTGCTCATTTTCTAGTAACATTAGCCATTTATATATGTTAGCTTATAGCAGATTGCCCTCATTAGACTATTTCAGTCGACTGAAGCTTCAAGAGTGAGGACCAGCTTGACCGGGGGTGACTGTGCTGCGCTCGATCGAATCAGACAAATCATAGATACCCTGCATGAAAGGCAAAAAGCGCTACTCAAGATGCCAGTGGTTATTAATTAGCATCTTGTTTGTGAACAGTACTTGACATGAAATGGAGGACAGCACACAATTGCCCCTGTCCTTCCCCCGCCTAGGAAGCTCTTGCTAATTGGGTCAGCCTCGTTCAGTCCTTAAGGACGAGACGAATAATAAATTAGGGGTGGGATGGGGCGCATGAGAGGAGGAGGCTTCACTCCAAGCTTTAAATTATGCCATTAGTAGAATATGGCCTTAACTGAGAACAGACCAGACAGTATCACTGAGTAGACTTGTCTAGCTTATTGTAAATATTATTTCTGGCTTGATTTCATGATAAATTTGCTTGTTTTAGTCTCTAAAACTAGGTTTTAGACAATCTGTGCTTACTGGTCATGTTATAAGGGCCACCATATTAATGTTGGGTAGGGCCCTCCTTTACTCACAGAACAACCTCAATTCTTTGTGGTGTTGATTCCACAAGGTGTTGGAATGTTTCCTTTGCGATTCTGTTCCATGTTGATATCATTGCATCTAATAATTTCTGCAGATTTCTCAGCTGCACGTTAATGCTCTTCTGGATTCAGATCTGGTGACTGGGGAGGCCATGGAACTCATTGGTATATTTGTGTTTAGAGACAGCTTTTGCTTTGTGACATAGAATATGATTAAGCTTGGAGTAGCTAGGTAACCTGTGATCATAAAGTAACGCACGTGGTCAACAGCAATACTCGGATAGGCCGAGGCTTTCGGACCACCACCACCAGCCTGAATGTTTTGACACAAGGAAGGTTGTGTCAATGGATTCATTCATTCTGACCCTACCATGTGACCATGTGCCTCAGCGGAAATCAAGATTCATCAGACCAGGTGACGTTTTTCCATTGTTCAGCTGTCCAATTTCGTGTCTGTTGTGGATCAAGGTGTTGTGCATTCTGAGATGCCTTTCAGCACAACATGGCTGTAAAGAGTGGATTTTGGAGTTACCAAAGCCTTCCTGTCAGCTCGAACTAGTCTGGCCATTGTCCTCTGACCTCTCTAATCAAGAAGACTTTTAAGCACTTTCTGAAACTTCAACTAGCCCATCTGGCTGCAACAACCATGCCATGATCAAAGTCACTGAGATCACATTTTTTCCCCCTCTTCCTAATGTTTGATGTGAACAATAACTGAAGCTCTTGCCCTGTGTCTGCATGTTGTACAGGTGCTCCTAATAAAGTGGCCGGTGAGTGTGTATCCCATTTCTTTTCCTTCTACACACGATGATCTGAATTTCATCTATATGTCTATGTCTTTGTAAGCACAGGCGATCCTTAAAAAGCTTTTTATTCTTTGTTTCAGAATAAATGCAAGCATAAATCTCAAGATTTGAGCATGATTGTAGTAAAAAGCATAGGCTTCTGAAACAAAACTTAGGTACATACGAATCAGAAAGTGTCCTATGAGAAATTTACTTTCAACCAGGAAAAATGCATCCACTAACCTGTTGTATGATTTGAGCTCTTGGATTGGGGGACCTGATATATCGCTAGAGCCTAAAGGGCATGTTCCATAGGGAGAGGTTAGTGGCGGGAGGCTCATCAATCTGAGATGAATCCTCCAGGGTTCAGGGTGTGCAGGGTGGTAAATGTGCAGAAGGGTAAAGTGGGATGGAATGAACACCCTGTGGGAGATGGAGTCTAGTCATATGGCCTAGTGATTTTTTTTTGTAATATACTTTCTGGTTTTCTTTAATATTGTTTCATTCTGAATAGTGTTTAGTTAAAAGTGCTGTGTAATATGTTTAGCATCCAGCATCAAAATGTGTATCTTTCTTTCTTCTGGAGAAGCTGTGAAGTCTGTTTGTTGCAAACAAGGATGCATCATCACATATCCTCTAACAAATGTTGTTATTTTTCTGGGCTATTCATTTGCTTACAACATTCCTTCTCCGTTTGAGACATCAAACCCAGATGAGAGACCAGCTTTTTTTTTTTTTTTTTTTACTTTTCCTGATCAGCGTACTCTGCCCACAAAGGTCGATCCAGGTTTCTCCGGCACAAAAAGGAAACTTGAATTACCAACAAAAATGCCCAAACCTACCATCTTTTAAATCACTTGCAGCAAATGGGAAATATGAGTGGCGGTGACAAAAACACCCACAAGAAGAGACGTAAATAGCATGGCTGAGCGAATGCAAGCTTGAGAGAGCCGGTTGCCTTGACCACATCATCACAATGCGAATACACAACTGCTTTATTGAACACAGGCCCCAACGGGCCAGAGGAAAACGGGAACATTGGTTCCACACGGGCATACCACACGCCCACAACAAAGGGCCCTCAACTTCATAAGGCTCTCCGCCACTCCTCGAACGAGCCGAGCCAAGGAGAAAATGTAGCCCACAACACAGGCATAGCTGCAAGGGATTCTTGGTCACACTTAGCTGCTGCATACCTGTTTTGCTAAAGAAATACTTTCTCAAAAGTCCAGTGTGTTAAACAATAAAGGAAAGAGACATGATGGGAAGCCGTTTGGCTCGGTTCTAACTTGTTCCTGTTGGTTTTAAATGAGTATTAGAGGTTTTTGGTTACAGCAGACTTGAAACTGTGCTCAAATGACTATTACTTTCATTGGAGTTTCCAGATTTATAGATCGAGAAGGTTGTTTTTGTTTGCGTGTTTGCAATCGCAGCCAAACCATTTAGCATTTAAGGCTTTACAAATGAAGGGAAATTTTTGCATCTTTATTGACAGTTAGACTTGGACCGGTGACATGCCAACCGAATAACTACAATGAAAACATCCATTCAGACTTCATTTGCAACTAAAAGTTTCCAAACAAGATTCAAATGTTACTTATTCACCCAAATGAATCATTAATTTAGCACTAGTATTTCCCTAGAGCTTCTTCTGAATAAGCACACGCTGTTCAGATTTAATATTATTGTGCGCTTAATGGCCATTGGATTATCTGTCCGGAGATTGCAAAAAAAAATAAAAATAAAAAGCCAAGCGAACATTCTACTTAATACTGTTTAGGTACACATTCCTTGCTCTTACACAACTCTCAAAGGAGAAGGAGGTGAGGGGGGGAACAGTTAGAAGAGTAAAACGTCCAACATGAGCACTATGTATGAGCCACATCAGTTGCTCTGGGTGTGGCCCCACATTGCATAAAGGCCCAACATTCCCCATGTACACTAATACTACTAGAGTTGCCTGGTAGTATAGAGCTAAGGGGAAAGGGAAAGGACAGACTTGGTGGCACTGCAGGGATTTTCAGCACCACCACAAGTCCCACTTTAACACCAAGTCAGTCAGCAAAATAAAAGTTCAACGGCTTAAGGTCTCTTTTTAAAGAATTAATGGCTTTATATATGAGCTTTGTGTATGACTGCAGTAATTTGGAATGTAAATTGCATTATGCTAATAGACTTTTTGGACTGTTCATTAACACGTGAAATTTGGCTGCAAATAGGGTGACTAACTGGACATGCCTTGTGCTATGATCGTGCAAATCACGGGACAAATCTATTTTCATATTGCCTCATCCGTCTGTCGTGTTATTCTGAGGCTCAGTATGCTCGTTAATATGCATTTTTGGGTGAAGACAGCAATAATAATAGGCAAGTACAATTCCGTAGTTGTGGAATTCTATTTCATGATGATGTAGCCAGTTGTGACACGGGAGCTAAAGTAAAAAAAAAAGAAAAAAAAAATCATTACCATATACCTCACCTGCTCAACCTCACATATGCAACCCAACAAACTTTATCACTAGAGCCAAAAGGGCATGTTCCATTGGGAGAGGTTGGAGGCGGGGGGAGGATTATCAATCTGATCCGAGTCCTCTAGCCCTCCTGTGCAGGGTGGTAAATGTGCAGAAGGGTAAAGTGGGATGGAACACCCCTTCTGGGAGATGGAGACTAGCCATATGGCCTAGTCATTGTGCCAGCTATGTTAGCATGGACAGAGACTCGAGCGCTCCAGTTTGCATTTTTTTGTGCACGCGGCATCTTCCTTCCTGGGGTATATAACCACACACCAAACTGGAGAGTTTGTCTGATCACGCTCATAACTAACATCAGTTGGTGTTCTGTATTGGAAATGGACTGAGATTATATCCGAATCTGGTGTGAGATTTCACATTGGAAAGGACCTGATTGAATTTAAAGGTTTAACAATGGCTTTGCTGTTTGACCAACCTCTGCAGGTGATGGAATAGCACTTTCATGGTGTTATTGTTGGGTTTAGGGAGTTGATGGACAAGCTTCTTCAGCCCGGCCACCTTCTGCTTTGGCTCCTTAGTTTCTGTTGAGAGAAAAATAATAATTAAATAAGATGAAGCAGTATTCACTAAGGCTGGGTAATATGATGATATTGTATGATGATATTGCTGGGTAATATGATGATTGATATTGTAATAAATTGTCACAATACACCTGTCACGGTTTTAGAGACTTTGGACTCCACTTCCCATCTGCCACTGCACCACACTACCTGTCACGTGACCACCTGCACCTGATTCATG
>JAOUWY010000075.1:10369118-10379460 GCA_025728095.1 Prietella phreatophila
AAACATAATGCACCATGGCCCCATTACTACCCCGGGTGTGCATTATGTTTCTAATAATTCAACTGCCTGTCATCAATTATTCCTGTTAATAACTGTTAGTTATTAACTAATTAACAGCTAATAACTAACATATTAACTTTTCACTGTGTGGGTGTGAACAATGTATGTGTACAATAATATGCTGTATATGGGGCTTTTTTTGGTCATTTTTGTCAGATGGTCATTTGTTGAGGGTGTATGCTAGATATTTGTTCCCTCATTGAGGTCATTCTAAATTAGTTTACTGGAATTTCACTGGCAGTTGTGCAGAAAGTTGCCACAAAGCAATTTCCTCTACTTTACTTTGTCCAGCAGTCCAAATTCATGGGATTCATGCCCATGGATCAAGTGTTGATTATCTTCATGTATCTTTGTTTCAGAATCAGGTTGCTTAAGGATTTAATTTCAAGTACACAAATGTGCTTCCAGCGGTGTGTCAAACACTTTTACTAAGCAGAGCCAAGCATTGTACAATGAAAACACCCTCAGACAGAGCGAGAAAGTCATGTTGTCTGCCATTAGATAATCCAGACTGAGGTGCATAATACAAAACCAAATGCTATCTTATTGACTACTAGCAAAAATTTGATCCAATACTATTACAGTTATAATCAAATATATTTCTTACCTGGTTTCCCCCAAGGCTATTAATCCATTAATCATAAATGGAAAAGTCGTTGTTATGATTTGGGGTATCATGTCATCTGCTGGTTCACTGTATTTTCTCAAGTCCAGAATGAATGCAGCATCTATCAAGAGATTTTTGAGCACTTCATGCTTCTATCTGCTGACAAGCATTAAGGAGATGCTGATTTCCTTTTCCAGCAGGACTTAGCACCTAGTAACTGGTTTTCTGACCATGCTATTACTGTGCTTGATTGGCCAGACAACTCGCCTTCCCTGAACCCCATAGAGAATCTATGAGAGACACCAGAACCAACAATACAGATGAACTGAAGGCTGCTATCAAAGCAACCTGGGCTTCCAGAACATCTCAGCAGCCATGCCATGCCACATTCATGCAGAAGTTCATGCAAAATGAGCCCTGACCAAGAGTGCATAAATTAATGTACTTTTCAGAAGGTCGACATTTCTGTATTATAAATTCTTTATTCTAATATTTTGAGATATGGCTGTAAGCCATAATCATAAAGATTTTTTTAAAAAAGGCTTGAAATATTTAACTTTATGTGTAATGAATCTAGAATATATGAAAGTTCCAGTTTTTTAATAAAATTACAGAAAAAATAATAATTTTTCCACAGTGTTCTAATGGATATATATAAACAAGTTTGCATTGAAATAATCACAAATAATTAAAATCCATTTGATAATTTATTGAAGCCATTTTTTCTACATCAAAGTTCCTGGTGTATATATTATTCTATATAATTTATTCTTTATTCTGTATCATATATTCTTTATAATGTGACGATAAAAATTCTATTGTTAATTAATATAAGAGGTATTTAGATTCCACTGCAATATACAAACACATAACGTAAATAAATAAGAACATAATTCTTTTAGTTTTTACTTATTAAATCTAGTGCACCAAATGATAGTTAATCGTTCTAGAACCATGTACAGAACAATATTTAAATGAAATAGTCAATCAAACATGTAGACTGATATGACGGCTCCATCTGCTGGAATGACTTGGAAGTAAAATTAAATACACACATTTACTGTGTTGAAATACTATCCAAGCTTTTGTGCTTTAAACTTGAGTTTTTATTTCACGTAATACTTTTGACTTAAAATCACTGAATTTCAAAACAAATTGCTCTGCTTTCTATACACTACATGAAAACAGGTTGATTAGCATACTCTACGATTAAATATAATTTTAGTTTTTAATTCATGAGGCTATGTTTTTCCAAGGCAGCTTAAAACAGTTCCTAACACATCTGAACACAAGTGGTAAAGGGTCTCTTGATGTATTTATTTACACATTTCTAAATTAAGCATAGTGTATATGCTTACACCATAAGAGTGGTTGTCCTGGGGGGGGATATCATTCATATGACCTGATATCTGTCACTATGTCATTTGGGATTTAGCCCATTCTAGCTTACCCAACATGCAAGCTAGATCACATTTATTTGAGGCACTATTTTATCTCTTTTTTATTATTATTATTATTATTATTATTATTGTTGTTGTTGTTGTTGTTGTTGCTTCTTGTACCTTTACATTCACAGTATAAAGTACTTATAAATAGTCATTTAGAATTTACCAGAATATTTTTATATATGTTTTTAAGGGCAGAATTTTACTACTACAGTAGCCCTAGTTCAATTACTACACATATATTGTTTAAGATATTATATGAAAAAGGAATAATTGGTTAACATTATACATATTATACCTTAAATAATTAAAAGATAACTTACATTGTTATTTCAGGTAGCACATATATTCCAGCTATAATAAGCCAATGCATGTGTAAGTATGCGTCACTGGTAAAAGTCCGCAGGTTTAATGAAACATTTTCTAGCTGGTACTTTTCGTTTAACTATTAGCTTCTTCTCCATTTAACTATTATCTAAGCCAACTTCCTAAGCAGTTTGAATTGAACAACAATTAGAGAAAACAAATGGCCTTTTCTATGCAGTTAAGTTTCTCAGGTGCCCACTAGTGGTCGATATTGGTGTTTTCTTATTTTTTTTTTTTTATGTAAATAAAACATTCTGGAAGTTTTGTAGTGAGTAATCCACAGCCAGCTACAGTTAGCACTTTGTAATATTTCAGTTGTTTCCTGCATTTTCTTTGGGGATTATTTGAATATATTACCGTGTCTTTAATGGAGGATCATTTTTGTTATCGGTCTGTCTAGCAATAGGCTTTGCCAGAAAGCTAAGCTAAGCTTACAGCATTTGGCAGACACCCTCATCCACAGTGACTTACATTTATCTCATTTATATAACTGAGCACTTGAGGGTTAAGGGCCCAGCAGTGGAAGCTTGGCAGTCAAAACCTTTTGACCAGTACTCCAACATCTTAACCATAGAGCCACCACTTAGCAGCTGCTTAACACTAATCCAATACAAAAAGAATATTTTCACTAATATAAGCTACAGCTTGATGAACACTTTTGCCTCACACTTCTGTGGTTGGGGGTTCGAATCCAGCCTCCACCCTGTGTGCACCCAATGTTGCATGATTTTCAAGTGCTTTAGGGTATCCGCTGGGTACTCTGATTTGAATAAAGAAAAAATGAAGAAAAACCAATATGTTACTGTGTCCTTTGCACAAAGAACATTACTTTATACAAGTAACAGCATGTTTAGTGTACTCTGAGGAAACCTGATTCTAACCACCTCATTTTGTTGTTGTTGTTTTTATGAAAAGAGGAACATCTCTTAAACATGAACTCATGCTTTATTAAAAAAAAATTTTCTTCTGTTTTTAGTGTCTGAATTTTCATAGACTGACAAATATGTGCAGAAGTTATGGGTCCGAAAAGTATTATAATAATTTCTTCAAATATCTAGTATCTCTCTAGTATCTATATATTATTCAACTATCCATCCATCCATCCATCCATCCATCTTCTACCGCTTATTCCTTCTTCAGGGTCGTGGGGAACCTGGAGCCTATCCCAGGAATCATCGGAAACAAGGCGGGGTACACCCTGGACAGGGTGCCAGTCCATCGCAGGGCACAATCACATACACACTCATACACCCATTCATACACTACAAAGATTTTAGACACTCATGGTAGCCAATCAGCCTACCATGCAGGTCTTTGGACTGGGGGAGGAAACTGGAGTACCCAGAGGACACCCCCGCAGAACGGGGAGAACATGCCAACTCTGCACACACATGGCCCTGGTGGGAATCGAACCACTAATCCTGTGTGCTTGCAACATTGATCTGTGGAATGGCAGCATCGCAGCCTCATAAATAACGAAAGAGGAGCAGCTTGCTAAAGATTAATAAAAGACTTCTCCTCTGGGATTTTACACACACACACACACACACACACACACTCTCTCTCTCTCTCTCTCTCTACTGTACATTTCCATTATTAATAGCAGCAGCAACACACTCACACACATGCACACAAGAGAGGCAGATGTATGCTGCTCATGACCACTGCTTCAGAGATTAGGAGAGTGAGAGAGGGAAAGAGTGAAGGGAAAAAAACTATCCTCATAAAAATTGAAATGATGAGGGAAGAGGTGGGAGGAGAGGGGGAAAATGGACGAATGTAATTGCAATTCATTTCCACCTCAGAGCCCCTTGGGTGACTCTCCCGCCTGTGATCTGGGTGTGTGTGAGAGATCAGGACCTTCTCTTTAATATTCACAGCCATGGGTCGAGATGAGAGGCGCTCCCATACCTTCAGGTCCATGAACGTAATGAGATTTTTATTTCACCCCGTGTGTATGTGTGCGCGACGAGTGCATCATGGTCGGGCATTAAGCTCATCCGAGTGGAGCCGTGCTGAACTTTCACTAGAGTGATTTATGGAGCCAATGAAGCATCAGTCTTCCTTGCTCTTTCTCATGTATGCCTTGCTGGCCCTAAATTACTGTGAATGGCATGAAGGTTCACACAGTCCTCTTCACACTGACCTGACCACGCCCATTTTTGTGTGATCGCTTAACCATGTTCATCTCCTCCAGGTTTTCAATGCATCATCTTGAGGTCTATCCATCCATAAATCCATCCATCCATCCATCCATCCATTTTCTCTACCACTTATCCTGGAGCCTATCCCAAGGGGCTCGGGTCACAATGCGGGGGTCACCCTGAACGGGGTGCCAACCCATCACAGAACACACTCACACACTCATTCACACACTATGGACAAGCATGAGCAGTCTAAAATGCATGTCTTAGGCCTAGGAAGAGGAAACCAGAGTACCTGGGGGAAACCCCTGAAGAACGCGGAGAACACACAAACTCCATTCACACACGGTGGAGGTGGGAATCGAGTATTGTAACATCCAACATCCATGATTCCTTTATTCCTCCACGAAAGAGACGTCTTCTCAGCTCATTCATGCAAAAGGTCATCTTTGACCAGACTAGATTCTTGTCTCTCGCTTGTGCTTGTGAAGACGGCGCCTCAACCCTGCTGCTTTATTCGAATGAAAATGAATAGACCGGTGGAGCGACCATTAGATTAGCCGTGTCCTGGCATGTCCCGTACATGCCTTCACTTGATCTATAACATATGAATATGATTTGAATCAACCTCCAAATTTCCTTCATTTTAGTTAGTTAAGCCTCCTGTAATCAAATGCAGGCAAGCAGAAAGGCTTTTGTGATTTTTTTTGTTTGTTTGTGTCGTACCAGCAGTATTGAGGGAGACTGCAGGACATTACAAAACTCTTCTTCTGTCTGATTCCTTTCTGAAATTATTTCGTTTTTCTGGAATGTTAACATTTTTCGGTGTTATTTTTTCCCCTACTGGAAAAGTCAAAACATCTAATTTTCTCATCATGTGTGTCTATTCACGTTTGAAAGAATTATCATCAGGACTGAGGTTTTCAACACTGAATATGGGGTTGTGCATGAAGTACAAAACATTACTGCGATAATGTCTGTCTGAAACACACACACTGGTGTCAAGCGCACTGTGAAACATCCCTGACGGTCTTCAGTGTGTGTTTCAGACCCCAGTACTCCTTACATCTGGCAATACTTGACCTAATCATGAGTGCATATGCACACACTCGGCCTGTGTACAACTTTGACTTTTGAATGGACAGGTTTTGGCAGCCTGGTTGTCTGCACTTTCCTTCATTATCCCCCTCTCTTTTTGCTTCAGTTTCCAGCTGTGGCCAATCAGCAGGTAACCAGTAACCGCTATTGTACTGATGGGAAACATTTTCTGAGAAAAATCAATGCATTATGGGTGTATTCAGATAAATGCCTTCTGCTTCTGATCTCAGTCTCATCCTGCACACAGAGGGCATGCTTAAAAAGATCGGACTATGGGCTTTGCCGCTCGATATTGCTCCCTGACTGGCGAAAAAAAGATCGATGAGGATTGAATGACTCTTCCTATTCTCTAGCCACTTCAGGACACAATACGTATTACTCTAACGTGTGTATATATTCCTATAAAACGTACACGTGACGTATTTGTGATGACCCAGCTGACAAAAAAATGTCCCCAGGATGTCCCCTAAATGGCCTCTACGAACTTCCCTCGAACGTCCATGTGTAGGATCCCCTTGATGTCACTGTACGTCCATCAGCCATTCGGGATGCTTATGGGACTTTCACTGAAATGAACACATTCAGTAGTGTTATGATGCGCTATCATCTGATGTCCTCAGAACGTACGCCAGCGAACATTATAAACCGGACCAAATGCGGACATAAGTGGATGTTCGCAACATCCTGGGGATGTCCCCTGTTTGCTGGGGAATAGTGTCGTCATCCATGTGATAGCACGTTGGATGGAAAAACTGTACGGTATATTGAGAATTATTTTTTTAATTTGGGAAATACCTTTGCAATAATATGTTTTGCATTCATTTTAAGCTAGATTACGAACGTTAGCAAATAAGTTGTTCAAGTGAGATTAGGTTCAGTTCTAAATTTGAATGGATTGTTAATGGGAAATTTATAATAATCATAATAATAAAAATAATACACCAATGCAGATCTCATGTTAAAGAAAAAAACTGATTATCTTACTTTATGACTGTCATCATCATCATCATCATCATCATCATCTTCTTCTCATTTTTTTGACTGTAACTGATGGTTGTATTTGTGTATCCTTTTAACCTTGGACTTTAGACACCAACACCACTCAAGAAGCAATATTCTCAAAGAAGGGATAAATAAAGGATTAAAAGAAAGTTTTCAGACAGCCCCTCAATCCGCCCACCAATCAGTATAATTAATGCTGCAGCAGCTGACGTTTTAATAAAGGATAATTATAGAATTATCAGAAGTTGTCTGGAAGGCTGACGCCGACCTTGAGCGTTCAGGCCCACCCAGAACACGGGGCGTTCAAACGCCATTTGAACTTGTGTCTTTAGAATGTAGGCTGAGAGCGTCTGGGTATGTAGAGCGGCAAGAGCTGGCAATTCTTTCATACTTTTGTGGATATACTAAATAGCTGAACTACACTTTAGACAGGTCACTGATTTGGAACTTGATATATTGGTTTAAAAACAAATTTGTCTGTATTTACTATATGTGCTTGTGGGACATGTAAAATGATGCCCTAGCTTTTTGGATTTTTCTGGATAGGATCTCAATCTGACCTTGATGCAAGGCTGTGTAAGGATATTTCAGCTAGATATTTGAATGAATGATTGGCGTATTTAATCTAAATTTATGAGCAGTCTCATAAATCTTTAAATGTGAAGAGTTTAATCTTTGTTTTCAGCCTGAGATGTTCATTCTCTAGCGTAATAAAGTCCACAACAGACTTTGAAGACTGTTCTTTCCTGATATCTGGCTACATTTAGTAATTGAATCATTTTAAAGTGAAAACAAAAAGGAAGAATAATAATAAGTCTGAACATTGTTGGTTTTCAACATGGAGATAGATTTGCTGTACACCCACATGAGAAAAACAGTATATATCTGAAATTGTCAGGAGTGAATTGCTCTCCCTCTTGCTCTCACTTTTGCTCTCGCTCGCTCTCTCCCCCCAGTGGATTCTCCTTCCCTGTTGTCCACAGATGGCTGCACTCTATTACAGAAAAGATTCTATTAATCACCTGTAGGAATGAGATTTTCCTCCAACCCAAGGTATACTTCCAGATCTGATTTAGAGCATTGTGTTTGGACAACCAAAACCTGGATCCTATCAAACGGCAAAGGTCAGACTACAAGAAGCTCATTGAGCTAGACGAATTATTCAGGGGTTTGATTTCCAAATCTGTAGGTGTGAGATGATCGAGAAATATGTGTTGCTGGAGCCATGATTTTATCTCCTTATGGGGACAACATCTGGCCTTAATGATTAGAATACATGAAAATTTATTTTTGTGACCTTGTTTGGACATGTGGCCGATCCCCATGAGATTCCCACAGGAATCTCTTTGTTCTTTTTTTCAGTAGGTCCAATAATTCAGAATCAAATATTTCATTCTTTTCTCTCGCTCGCATTGTGTATTCCTGTCAGTGGTGGTAACAAGGTGGTGTTAGAAAAGCTCAAAAGAACGATGAGCACAGCTAAACGTTAGTGTGTAATTACCTTCATTTCTCCATCTGGGGATTAGTACAGTATTGTCTTATCTTAAAGTTTAAATGGAGTCAGTAGATGAGTCTGTATTCAAATCTCAACAAAATTTGTAGTAGGTCAACCATTATACCCCTCTACCTTTACAGTTAATAGCGCTGTTCCAATACATCATCTGTACACACCCTTATGGGCACACAGTTAAGGAATTGACTAAGAGTCACGTCCTGACCACATTCTTTTGTGAGTACATTATAAAGGCAAACCATGCTAATCAACAAGACTGAGTGGCATCCTCACTCCACTAAACACACATCAGCGATTTACAGAAGCACTCATGATGTGGCTCAAACATCGATTACATGCATAATGGATTAATTTAAGTCATTTGTATTATTTTATTTATTTGGGGTGCCTCACAGCTTCAAGGTCAAGGGTTCGATCCTGAGTTCCACTTACTCTCTGTGCATGTTTGCAGGTTCTTCCTTTGGGCTCTTGTGGTTTCTTCCCACTGCCCACAAACAGGCTAGTACTCTTGAGTGCCCTGTGTTGGACTGGTGTCTCTTCTAGACCATATTCCTGGTTTGTGCTGTGCTCCTGGTATAGCCTCTGGATCCCTACAAGGGTCACTGAAGTGGAACAAATGTATGAAGGAATTCATATTTTATTTAGTGTATACATTTGGTGCTTGTCTTCAGTTTGTGTAGAAGGGTTATGGGTCATGCTGAGCTGCTGTGCAAAGAGCTCAGGGTATGGTTTGGGATTTGAGCATTTCCATCATGTAGTGAGATACTGGTCCATTTTAGTGCCTCTGCCACTGTTGGGCCCTTGAGCAAGGCCCTTAACCATCTATGCTCCAGAGGAGCTGTATCATGGCTGACCCTGTGCTCTGACCCCAACTTTTTCAGGGTGCATGAAGAAAAGAATTTCACTGTGCTATAATGTATACATGAATAATAAAGACACATTATCATTATCGTTAAATACTTAAGGAAGAAGACTGGGTGCCGAAAAACTACATTTTCCATTTCTTTGGATGAGAACAGGAGCCAGATGACTCATAAAACAGTTCAGATATATGAACATTTTAACAAAATGTTAATACTGAAACGGATGGAAGTCACTTGAAAGCTTCTCTCAGCAGGTGTTCCCATGTTCAAGCAAGTTACTGGGTCATTCGATTACATTCTCATTTAACAATCTGATTTTTGAAGAAAAAAAAAAGGATTTTGTCTGTATCAAAGCTCTTCTCAGTCACTCAGAAATCTGTTCTCTTAGAATACATCGCTTTGTAGATAGAGCTCTGTTCCATTTTACGAGCCAAATCTTTTACTGTAGCAGTGTTCTGTTCTATGGCGTATCGAAGCAATGGTGAAATTGTGAACAAATTGAGTAGAAAACTCGAGCCTAGTTAGTTTGGAAAGCACAAAGGCTGGATTCCACAAGCGGGAGATAAGCTTTGGCTCTGGGCTCTCTACTGTTTTCTGAGCTTTGGCTCTTTCTTCTTGAGCTGGCAAGCCAAAGAGTCATTTATATTTGGTTTAGCTTTGTTGTCCTTCAGTTGTAGAAGACAGATAGACTCTTTGCAAAGGGGTTCATGGTGGCTGCAATTGTGTGTTCACTGTGAGGGGAAACAAAAATCAGCAAACCCTTTTCTTTTCGTTCTTTCTTACTTGGTTTATTTCCTCTCACCCCCAAATTTACAACTCTTTGTTAAACTTGCTTGGCTAAGGTTACGGAGAGTGGGAGGAGCTAGTGGTCAGATTTTTAAATGTTTTTATTTGGCATAATAGAAATTTGAAGGAATATTGCTTGAGACCAGGCTGCTGCAACTGAATCATGACAGCTTTCTTTATAATAATAATAATAATAATAATAATAATAATAATAATAATAATAATAATAATAATGCGCACGGTGGCTTAGTGATTAGCACATTCACCTCACACCTCCAGGGTCTGTGGTTCGATTCCCACCGGGGCCGTGTATGTGTGCAGAGTTTGCATGTTCTCCGTGTGCTTTGGGGGTTTTCTCTGGGTTCTCCGGTTTCCTCCCCTAGTCCAAAGACATGCATGGTAGGCTGATTGGTGTGTCTAAATTGTCCGTAGTGTATGAATGGGTGTGTGAGTGTGTG
>JAOUWY010000075.1:10523885-10534850 GCA_025728095.1 Prietella phreatophila
GCTAGCATTTTAGCAAAGTTATGTAATTGGATAGTCACTTTAGCAACTTCTAAATTCAAGTTTATTTATGCGCTTTTAACAATGGACACTGACTACATTTAGATGGACAGCAGTAATGTAATTATTGACCTTATTCTGAATAAGACAATATCCTGATTAAGGTGTTTACATGAGTTACTTTTAGAATATTCCTTTCATGTTCCCATTTTACATGTTATAGAACATAGATCGATTAACGTCACACGTCATTACGTGCCCACGCCACACCATCCAATGTTCCCTCCAGAATTTCACGTATCGATATACAGTTCGTCATCATTATGGTACCGTATACAGTTTAGGGTATTTCAGTTTTAACTTTACGAAAACTATGTGGGCCATGTCCGAAACCACATACTTACCTACTGTATAGTAAAAGAAATACATGTATTTCGGACGCAGCCGTGCTCTCTTGTTTGCCGTCAAAAGGTTGAGCACTGCCGTGTGTGATTGTGTCCTGTCGCAAAATGCGGTGAAAAGTCTCACATGATGTTAATAGTGTGATTAAGGTGTAATAGTATGTCTGTAACGCACATCAGTAATGTGACTAAAACAGGAATACACCACTCGTCTTAATTCGATTTGTGTTTACTTCAAGTATGAATTTAGCTGAATTAAGGTCATCACTGTTTACA
Source organism: Prietella phreatophila (assembly GCA_025728095.1). Lineage (NCBI taxonomy): Eukaryota > Metazoa > Chordata > Actinopteri > Siluriformes > Ictaluridae > Prietella > Prietella phreatophila. The sequence continues at coordinate 10,524,560 of JAOUWY010000075.1, forward strand.
TGATAGTTTCTTAATCAGAGTATCATCTTAATCTGGTTAATATCGAATTATTGTTGGCCATGTAAACATACTGATAATCACAAAGCAGCTTTACTGAAAGCTGATGCATCCTTTTGTACATAATGTGCATCTCCCAGACTTCCCAGATTTATACAAAGTCAGGAAAACCTGCATTAGCACAATGCCCAATGTAATGCAATTTTTCATAAGGAGTATCAGGTAAATGTAAAGAAGTAACGCGTAAAATGTAATAGGATTGTCTGCTTCTAAAAAGTGAAATCCAGAGCGGAGGAATCTAACTGTAGGTTAGGGTTCTTATCCACAATTGGACAGTTCTTAGTCAGCAATTAGGTACACAGTGGGATCCCACTTGGTGCTTGGGCCCCAAGGTAAGAGAACTGTAGCTCCTCTGTGAGTTTTGGATGTTTTTCACATATTGAATGAATCCTATCAGTGTTTTGCAAGCCAAGTATTCATATATTACTTGGTAAATATTATCATGTAAGACTGAATGATTATGATGTATGAAGATATTCCTATGACTAGGGTAATGTGTTCTTTTTCCAAACTACACCAACAACACAAGATGACACGTGCCAGCGACCGCGTCCTGTGTTTGTAATAAAAGTTGTTTTGCTGTAGTTGTTAAAATAAGCCATATCAATTGTGCTGGTGTGCCTGTAATATTGACTGTAATATTGCTAAATGAAATATTATTAAACTGTTGAGCAGCACTGCTAAAGGAAACTAGGCTTATATTAACACCATCAAGCTAAATAATTACTAGACATGAGTTTATTAGTTAAATATGTTTAAAGCCAGGACTTGTAAATTGCAATGCAGAAATGATGCATTGTAATTAATGGATGCACACTGGCAAAATCTGATCATCTTTAATATGATGAGCTGTTACGATCATTTAACAGATTCATAAAAAATAGTGAAATGCGTGAGCATGGATTCGTGTTAATACACTGGAGCTGCTGAAAACAGGTTGCAGTGTTAATACTGAAGCACATTACTCAGTTCAGAGGTTATTCTATGATCAGGTTCATCACGGATCAGTGGGGGGATCTGATTATCTCTGAGCTGTAATTATGTTCACATTGTACATTCCAATCAAGCAGGAGCCAAACCTGATTCCACCTTTCAGTAGACTCAGGTGTGGGTTCTGCTGGGTTGGAATGAAAACTTACACCCACACTGGCCCTTTCCGGATAAAATTGGTTGATCAGGCTTGTTCCATTGACTCCCAGCCCTAAATCTGCAGTTGACTAATAACTTTTACTAATCAACCTGATCAGTTTAATAACATTTCATTAGACATTGCCATCTGATGATTCATTTTGTACTTTGTCTGATTGCTGTTTAGGACTATCAGGAGTTCACATGTTCATCTGCATGATTGGAGTGAAAATGGTAAATTTTCTGCACATACAGTATATAGAGCTTTTTATTTTTTATCCTTAGCGGTTCTACAAAGCACTGTATCCTGTTTCTCATTCACCCATTCACACACTCAAACCTACAGTAAATGGCAGCAGAACTGCTATACAAGGCACTAGCTGGCCATTGGGAGTGTCTTGCCCAAGGACACTTTGGTATGTGGAGTCATGTGGGCCAGGGATTGAATCACCAACCCTACGATTAGTGGACAACCAGCTCTACCACCTGAGCCACAGTCAACATCGTTCACAGTAAGATCAAAGTATTTAGCCTATTTAAGAATGTGTCTGTGTCTGGCCTAACAAACTTAATGTTTTCCACCTTCCTTGAATTATTCACTGAAAGAGAAGAGAAAGGGTTAACTGGCTTAATCTTTTTATTTATTTATTTATTTATTTATTTATTTTATAGTTTTCTGAATGCTTTCTCAGAATTGTTTGACTTTACAGTGGAAAAACAAGCCTTCAGACCATTAAAGCACCAATTGACACTTTTAACACAACAGGGTTTACATTTCTCTGTCTATTTTCACTAAAGCACAACATTCCAACCCTGTAACAGTCCTCCATTAGCTGTTTCCTTCTTTCCTTCCTGTTCTTATCACTCTTCACCTTCTTTGATACACACAGCCTAAAATCACCACTGAGTGCATTTCCTGCGGCGTGCAAGATGTTCTAGTATGTTCTAAAAGGTTTAAAGTGATGTTTTAAACACAGTAATTTGAGTCTAGCGAGAGAACTTGATGATGAGGAGTTAGGGGAAATGGTGTTCCCATACTGATAAGTGTAACCTCAGACTCTCATATGCCTGTGGTACATGTGGCGTACCTTGTGGCTGGTCTTCTGGCCATTAGTAAACCAGAAATGACTCGAGCTCTGCATACTGATCAGCAATGCGAAGAACCAGTGCATATCAAGAATGTACGTGTGTGTGTGCACATGTGCTAGTCCACATCTTCATGTTCGGTTATGACACAGCAACCTTAACGAGCCAGATAATGAGAGCGAGCAAGAAAAAAAGACTCAGAGAGTAATGCACAAGCAGCGATTCTCTTTTGCAGCATGTCATCACATCTGCTGCTTCTTTTCTTCCAGCCAGGCTTTATTTACTGCCCATTCACAGAGCAAGCGCGAAAAGGAGGGGATGAAAGAAAGAGAGAGGAGCGAGAGAATTGCTCGAGACATCAGAGGAAGTGTGTGAATGCAGGAAGCTGTTTTCTATGAAGCAGGATGTTCGGAGACGGGTTCTAGTGTGCTCGAATCGCAAAGCAGCCGCGTCTCGCCTTTGTGCATTTGAAGAATCGTTTCTGACAAATTGTCACACTGCTTGTCGAAATATACAGTGGTGTCACTTCCAATTAGAACGATTATGCAAAAGCAGCATGCGCGGTGATGTCATGGTTTATTAGGCCTGCCTAAATGAGAGCCGTGTCTGTGATCATGCTAAACTCGCATCAAATATATCTATATATAGGTAATGTATAGTCATTATTTATTACCCATGAAAAGCTTGTATAATTTCCACAATTAAAGACAAGATACTCCACAGCACCGACCAAATTTAAATAACATGCAAAATAGCTTAGCAAACCGGCTTAATAATGCATCTGGGCATCTTTTGTTTCAGCTGTGTAGGATTTCTCGGTGCTACTTTGCCCACACATGAGATGTGTTCGGCATCATAGAGCAGAGGTTTCCAACTAGCGGGCCTTAAATTGGCATCAGGCCACGGATCGTTTGTAACCATCCTGCAGCAGTCTTTTTTTTCCTCTCCCTTGCAGCAAGCCTAATGGCAGCAGTGAGGGCATTATACTTCCCACAGGGAAGACGCAAAAGACTGCCGTTTAAGACGAGGCAGTAAAGTATCACGAAATGAGCTTTCTGTGCCTCGATATCTCCAAATGCTTGTTGCTGTAAATTAACTGCGTGTTGCAGCCATCACAATCAGAGCTTCTTTTGCAACAAGGTCCTGCAAGATTTGGAGGGGTATCGAAATCCAATCATCTTTTCAACACAAGGGATGATTTGAAAATGGGAAGAACACAAAAGCACAAACACACTTCAGGGCACGTGCTTTTGGTCGCTTGTTCAATATATAATGGCTTATCTGTGCACTCTCAAATGAAAAGCCCTAAATCACTAGGTTTGATTTCACTAGGGCTGTAATAATTACTGTTTGTGACCGTTCATGTAAAATGTCACCAGTATATCTTTCTATGAAATTGTAATCTAATTGAATATCAGGTTTGCACACCATTTCCTTGTCTACAACTAGAAATGTAACCTATTATATGGATACCTATACAACTAGGGACGTAACCAAATATAACTACATTATTCAGAATAAACTGATATGTTCTAAACAGATACAAATATACAGTAGATATGAATTTTAAGGAAGCTTACCAGAACGGATCCCATGGCATCATATTGAGATGCAACACGAAGTCAGGTGATTTGGAGATTTTTACTTTCATGAGAGTGAGCAGTCGGATATTAAACTTGTGGGCACGAGCAAATGTTCAGTTGACACTTTGATCACCACTTTCATCAGTGTAAATAATGCATTCACGGTGTTCCTTCATCATTAGTTAACTGCTTGGTTAGGGTCTCAGGGGGTTAAATTATGCTAGTTGTTTTTGTTTATTTTTTTGGGAAATAGAACTAGCTTTAGAAAAGAAAATACTTCCAGTTTTGGTCACATCCACTTTGGGTTAAAATCCAGATACAGACACTTGGAATACTAAACAGAAACCGATACACAAAGTGGCATTATGTTACTCCTCAAGTGCCATTTATGAGGCATTATATCTTTATACATCTCGTGTTGTGTTGTTTTGGTTAAATTACAGTATAACAGTGATTAATTATCCTGCATATTTCAATAAACTGTAGTTATAAAGGGGAAGCAGGCAACACCTACAATATAACTAACATATTCAAGCACTAAATAAAGCAAACATATACTCTTAATGCTGTTGCAAATAACAGCTGCTTTCACTACGTATGCACACCTTTATTATATACAAATTATGTTGTCTTGTATGTGTAATATGGCTTTATAGTGGGTTTATATTGTAAATTTTATGTATAGAATTAATATTCGGCCATTTTCCTTTTCCATTTGTTCAGTTCTGGGCAGACAAATCTGTATTTTATAGTACTAAGCACCTTTTCTGAACCACACACACCTCTCAATCGCATAATACAGCCCCAAATCTAATTTCTCTATATGAAGTGACCCGTAAAATGGTGGGAGCCCTGGCCTCCACTAGCTCTATGTAAAAGCTGTAGATTGCCTCATCCAGAGGCCAGTATTAACCCTTTTCTATGCTCTTTAAAAGTACCCCCACACAATCACACTTACTTTCGGCAATGAATGTGATGCCCCTTTTGTGACCTGCTGGAGAAATACAAAAAGAGATGAAGGCAAAGCATTACCAAATAATAAAGAATTCAGGAATCTGAACTGCGAATCCACACCAGCCAACTTGTATGCAAAGGTACAAATGTTCGTAACTCTTCTTATAATTGTAACAATCCAATGAATTATTCTTGTCTTACCAATTATGCAACTGGTTTGTCATATAATAGAAAATAGCATAAGTTACACTTTTGAACACACCGACTGAATAGATCAAAGAACACCTATGCACTTGCTCATTCAAGCAATTCAGCCAGTCAATGAAATGCATAAAATCATTCCCATACGAGTCAAAAGTTTCAGTTAATTTTCACATGAAACACCAGAATGGAGAAAATGTATGACTGATTTCAGCGACTTTGACCATGGAATTGTCGTTGGTGCCAGATGGGCTGGTTTGAGGATTTCAGAAACTACTGATCTCCTGAGATATTCACACCCAACAGTCTATAGAGTTTACACAGAATGGTGCGAAAAACAATACCATGTGTACAGGAGATGCAGTATGTCGGAAAAAACACCTTGTCATTGGGGGAAGTGGTAGCTTGGCGGTTAAGGCTTTGGGTTACTGGGGTTTCAGGCCCTAGCACTGCCGGGCTATCACTGTTGGGCCCTAGAGCAAGGCCCTTAACTCTCTCTGCTCCAGGGGCGCTGTACCATGGTTGACCCTGTGCTCTGACCCCAGCTTTCTGACATGCTGGGGTATGTGCAGAAAATAATTTCACTGTGCTGTAATATACATGTGATCAATAAAGACTCATTAACATTATCATTTATGAGAGAGGTCAGAGGGAGAATGTCCAGACTGGTTCAAGCTATTAAGAAGGCTATGGTAAGTCAAATAACCACTCTTTACAACCATGGTGAGTAGAAAAGTATCTTAGAATGCACATTATGCTGAACCTTGAGCCAAATGAGCTATAGCTAAAGACCACTTCAGGTTCCATTTTCCTCAGTGAAGAAGAGGAATCTAAGGATACCGTGGGCACAGGATGACCGAAACTGGACAGCTGAAGGTTGGCAACATGTTTTCCAGGCTTCAAACTTCCTGTTTCTAAAATACTCAAATCGGTATTTATAAATGTGATACTGCTGCTCCAGACTGAGCTCCAGTATGTACATATTACTGACAGATTCACATATTATTAAATCCCTTCTAATAATCAGGTTAATTCCTGTAATATCACACAGAATATAGTTGGGTTATACTTGACAGCCAGGAAAATATAACCTGTGGGGGAACACTGAAGGGTGTAGGGGTGTGAAATTATCCTTTTTATTTTTTTAATTCATTTGAAATTAAATGCAGAAAGGAAGGAATAGAGAAGGGAACAGTAGCACTGGTATCAGATGCTTAGTCTGGGCAAAAAAAAGGTGGTCTGTAGCTACTGTTGGTGTTGATTATCCCAACATAATCTAAACCAAATAATTTCACTAAATGAGTGCTGTCGTATAGTATGATCGACAATGTGATGCCATAAAATGCACATACGGTGCAGCTACAGTGGTGCTTGAAAGTTTGTGAACATTTTAGAATTTTCTACGTTTCTGCATAAATGTGACCTAAAACATCATCAGGTTTTCAGAGAAGTCCTAAAAGTAGGTAAAGAGAAACCAACTAAACAAATGAGAGAAAGATATTATACTTGGTGACTAATTTATTGAGGAAAATGATCCAATATTACATATCTGTGAGTGGCAAAAAAAGTATGGGAACTTTTGCATTCTGTATCTGGTGTGCAGTAATAACTGTAACTAAACATTTCCTGTTACTGTTGATCAATCCTGCGTATCGTCTTGGAGGTATTTTAGCCCAATCCTCAGTACAGAACAGCTCCAACTCTGGGATGTTGGTGGGTTTCTTTACATGACCTCCTTTCTTCAGGTTCTTCCACACCATTTCTGTTGGATTAAGGTCAGGACTTTGACTTGGCCATTCTAAAACATCAAACATTTTCTTTTTCTCCAAACATAATGCCTCTTGTTTAAACTAAAACTTTCTAATTTGGTCTCATCCATCCACATTTTTTTTTCCAATTGCCTTTTGGCTTGTCTACATGATCCTTTGTAAATGCAGACAGCAACACTGTTCTTTTTGGAGAGCAGTGGCTTTTTCCTTCCAACCCTACCATGCATAACACTGCTGTTCAATGTTCTTCTGATTGTGGACCCAAGAACATTAACATTACCCAACATGAGAGAGGTCTTTAGTTGCTTAGAAGTTACCCTGGCTTCCTTAGTGACCTCACCAGACTATTACACGTCTTGCTCTTGGAGTGATCCTTGTTGGTTAACCACTCCTGGGGAAGGTAACAGTGGTCTTGAATTTCCTCCGTTTATTCACAGTATGTCTGACTGTGGATTATTGGAGTCCAAACTCTTTAGAGATGGTTTTAGAGATGGGCATCAACAACTCTTTTTCTGAGGACCTCATAAATCTCCTTTGTCTGTTCCATGATACACGTCCACAAATGTGTGTTGTGAAGATCAGACTTTGATAGATACCTGTTCTTTATATAAAATGGAGTGCTCACACCTAATTATCATCCCATTGATTGAAAACACCTGACTGTAATTTCACCTTCAAATTAACTGCTAATCCTCTCCACTCACAGATATGTAATATTGGACCATTTTCCTCAATAATTACATGACTAAGTCTAATATTTTTGTCTCATTTGTTTAATTGGGTTCTCGTGGCCTGTTTTTAGGACTTGTGTGAAAATCCGATGTTTTAGGTCATGTTATATATTTACATATTGATATATGCATATAAAGGGTTCACAAACTACAAATAACATGTTTTGCACAGTAACTGTGCTATCATGATGTTCATAAAAGTCATCATTATGATTCCATATTTAACTTAAGTAAATAAGTAAATGCATCCTTTTGTTTAATCCTATTTTATTGGCTACCAGCTGCTATGTTGAAAAGCATGATTAGATAATCTGTTTTCAGTTTCTGTTTGAAAGTCAGCTCACTACACAGGGATGTTGAGGTGATAGCTGACTTTAGATAATGCCTTAAATGATTAAAAAAATTCATTCCATCATCGCTATTCCTATTGCTGACATCCACCTAAAATGCTTGAGTGTGTCACACTCATCAACATAATTGTACAGCTCCATCTGTGCTTTTATTTATGAGTATAGCAATTAATTCTCTGCCATTGCATTCAGAAATTTACATACAAAGTAGAGTGTACAAAGCTATGATATCACTTTCAGCTTTCTTGAAGTGGCTTGTGTTGGTATCGGTTCATTGCCAAATACTGACATCTCTTTCCAGTGTAGAAGAAACTGAAAGGCTGAAAATGTAACTGGACAGCTTGACCTTTTAGCTTGCTGGACTTCCTTTTGAATCTTTAGTGTAGACAAACACAGTGATTCAGGGTCTTGCTTTTTTCCACTCATCCAAAATCCAAGACCTTGCCCAGGACCATGTGTAACAGTAGTCTGAGGAAGCTAACTTGAATTTAGCATGAACGCTGTGAGTGAGTGCACACCATTTTAGTGAGTTGATACTGTAGCTATACAGATGATAAGAACTCCTAATAAAAGAATGGTGTTGAAACAATAAACCACTTCCAGCATATAAACACCAAATAAGCATATAGAGTTCCTTTTTTCCGTCCTTTCTTCCACAATACCACAGGCATTTCCCCTTGACCATTTTCACAAAACTGACCTTTTCCATTGCTAGGTACATAATTTTGACCACTTAGTGGCCCTTTACCGGCACTGAAAGCGCAATAAGAGGAATTGAACCCTGACTCTGTATTTTCCCATCCTCATCACTCTTCACCTCCGTTCAACACAATTATAAATCACAGCACTAGCCTGTAATCATCATTCGACTGCATCAGACATGGAGACTGGTAAGGGACAGACATGTTTTTTTTTGTTGTTGTTTTTTTTAAATTGCATTCCAGAGCCATAAAAGCAGATGTTTTGGAAGCAAAAATATGATTATGGGGTGCATGCATACATGTATTGACCTCCATTAGCAAGGTCAGACTCACTGCGGAATGGGCACTGCTAACACAGGAGGGTAGGAATTAGCCAAAAATAAAGGGAACGAGGGCAAGTAATAATTAATGGCTGTGGTTAATGAGTTTGCAGGAGTGATGGAAAGCCAAGGTCAGGATGTTATTAAGGGACTGAACTGGAAAGTAAAGAGAGAGAGAGAGAGGTTGAGGTTAAGATCTACAGATTAAAACCTGAAATATCTACAGCTTAAAATAATTCTGCTAATATAGACCACAGTGACTTCAAAGGAATAGGAAATAGATTACAAAGTTTATATGGAGAACGTCTCTTTAGTTAATATTGGAACCATATGCTTACTTGCCTTAGTCTGACTCATAACAATTTGTTTTCTTTACTTGAAAAAACATCACTAATGGCATGATTCTTCTTAATCCTCTGCAAAAACTTACTTTGGCATGGGAATGGCACAGCCATCAATGGTTGAGTCGTTCAATAAACTCTGGAACTGTAAACAGACTTTTTCATTTTTCATAAAACCAAGCTCACATCTCAGTCAATAATATATTCTCCCTCATTCTCAACAATCTTTGGAAAAGTTGAAAGACTAGAAACCGGTCATTTTAGCACTGAAAATGTCACTGAGCACAGTGCTTCTGATGAAGAAACTCCACTGAGCTGATTCTGAAGAGAGCAGAATAGCTGATAATGGTTTAGTGTTCAAGCTGTACGTAAGATGATGTCAGACTTTCCAGTCAAGCTCTTGAATTGACAGTTGGGCCAGACTTGTAGGTTTACTTACAATAGACCATCTATCATTTTCTTGTTTGAGGTTAAAAACCAAAGCCAATAATTTATTGGATGACCCAATCATTTACAGGAATTTGCATCCTCTCTGTATTCTGGTCAAGAAAATAATGTACTTCGAAAAGACATTTAGTACAGATTAGAGCATACATTTCCAGAACAAATAATAAGAGCGCTGCTTATGTAATATGTAAGGAGGTTGGATGTGGCTGTAAAGTTACAACTTTTAGAGTTTATTAATGGATCTATGTTAATGTTCAGAAATGAAGGTGCATGAATACGATTTTGGTCTTTTTTCAGTATGAATGAGCATCTGTGAAAGCTGATGCACTAAATATTAAAGTGTTATAGATTACAGGGCTGTTATTGAGGTCAAAACTTTACATACACCAAAATACTCAATCTCAGTTTTTCACAACTCTGCTCATTTCATGTTAGCATTCATCTCTTTTGGCAAGTCAGTTTGGACATCTACATTGTTGACATTTCTGAATTATCTGAATTATCTCTTATCTTTTCTTTCAGAAAAGAACATTGTGGTACTCCAAATGTTTGGTTCTTTCTTAGAGCCAACAGAAGGTACCATGAGCATATGTACAAAAATTTTTTATCTTTGGATCACAGAC
>JAOUWY010000075.1:10543923-10554287 GCA_025728095.1 Prietella phreatophila
ATGCAAACTCCGCACACATGGCCCCGGTGGGAATCGAACCCCGGACCCTGGAGGTGTGAGGCGAACGTGCTAACCACTAAGCCACCGTGTGCCCCGTTTACAGAACATATGCTATAAAAAAAATAAAAATATATGTGGAGTATTCACTGTTTTATATTGTTAGTATCATTTACTAATTGTATAGTATTATTGGCAAACTATTTAAAAGTCTAAAAGTCAAAATTTAGCTCACTGGATGCCTGTTGAATATGCTCTAAACCCACAAACACCTGTTCAAAAATAACCAGCACGATGTGTGGCTTTCTCTGAGATATACCAATTGGACAAGGTGGTTCTTGGAGAGGGTTCATTAGGCTGTTCAGCCATGCTGTTACTGTCTTGCACACACACACACACACAGAATCCCAAGGGCAGGTAGGTGGGTTAGCAGGGAGGCCATGCCTGATTGCTCTGTGTGGTTCGGTCCATTGGCTGCAGCTCTTAGTTGGGGTGCTGCATGGCAAAGCTACAAATCAAACTGGGCATTACTGTTTGTTCACATACACACAGGCACACACAAACTCGTACAGGGAGGGTGGGAGTTGGGAACAGCATGATTAACTGGCATTTGGAAGCAGGACCACAAAAGCAACACACCTCGACTCCATGGTGGTTTTGGAAAAATTGGGTTTAGCTTCCATTCCAGAAACTGAGATCAGTTTGAGTTTAGGTCAGTTCTATGGCAACTTACAGCACGCTGTGAAGCTCACCTGCTTGGTGGCAGGTTTACTGCAATTAAACAGGGTTCTATGTATCAGAAATTGGCTCAAACTGCACTGTTTTTTTCTTCTTCTTTAGTTTAGTAGATACTGCTGCGTGCATTATTCATTCATTAGACCAGCAGCACACTATTCCTTTATTTATATGTTTATTTATTTTAGATTTATTGCATGCATTTAGTCCCCATTTTTTTAATAGAAAATCTACTGTTGGACCATGCACATTATGCCTTGTGGTTCCTCTACAGAATTGCCGGCTTATCAGTTAAATAAAAATCCATGTAAAGGCTTCAGGCAAAGAGTAATTTAAAACCATTTATAATCGTGTCATATTTCAGGATCTTCAAACCTAAAGAAAGGACAGCACATGAATGGGAAATCATTCCACAACATTAGTGTGTGTGAAATAATATAATATTAGCTTCCAGCCTCGTTTTACAGTATAGTGCCATTCATGAGACAGCTTTTATCTACTTAATTAAAAGGGCTGGGTGAGCATGTGAGTTCTGCCATGTTGTTACTAACCTTAAAGGCTGTATTAAAATATCCAAGCTCAATCTGTAATCATGATTTTCACACAAGGGTTCATAATGAGCCCACATTGTGCAAAAAAATTCTCAGTTAACCTAATTCAATGTTAAAAAAAGAAAAGAAAGAAAACGGTGTCCTCCCTTATATGTACAGTGTAGTGCAGACCTCCTTTGTAGTGAGCAGTGTTTGCTTCTGTGATGAGCTGAACCTGCCCCACTGTGGGACTAGAGTCAGGATTGAGATGCTTTTAGACGTCCTCATGGCCAGAGTCCAGAGTTGGTGAGGGAGTCAATGTCACCTTAAAGAGATCATGTGATATTGGAGCACGTGTAATCCGTACACAGCATTGGGATGAGACAGTGAGATGAGACAGACACTTCCACACTTTATCATCCCACAAACCAGAGGAAATATAACCTCAAATTCATGACCACAGAGAGTAATTGTAATGCAATCTCCAATAAGTATTTCTCGAATTAAAAGGCTTAATCCAGTTAATTCAAATAATTCATCCAGTTAATTCAAATAAAGGCCAACAACCCTTAATTTCCAGCTTGTTTCTGGGTGCGTTTAATTTCCTACAACAAATATGGCAAAGATTTTCTTTCAGCTGAGGTCATGCTGCTCATATACAGTAACTCATTCCTAGGCTTATTTTGGAGATTACAATGGTCCAAAATTTGTTCAAAAGCCAACAGTTCAGACATCAGTATTTTCCACTCTAATTTGATAAATACTTTTTTATTTTCCTGCCAAAAAAAGCACCACTCATAAATCTGTTTATCGCTGCTCAACTAATGCTTTTTATGTTCACTTGGAACATTTAGTTAGTTGTTCTGTAATGAAAATGCTTCAATATAATGTCATGTATAATGTCTTTAAAGCCATTGGACAAAATTAAGGCAGAAAAAAACATACAATGCTGGGAGTGTCCAATGTGGCAGCTATGTCATCATAAGTCACTGTGGAAGATTGAAAGTTAGATAGAATTTGTCCTAGGTAGAATATTTGATTACAGTCAAGGAAATGATGTGATGGTGTAAAATTGTCTTGGGGTTATTTTTATTTTCTACTGTTTTAATTTCCTGGGAAATCCCTTTAGAACAGTTTAGAAACCTGAATTAATCTGAATTCTGTTCTGAAAGACAAGACAGCTCAAATTTATTAATAGCATCAAATTCAAGCAAAATCCAGTATTACTACTGGACGCTGAACACAGAATGATCAAATAAAATATTCTAAATTTGTTTACTTAGCATTTCTTTTCCAATGGCAGCTCGCTACTTTTACTTGAAAATTTATAATTCGTCACTTATGTTTTTGTAGTCCGCTTATTCAGACCTCAGTATTCCATGATTCAGATATGATATATATCACACGTCATATAGTTGTTTTCTTTCCACTGAAATCCATCTCAAAGCCTTCAGTCAGGGTTAACATACCCAGAAGTGATCAACTTTGATCAATCCACTGTTCTCAACTCGATACCTCTAGATACGTCATGTGGAGTTCACACTCAACTATTTCCTGGACTATTTTCAAACAACTGGAACATCTGTATCTGTAGTGCTGTGAATGATCAGGAAAGCCGAAGAGAACCAACACAACAAGAAGTCAGAAGTCCGCCTTTTTCTGAGCATGTCTTGCACATTGTTGTGTTGATGTGTAGGAGGAGAGGTGAGGCAGCAGGAGCGTACGTGTGTGTGCATGTCCTGTGCTATTCTGGGCCGTGTGGGAGCAACTCTCCAGCCGTTCACAACATAGAACGTTCTGTCTGCTTTGCTTCTTATTTGTCCGAGTCATTTGAGTTGATTTTCTGATCAAGAAGTGTGTTCTGTATGGGCCAGGCTGGGCATCTTGTGCAAATAGTCATCTCTATATAAACAACCTTGACTGGCTTTCTGAATAATATATTTTTTCTGTTTTTTTCTTTATTCTAGCCAAGAGCTGTATTAGACCTCTGTGCAGGAAAGGCTGTCTGTATCAGCATGGAAGAACAGGAAGAATAAGCAGTATAGCAGTAACAAAAACTATTTACATCACACTCGAGGATGGCAAACTGTTCAGAACTGAAAAGGGCAAGCTAGGCCGTTTGGTGCGCATTTTATTAAATGTACGCAAAAGGCATCACCTTGTGCCGTTGTGGTGTAAGAGCAAATCAAGCATTTAGTTTGTAATTAAACGCAACAAAACATGAATTGATGGCGATGCATAATGACGGCACCGCTAAAAAGCAATTGGAGACCAGCCACGTTATGTGTATCTTCTGTCTGATGAATTCCATTTTTGCTGAAGAAGAGCCATGAGAGCTGATTCATCTTTAATTAGTTTAAGTAATTTGCTTGCTTTAATTATAATGAGTTACGCTGCCTTTTAAAGGAATCAGAAATGAAAGAGTCTGTTCGAGGCAAAGTATCATCCCTGCTAATGGACAACGTTATTTGGATGTTCAGTAACATGTTTGGAAGATCAGAAGTTTAGCTTTAACATTACAGAAATAAAATTTCTACAATGATTTTCTTCACCATATTCTGAGAATGTCGTTAACACAGTATTTTGTATTGTTCTATATAAACACTCTACACACCATCAAGAGATTGTCAGGAATCAGCTAACTGACATCTACTAATGTCAACTATCTAACATTATCTACTTTATTCCAGCGAGCTGTTCAATTCTCCAATCTGATTGTTGAGAATGTGGCAATTAATTTTCTTTAACCACATTTGACCGCTGTCTCAGTTTGTTCACGGAGTCAATTCACTGGACTTCTTTCAGTAATCTGTGTACTACTGAAGCTCATATAACTGATGCCTAACAATAACTATTTTTTTTTTCTTCTCTAAACACAAAACATCTACAAATGTTGCTCTGGTGATGTTTTCTGTATGAAGATGTATGCCGTCAGGCAGGGTCAGCACTTTGAGATGAAGTTGGTCCTTTTGTTTTCTGTTTTCTATGGTAAGGAGTACTGAGTAAGTCCTCAGAACACAGGGCTTTGTGCTTTTTGTGTTTTCCTCGGTTGTGTGACCGCTGCTTTTTTCCATCTTAATAACTTTGAGAAAGAGAGGCTGGTGAGAGGAAAAAAGAGAAAGGTTGGCGAGAGAAGCAGAAACAGTTTATCACTTAGTATAATGTAAGCGAGAACAGGAACTAACTTGTTTAATGAATCATAATTATGAGGTATCGTTCATCATTAATACTGTGGTATAAGAGGAATTAACCACTTCGAAACATGCTGTTATAGCAGAATCTGTCGGGCGGCGTTACACCCCACTTTTACTAATTATTTTTATATAATAGCACACCTAATCATTATCATGTCATAATCCTTACTTGTACATAAAAAAAGTATCAGTAGAATAGGTGATAAATGATCTAGTAAGCCTGATGATCTAAAACCTGGAGTATCCAAGTAAAGTGAACGCAAAAAGTGATAGTAAACTACATATCATCTTCGAAGCATCAGCAACCTTAACATGGACTGTCCAAATAGAGTGAAGAAAATATGTACAAGTTGATGATCTATTATTGATCTTACTGTAAACTGTCTCTGAAATTTGTTGATGAACTGTTTGCTGAGTAACATGACAAGTTTCTCTTTTACAACATCAGAACAATTCATCCATTTCTATCCATAAAGACCACTCAGGTGCTTGTTCAGTCCTTTATCATTTCGAGACTGGACTACTGCGACAAAGTCCTGGCAGGTTTGCCGCTGTGCGCCATTGCAATTGATCCAGAATGCAGCTGTGTGATTTGGTTTTAACTTTCCTAAGTTCTCCCACACCAACCCATCGCTACGCTCCCTCCATTGGCTTCCTGTAGCTGCCTGCATCAGAGTTAAAACAAAGACAAAAATGGACCAGCACCAACTTGCCTCAAAGCACTTATCACAGCAAGCACTGCTCCACACTCCCTCTAATCCTCTGTACACTACTGTAGAACCTGGAGGAAACCCACATGGAAATGCTGCATAAACAGTAACCCAAGCTCTGGATCAAACCAGGGACCTTACAGATGTGAGTCTACTTGCTGCACCATTGCTGCCTGTCATCAAAGTAACATTTTGAAAATGCAAGTTTTAGAATATCTAGCAATTTTCAGCAACATTACAGGAATTATTATAGGAACATTAAAGGGAGTGTTAGAACATTCAGGAAGCAATCTGCTTACTTGGTTATTATCTGGACTAAAATGATATAAAATGGCCTTTGTTTACTTTTTTAGTAACAAAGCTAGATCAAACTAGATCAGTCTCAACAGAAAGGTTAGATCATTTTGCTTGGACCAGTTAAAGCTTAGATATTAGATGGCCTACTAGAGATTTGTCCAGTTCGATGTTGAAGAGTCAGTTTTGTTACAGATTTGTTTAGCCCAATCCTACCCTCTAGTTAAATATCTTTTATTTAAGCTTTATTGTGTCCATTAAATCAAGTCTTTGTGTTTTCTCTGCAACCTGATTCTCCTATCAGTCTTTTAAGACTTTGTATTACAGTGATGACCAAGAGTTTCCCACCCATAGTGAGTTTGAAAAAGGTAAATAAGAGGTCAGGACGAATGAGAAATACCTCAACGCTCCACTCAGTCTGGCTCTAATCCTTGCATCAGCCATCTCTCTCTCTCTCTCTCTCTCTCTCTCTCTCTCTCTCTCTCATTCCACTCCTTGCCTTCCTCTCCTCCCTCACCATTTCTGTTTGACAGGTTAATCCCCTTCTCTTTTAAGAGACCGGTCAGGCATGCAATGGAATAAGGGAGGATTCGGAGTATACATGTTATGGCCACTGCGTGTTCTTTTTCACTCTTTCTTTCCCTCATGTTCTCTCTTTCTCGACCTCTGCCCATTCGTTCCTTTCTTTGTTCTGATATGTCCTTTGTTAGGGATATACATTTGTGCATGATCGCATTTGTTTGATAATCTACATGTCCATAGATTGCATATCTAAGTTCTACAGAATTTAAATTAACCTGGGCATATTGTGAGTCGAGGGATTTAATGCCATAAATGTTTTACCATCTGGACACTCTGACTCTGAAAGAGACGCCTCTGGTGCTTGGAATGGAAACACCTGTACTTGCATATTGCGTGGTGGGAAACTAAACGCACATACTCCCAGTTCACCCATGCATCCTTTCTATTATAATGAAACAGTCATGTTGCCATAATAACTAATTAATAATGCTATCATAACCAGTCAAATGTAACCAGGCACACTTGCAGCACAGCCCCCAGTATGACACTTTGGTGTAGCATGCTTAGGATGGGTGAAAGGCCTCCGTGATAAGTGTTTGTCTGTGGAATTATCCGCTGATTGCTTTATTTCTTCCTAAAGTCCTTCAATCTGCCATAATGAGTTAGGCACTTATCCAAGCCGCCATTGGGGAAAAATCCAATTTAGGCCGTAAAATAGCTGAGATGGGTGGGCTTTGCTCATGGTCTTAAGAATGTGAGTGCAGAATCGCAGACTGGTGTTTCTTGTCAGTGTGGAAATGAATGCCTGCAAGAACGAAGGCATGGTGGTGGAATCTAGCTTGGTTTTAGATCATGTTGAAATGGGGGAGCAATCGGGGTTGGTAACAAAGCAAGCATCAAGAGTTGTTTTTTTTTTTTCTGGCTGTGGTGGTGGGTCTGTCTGCTAAACATAAATATTCTCTACTAAAGCCTCAGACTGGAAAGTGATTTTTAAATTTCATTTAAATAATTATTTTAAGAATAGTTTCCAAATATAATTAGAAATTACAGCTGCAAGCAGCATTTTGGGGGCCAAGCACCCAGACTTGGTAAGCTGCAGATTCACAGACGTGGTTCAGTTGTTGCTTAAGCAATCACTGGAACGCAGACCCATAATTTTACACAAAGGAATCCAAAAGGGTTTTGGAGGAAAGGTGCTGCAGCTGCAACTACTGTGACCTTTGGTGTTGACTTTTGCTACTTTGACTTGTGGTCTTAGTTATTTAGGTCTTTTTCCTCATCAGTCTGGTTTTCTTTTCCCCACTTTGTGCAAGCTTTGCCAGGACTCAAACTGATGAGCCAAATTTGGTGAAGATTGGACAAAATTTGGAGTAGTTAGATCGAAGCATTTTTAGCAGTTATTATAACTTTCAACAAATAAGTATCACTGCCATAAACTATGTTGCATAGCTTGGTCCTGAAACTGCCTACCAAGTTGTGTGTCAGTGTGCAACATCATTTTTGCGATACAGCTTCATTTCCTGTTTGGCAACTTCACTGTCAGATTCATTGGCCCATTACGGGCAAACCATTTGGAGCATCCAACTTTTTTTTACTTAGTCTGAAAGCTTACACTGAAGATGGTGTGTGCCAAATTTGGTGATGATTGGACAAAATTTGTAGGAGGTGTAGTGAAAAAAATCATTTTTGACAAAATCCAAGGTGGATGAAAATCAAATTAAAATATATGGAAATTACTCATAGGGTGTGATAAACTCACCTCTTCCCAAGGAATCCAGGGATGCATGTCTTTAAAATTTGGGACACACTTTTCAAAAGTTATGACCATAAATATACTTCCATATTAGACCCAAATTTGACATAATGGTGGGGCTAGAGTGTTGGTAACAATTTGCCCAAATTTGGTCAGAATGATTCTTAGACTGTCTCCAAGTAGTGTGTCAAATTCCACTAGGTAGAGTAACAACAGAGTGCCTATGCAGCTTCAGTACTTTACCTACTAATGATCAGAGTATTTACAAAACTCTTGTGATTAATGCTACATCTGAAACCATTTCCATCACACTCAAGGATGATGAACTGCTCAGAACTGAAAAGGGCAAGCTATGCCATTTGGTGTGCATTTTATTAGAAGTATGCAAAAGGCATATGCATATGATGTTGTATTGTAATGCAAGAACAAATCAAGCATTTAGTTTGTAATTAAACACAAAAGATCCATCAATTGATTATGGTGCATAATGGTGGCATGGCTAAAAATCAATCAGAGATCAGCCACATTATGAATATCTTATGTCTCCATTTTTTGCTGAAGAACAGCCATGAGAGCTGATTCATCAGTTTGTTTTAATGGTTTTGAACCACACTCCTTATAAATGTTTCAGGCGAAGTATAATCCTGGTTTAGTCCCGGCTACACAGTATATGTTACAGAAATAAAATTTCTGCAGTGTTCTGAAAACGTGATGCAACAAAAATTCGCGCTTGGTCTGTGTTCACACTAGGCATTTTTTTTTCTTCCCTCAGCCACTCGCTCATGTCTGAAAAGCAGACATAAGCCACATGTGTTTTTTGGTCATAGTGGAGTGCTTCTAAAGTTGAAAAAAGGTTACTTTTCAAAAAATCATCAAGTGGTGATTTTTATTTCTAGATCAATCAGAGTGCAGGTTGGTGGGCAAGCATGGAGGACAGAATGCAGGTGAAAACATTTAGTCTTAGGTTATGATCTTCGGTCTTAGGTTATGCAGTGTGATGGTCTCACTTTATCTGTGGCTACATACAGTGAAATCAAACAAGCAGCTCCCATTCCCATAGATTATTCCCATTAAATCTTATTCCCAAAGACAAACGGCCTCCTCAACCACATTTTTAAATAGTTCCATCCATCCATCCATTTTCTGTACCGCTTTTCCTTCACGTGGTCATGAGAGAGCTTGGAGCCTATCCCAGGGAACTGGGGGAGCAAGGCGAGGGACACACTGGAAGGGGCACATTCGCACACCCATTCACACATCCATTCATACACTATGGACAATTTGGAAATCAGACTACATCGCAGCCCTTTGGACTGAGAGGAATCCAGCATACCTAAAGGAAACCCGCCAAAAACAGGGAGAACAAGCAAACTCTGCGCAAACAGGTTGGAGGTGGTATTTGAACCCCCAACACCGGAGGTAGGTGGCAAACGTGCTAACCCTTTAGCCAGTGTGACCCCTTCATTGAATAGTTATTACTAATAATAGTTCATTTGGACTGTAATAACCGATGATGATGATGATGATGATGATGATAAATATAAATCTAGTTTTAAATGGTCAGACTTCAAGGATCAGCTTGGATGAGGCGAAAACATAATAAAATACATGTGATTTCTTGAACTATGATTGGCTGTAAATAGGCAGTATAAATTGAGACAAATGCATCCCTGTAGAATGTTATGTAAGTGCTAACTTGTTGATCTCCTGCACAGCATGTCTAATAGGGCGGCTTTTATGTGAATGTGTTTTGAATGAGGTATGTCAGTGGTTAGTGGCCGTCCTGGAGGCTGCAGTGCCATCAGAGAGGATGAAAGAGCGAGAGAAAGCCATCAGTTATGGGTCATTACCTAGTGAATGAGAGAAAGTGAATCGCTTTGTTTATATGGTGCATTACCTCCCAATCACATTGAATGTGTGCGTCCGGGGTGTGAGTACGTTCTTCTTTCATATTGCAATGCTGCCTCTCACCTGGTGCAACTTGGGGCACATTATTTCAGTATATGTGTGCTTTGTGTTCTTCAAAGCTGTTAGCAGCCACAGCTGGTGCTTGTATCTGGTGGTGTGCATGTAAGTGTGTGTGGGAGGCATCTGCTGTCTCTGTACCCAGGCTTGCTGTCACACTATAATTTTAGCAGATAAAAGCAGAGGGGAACTGGGCTGCTAAATCCTGAAGCGGCTAACTGCTGCACACTTCTGGAACCTTCTGGCGAAAGGGGCGGCTCAGGCAGGCCTTTCCTCCAGCTTAGGAACATTAATTGCATTTAATCGAAGGATATTTAACAGCTACTAACTTTAATGACTAACACTTGACAGGGACACGCCCTGGGTGGGTGAGTTTCAGAAAGTTCTGCAACGGTGCTGTTTTGTGTTTGAAAACAAAAATGTTTTAGACTGCAGGTTAGTCACATACGGTAGCAGGGTAAAAATAAATAAATAAATAAAAAAAACAAACAATATATGTGTGTATATGCATATACATATGTGTGTATATGCATATACATATGTGTATATGCATATATATATATATATATATATGTATGTATGTATGTGTGTATATATATATATATGTATGTATATATGTATGTGTGTGTGTATATATATATACATACACACATACATATATACA
>JAOUWY010000075.1:10565028-10577969 GCA_025728095.1 Prietella phreatophila
AGACTCAAGAGCTCAAGAATTTAACCTTAAACATTTTCTTTAGTTCCTCTTTCAATCCCTAGTATTTCTCCGCCTTCTCGTATTCCTCCCTTTGGATGTTAGAAAATGACTGTTACTATCATTATCATCATATAATATTATTGCTACAGTATCTCTGATTGGTTTTCTATGACTTGTTTATCTGCCTGTATCTGGAGGCCCAACAGGGTCTTAGTTTTATTGTTTCTACTACTTTCTCTGCTGTTTCCCATTTGGATATGGGGATTTACCACCCATATTCCATGCTAATGTTCCTGCAGAAAATCAGTGCCATTTTGTTGTTTGTCAGTATATGCAATCTTCCTGTATTTTGCCCTCATACCCGCTGGATTGTCTTAGGGATTCTGTGCACAGTTTGTACATTGGTTGTGGTCTGATATAATACAAGCTTTTTTAATGACCTCATGCTAAATGCTATTTGATTGCTGCCATCAGGATTAATACACTGATGATCCTCCAGTCCTGCCATTAAAGCCACTGTTAGGATTTTCCCATTTAAGCCATGTTTGCTGTCTGTGGATTTCGTATCTTTAACATAGATAGATCTAAGAACTAAGGAGTCACTGAAGGAATCATGTAAACTGTTTTTAATATTCTGTTTGTTAATAAATGTGTGTTTAAAATTGACATTTTGTTAGTATGAACAAAAAAAAAAAGAATATGATTGCTATCAATTTAGTCAAGTTTGGGATGTAGTAAGAGAATGAATTTAAGGGCAGAGGTAATCAGTAATAATGAGGAAAGTTTTACAGAAATCTGGAAGTTGATTTAGCTCCCTAGGTAGAGAAGACGCTGAAAGAGAAAATAAATACATCCCTGAGAATATGTGAAAAAGAAAGCTTGAGAGTAACCAGACTCAAAAGGGAACTCTGCTAGTGGAATTACAAATCATTACAATGTACAGTAAAGGAAAACTATGGCCAAACAGTATTAAGTGTTCAGAAAAGATGTGTAGTGTGAGCATATTGTGAATATATCTTAAGTGTTCTGGAATGAGTATAGTATAGTACAAGTCTACAGTATCCATGTAAGAGTATCCACTGAGGAAACTGTGATAACTTTTCACATAAATTGTTTTTGGGAAGTGCAGATCTTTAGGGTATCCCTGCACAACCATCCACAGCAGCAGAAGGTGAGTCACAAGTGCCAAGCAGACGTAAAGTATCAAGATGAATCAGGCAGGTCTGGAGGACGAGAGGAGCGAGAGCAGGTGAAGTGTGTTTAGCAATAGATTCACATGAGGCAGTTAGGGGATCATGTACAGCTCGAGAGAGAGAGAAAGAGAGAACAGACAGTTAGGTTTGCTCTTATCCAACTGTGGGTTAAATTTGTGAGGCAGTGCAAGCAGGGACTCTGGCTAGTCTAGTTATCACAGCATAACTTAAAGTGAGTCAGAAAGTAACACAGGCAAGCATGACATTAAATCCTGGGACAACAAACCTGAGTGACTGTGAGTGTATGTAAATTGGTGGCACATACCAGTTAACCATAACTCCGTATGGCCATGGATTCCCCAGATCTTCACATTTTACCAAAACAAATGTAACAAAAATCGTAACTAAATAAATAGGTTTTCGATCTAGTCTTAAAGATTGTTTAAGTCCTGATTACTAAATGTTGTTCCACAGCTGAGGGGCTTTGTAGGAAAATGTTGTCCTCCCCTGTTATAATCTTCATTATTCTAGGTACTAATAAAGATCTTATATCTTCTGACCAAAACATGTGTGGCAGACCATAAAAGACCAGAGGCACTCTGGGATGAGAGCATTCAGTACTTTGTACAGTCATGTGAAGAAATAAGTACACCCCATGGTAATTGTTGGCTTTTTTGACATATTTGGACAAGCAAACATTTGATCATCTTTGAAACAATGTCTATTCATGAAGTTGATATACATCAACAGAACCACAAGGTTAATTAGGCTTTTCAGTCATTTATACAACAGAAATATCAATAGATGTGTTATTATTCTGTGGAAAAAGTAATTACACCCTTGGCCTCAGAAGCTAGAATTGACTCCTTTAGCAGAAGAAACTTCTTATAGGCGTTTTGCATAATTGGCCACCAGTATCTGATATCGGATTGCTGAAATTTTTGACAATTCTTCCATGCAATATTATTTCAGTTGCAAGACTTTGCATGTTGTGATTGTTTCAAATACCCCCTCAACATTTCAATGGGTTTCAAATCAGGGCTTTGACTAGGCCATTCCATAAGCCTCCATTTAAAAAAAAACAAAAAACATTTTGAGCCATTCCTCAGTAGATTTGCTCGTGTGATTAGGATCATTGGCCTGTTGAAAGGTCAACTTTCAACTTATCTGTCCAAATTCAACTTTTGGACAGATAACCTCACATTATCTTCAAGCACTCTTTGGTATGATGTAGAATTCATGGTTGAATCAACAAATGCAAGCTGTCTGTGTAAACAGACCAAAACGGAGGCTTTTGCAAATGAATGTGTGGCTTCCCACATTCACCCCCTGATTGGGTCTTCTGGATCATTGTGTATCCTTCCCTGATTCATCAAGCCCCTACCATATCACCATTACGCTACGTTGATCGTATACACAACAACACAGAGACTGAACCGCAAGCTTTGCTGTCTTTGTCATCATTCTTAGCAGCAATTGCAGTTCAATTCTGTATTTTATAAAACTGCAGCTGCATACATGCGCAAGAGGCGAGCTATGAGCGAGCAATCGGCAACAATTCTCACTTCTAGAGGAATAAGCCCAACGCCGGTTTGGACTAGCAACCAACTTCCTGGTTACACTTGTATGCACATGCCCAGTGTGCATGAGTGGTCATGTGACATGTCACGTTTCCGGTCTGTAGTGCGGAAACCGTTTCTGAAACATGGCAGAAACTCCAGTGTGGATGAGGATCGTTTTCATTTTAAAACTTGGAGTCATAAACATACAGACTTGACCACTGAGTGACCACTTTCCATTGGTGCACTTAAATCTCAAATATTCCTTTATTTCTGTAGTAAATGAGAATATATCCCATATTTAGCAGTAAGCGAAGCAGTAATGGTTTGATCTATGATGGATACACAAACACTTTTTAACAGACTCCTAATTATCTGTCTATCTTAATTACAAACCTGGCAGATGGATTATCAGGAAGTGGTCTCTCACACACTTATGCACACACACACACACACACACACAGGCAAATGTGATGGATGAAAACCTCAGCTGAAGTTCAGGCAAGGAGAAAAAAACAATTAAAGCTGATGGAGGAAAGAGATTAGAAAAGGGCTGCGCTTGAGTGAAGTTGCAGTTTGCCCCTGCTTGCACATAAACAACTGAGTATAGTGTTTTGATACAGAACTCATGAATGGCTGGGGAGAATTATTCCGTCCAAACATGGGCTTTTTTTTCATTCTGACAGCAAGTCAGTTTTTCCTCCCATTCTTCCTTCGACGCAACGCTTATATTTCGGACCTCTTTAAAATGGTCTGACAGTTGCAATCACAAGAACGCTGACTTGTTAAGGTTTATATATTAATAAAGTACAATTTCAAGACGATCTAATTCATATGAACTCTCAGAAGACATCATGTAAAGTTAGGAAGGTTAATTTAGGGGGCAGGGCTAGTGCTCAGTTGTTCGTTACAATTCCTATGATTGATGTAAGGCTGATATTGTTTTAAACTTACCAGATTATGAACGGACTGGGCAATTTTGGGGGATTTACATTGCAACGAAATGAAAATCATACACTTTCTAGAGATCATAGTTTGTAAAAGATGCTTCATCTAGAGTCATGCTGAACAAATCAGTCATGTTTGATTAAACTCTCTCCAAAAGCCCTAAACATTCAGGAATCATTACTATAAAAGGGCAAAAAGTTGTGAAATATCTCCTATTCAATTGAGGTGACATACTGTGCCATTCCTCTTATAACTTGCTTTCACTGTGTATTGATTAATTGCGTGTGTGTGTGTGTGTGTGTGTTTATTAAGGGTAC
Organism: Prietella phreatophila; assembly: GCA_025728095.1. Classification (NCBI taxonomy): domain Eukaryota; kingdom Metazoa; phylum Chordata; class Actinopteri; order Siluriformes; family Ictaluridae; genus Prietella; species Prietella phreatophila. The sequence goes on from JAOUWY010000075.1 coordinate 10,569,046, forward strand.
TGAAGTAGGTGGTAGCTCTGATTCATCGCTGCTTTTAGCCTGTGGACGCAAGTAGCACATAACGCCTTCTGAACTTGGAGTCCCTCACAAGCACACACACAGTGCCAGAGTGACTGATGGAAAAGGCGTTAAGACCTCATATTAATTTAAAAAATGTGTTTCTATTAGTGTGTGTGTGTGTGAGAGAGAGAGAGAGAGAGAGAGAGAGAGAGCGAGAGAGAGAGAGAGAGAGAGAGAGAGAGAGAGAGAGAAATAGAGCATAGTATACAATCCCAGCTACATTTGCACTTTACACTGTGTTTATATGAATGCATAAATCAGACTGGCAAGAGGTTATATATGCTAATTGCTGAACAACTTGGATGCTGGTGTGTACTGTATGCAAGGTGTCCCGCCCTCTGTGTTTAAAGCGGAAACGAATTTATGGTTAGAGTGGGTCAGTTACATTGCCTTTAATTAAAACAAAGTGCTTGAGTTGAAAAGCACACAAACACACACACGCACAGTGTGAATGTACACTGATTGAACAGGAAAGAATAGGGTGTGGTCTGTTCCTTTACGAATGGAAAACACAATAAATAATGTAGGGCAGTGTTCATGTTCATACTTTATCTTACAATTTCATTTCGAATGAAATGAAACAAAATCCAACAGCATGTTCCTCTCATTTTGATAGGTATAATTTTTTTTTTAAAGAGATCCTGTTCAGTATGAGATACATATGGATGAACGAGAGGGAGCGAGAGAGATGTTTTGGTTCCAGCACTCACCATTCACAAAGACTAGGAGCTTTGACATATATTGATGACAGTTTACAGACTGTGAAATTGCCTCACTAATCACGTTCACATGCCTATCAGTACGTGGCCCATACAAGGACTCTAGGTATGTTACCTTTTGTTCACGTGTGGCAGTCAGTATGTGCTTGTATAGACTGTAGGGAGCATCTGCCCAGATGAGACACTTCCCATTTGTTCTCATCCGTAGGGTGAGGAGAGGGTATGCTGTTTCAGCTCTTTTCACAGTCACATTAATTCCTGACTTGGACAGAATTGGTCCTTTGAGCTCAGAAACACATTCTCGCCATGATGACCGTGACAGCGAATGTACCTGCACGCACATAGCTAAGGAACTTATACAAGAAATTGAAACTGTACACCGTGTCTTCCTGGCAGCTGTTTTGATGTATTGATCCAACACTTATACACACTGAGCCACATGCAACATGCATCTCCTGTCACTCTTAATAGCAATCCTCATGATTTCAACTAGAGAAAAAAATTTGTTACACCTTGTACACATCATTGCTTCCATTCCTATACCTATATATGTACATATTTGATGAATATGAAACTGATGTACATCATATTCTATGGCCTTTACAGTCACCTGATCTCTACCCAGTTAAACACCTATAGGAGAGTTTAGCATTGTGTTTTAGATAATTCACTACCCTCCATCATCAAAACACCAACTGAGGGAATATATTTTTGAAGATACAGTATTGTACAGTTTTGGAAAATTCTGGTATCCAGCTGACATACTAGTTAAATATTATGACTTGACTTAGCCTTCAAGCAGACACTTAGATGTCCAGTGCTATGGGTAGACATATCACCAATGTTCCATAGAAAAAGTGAAAATATATGTTTTTCTTTGGACTGCAACTTGTTCTCTGTCGGTGTTATTTATCTGTCCTTAACATCAGAGAAACCAAGAGAAGGCTCGATGACCATATTGTCAAGCGTATTCTTACCATCAGAATGAAGGATTCCTCCTTTCCAGTTGTGAAACACTTCAACAGTGATAGATATAACATTAATGACCTTCTGTTTGCATTGATAGTTGTTTTGGGAGCAGTACAGCGAGGACACTTGGAGAAAAAAAAAGGAGTAAATCTTCTAAAAACCACTACTGTATCATCCACCATTTCAAACATCAACTGATTTCACCTCCTACAGCTTCAGAAGCATTTTGCTTACACAGCTGATGCAGGTATGGAAGCTTCATTCCACCACACATTAGAAGATACACTCACTTAACACATTATTAGCTATACTAACGTATTCATCAGGCCAGGCTACATTTTTCCTGTCTTCGACTGTCCAGCTATTTTGGTGAGCCTGTGCTAACTGCAGCCTCAAATTTCTGTTCTTGGCTGACAGATGTGGAACCCGACATGGCCTTCTGCTCTTGTAGTCCAGCCACTTCAAAGTTTTACATCGTGTGCATTCTGAGATGCTTTTCTACTCACCACAATCGTACAATGTGATTATCTGAGTTACTGTAGCCTTTCTGCTAGCTCGAACCATCTGTCCATTCTCCATTGACCACTCTCATCAACACAATGTTTCTGTCCTCAGAACTGCTGCTCATTGGATGTTTTTTTTTCTTTATTGCACCATTCTGAGTAAAATCTAGAGACTGTTGTGTTTGAAAATCCCAGGAAGACAAGCAGTTATAGAAATATTCAAACTAGCCCATCTGGTACCAACAATCATGCCACAGTCTAAATGACTGATCACGCCTTTTCCACATTCTTATGGTTGATGTGAATATTACCCAAAGCTGCTGGCCCATATTTGCATGATTTTATGCATTGCCATAGGCTTAAGAGCCTAGAACTCCCCCATCACACACTTTTTCCTAATATAAAATTTTATTTTGCATTGCCTGCCTGTCTCTGAGGACTTCTGAGTTGGACAGTCTCCAAATGAATTAATTCCACAACTTTTAGAAACATAATTCAATTAAAAAGAAAAAACTTTCACTGTAATAAGTGCAGGGGTCAGACTCGAGTAGCTAGGGCTCGCTGAACCATTTTGCCTGTTGCCAAGCTTGATGAGAGTAAAGAGTCCATCACTGCAAGGAAAAAAGCAAAATCCTAGTATGGTGTCTACTCTTACACAATGAAAGCGGGATTGATTCATTTGTAGATGACTCGCATATTCCATGACCATCTGGGAAAAAAAAAAAACAACAACCTTGCGCTCTGAGGTTAGGGTGGTTATGAAATAACATTCAAGATGCTCTTGAGCACACTAACATCTAGATGAAAGCTTTACCACTTGATATTTGAGATAGGATGTTGTACCTATATCAGCCCATGTAACTGCTGTTTCTTTGCCGGTTTTGATCAACAATTTTGTTATAAAATTGTTATAAAATAATTATAAAAGTTATTTAGCCTATGAAACTGTCAAATATGCATACGCTAGCAAACTAGGTAGCACACCAAAATTGTGTGTATGTGCCATTGCTACATGTCTATAAATGTTTTAACGGAAATCAAAATGTTTCCACAGAGATGAGCATCCTACAATATTTTAAGTGGAACTGGACACAGGAGGATGAAAAGAAGGTCATAGGAGTAGAAAAGACTGAGGAGGACGAGCTAGTAAGATGTATGGATAGTTAGCAGTTAACCAGCTAGTTCAGGTCACAAAGTTTTGGATGTTTGGGATGCGGGCGCCATCATGTGAGGATCATTCCCATTGTTGGTGAGTTGGAGCTATGATTTTGAAACAGTGTGTTTTCATTTTCTGTCGTGATTCTGGAAAATGTCAGCAAGGTGGGACAGCGTTGCTGCATCAAGAACTGCCATAGTAAGTCACACTGTCATCCAGTGAGAAAAATGGACAGTGGAATGTTTTTTCTATAGCAGAATAGCCTCCAAATCATACTTGTTACTTCAACACACCAACAGAAACAGCAATCCTCACAGGATGGCACCCACATCACAACATGCACCATGGCTAGCTACATTAACTAGCAGCTGTTCTTAATGCTTATAGTAGTTAGTGCTTTAAATGAACAAGTCTGTTTGGAGTGATTTTAATGATTTTATGGAGATGCCAGTGATCCTGACCCTTTCTGCTCTCCGGACCGACCTGAACCATTCTCATCCCCTACCTCTGGATGGAGCTTTCATCAACTGGAGGCTACAGCCTGGATGGTACTGCTTGAAGTACCATGGAAATGGTTTTGGACCTCAATTCTACATGGACATTCTTGCTGTGGTTGCTCGGACTACCGTTGCTGCTATGGCCTTAGGACTGCAATTACCGCATACAGTTTTGCACTTAGGTCTCCTTTAGTGAACAGTGGACTAGTTCGACATGATTTTATATAAACACCATGATGAGCTTTAATTTACTTTCACACTATCCATTGTTACCCACACGAGGACGGGTTCCCTTTTGAGTCTGGTTCCTCTCAAGGTTTCTTCCTCATATCATCTTAGGGAGTTTGTCCTCACCAAAGTTGCCACTGGCTCGCCCAATAGGGATAAATTCACAAGCTTAAAATCTGTATCCCATGTTTATATGTTACTGTAAAGATGCTTTAAAACAATGTCCATTTTTAAAAGCGCTATGCAAATAAAATTTAATCGAATTGATGTAATGAATAAATTGAGCTTCATTTAGTGAATACATCAGAACTCGTATCTCCGTATTTCATCGTTTATTTATTCATTTTTTCATGAATCAATAACATTGATTCATGAAACCCTTTACATCGGTCTGTGTGTTTTACAAATATTTAACCAATGAAAAGTATTAAAAGAGCTTGTGAATCAGTCTCCCCTCGCAGTCCGAGTATTCTCAGTCTTCAGGAACTGTAAATACCCTCTTACAACCACATTAATTAGCACATTCTCTTCCAAAAAATCATTAGAAATGAGCATTTAAGTGCTTTATTTAAAATACATAAATAAATAAAATCACGCCCATGTGCATTGCATTTCTGACATGTGATTGTACTAGGTGTACAGGTGTTCCGAATGAATGTAATTGTGACTTTGTTTTAATATTGCACAATAATGCTGTGATTTATTATCTCATAATTGCAAGTTAATATTTCAATTTGGGATTTTTTTTTTTTTATCTAATAAGTGAGAGCCACCATGACTTGTTGCTTAATAGGCTGTCCTCTTAGCCTTAACAAAGGCACACCAACACTGGAGGTATGCTATCAGTTCATCCTTAGTTCAGGTAGTTTATATTGCTTGTTTACCCACTGCAGGGTTTTGTTGTTGTTGTTTGATTATTGGAAACAGAAGCAGCAAGTTGCAATTGTGTGATATTAATAAGTTGCGAGATGAAAAAGTCACTGTTTTATTAACTCACTGTTGTGAGATATTATGTCAGAACTGTTATATCTTGTGTCGAAACTATGAGAACAAAATCACAAAAATAACTCAAGTTTGAGAGAAAAAGTCACAATTTTGTTTCCATATGTCATGGAAACAAGCTTCCATTTGAAGGATTTTTGCCCCGAAATCATTTTTATGTATTTTGTACTGTTGTCAGTTTTGACTACAATTACAAGTGCACTGCAGTTACTTCATGGGTATCTTTTAGATAGTTGCTGTTTTTCTCCACTTTATGTGGTTTAAACAAAAATTGTGTTTGTATAAAAAAAAAAAAAAGTGTCTGTGCTCGATGGCTGCAATAAATCTCTCCTTAACTACAGATCACAGATCAGATGATTAGCTTAGCTCATCACCTTTAACAAAACCCAGCATCATTTGTCTACTGACCAAAATTAAACGGTGGCTCCATAGCCTGCTCATGATTTACAGCCTCTGCTAACTTTCATTCATTTCTTGTTCATATTATTCTACATTCATAAGCATGCTAGTAAACATTGTGTAATGCTAGTAAGCAAATTGCCTTTTTATTTGCGGAAATGTACGCTCAATTAAGGCATAGAGAACGAGTGAGAAAGATAACAGAAACATGACTGTTACAAAATCGATATGTCCCATGGTTGAAGTCGCATGATCCATTTGCATTTATCTTTTGATTATTCCTCTGATCTGATAATAAGGCGACTGCTAAAGAGCGGTTTTCTTCCTGCAAACCTAAATGAAAGGACGGGCTAATGCAGTTAATAATGACTAAAAGTTAAAAGGGTGCAGCCCTTGTGATCTTATTAGCATAAAGCTAATTGATCTGTGCTAGTTCTCCTTCATTCATTATTCGTTACGTTCAGTGTTCCCACTGAAAATGAAATTTGGTTGAGAATGACTTGTAGTCCAGAACATCTCGCTCTAAATGTTGCTTGTATTTTTAGATTTCCTGAGAGAAGCAAATAAACTTCGGTGAGTCTGCGGTGATTAATCATTTCTGTCCCGTCTTCATTTTTACAGAGGGTCTCTTGATGATGAAGTTTCTTCTAATTAAAAATCTGGAGATTTACAGGGTATTTTTAAGACACCACATTTTTATGTTTGTCTATGTACGAGTTGGAAACTTTGTAAAATCCTACTACTTTATTGGGATGTTAAGTCTCCTGTGTCTGCATGTGTGTGTTTGCGTGTGTGTTTGTGTGTGTGTGTGTGTGTGTGTGTGTAGGTGGGTGGTCATCACACCATTGTGTAGAACTAGAGCCTCAACCATGACGGATGATGGATTACGAGCATTGGTAATCTATCACACTTCTGACAGGTAGCACAAACACATGCGCACACATACATAGTGCCCTCTTCTTACTGTGTGTCTGTGTCTAACTGTGCTACTGTAACAATAAAATTTTAATAAATAAGCTGGATGAACCATTCTTCATTCAAGAGTGTGCATCACAGAAATGTTTACTAATATACACTGCGATGGAAAGTTCAGAATTTTGGTACCGGTGCTTAATGGCCTCCACATGCTCATGCACACAGATGAGAGGAAGTCCCTCCCACAGAGTTGGGGCCATTAAGGAAACAGGAGGTGAGTGTGTGTGTGGTTAGATCAACTGAGCTCTTGCAGATACACCAGGCTTGAAGAATTATATTCACATACCATAATAATAATGGTCTCATAAATCCATTTAAATAGGAAATCGCGCAAGGAGGATTAGGCTTGAAGTACTTGACAGCGGTTAGCCGCAGAACCATTAGAGAATTAAAAGAGGCCTGACTTCTTGTTGGTAATCTCACATACAGGATCTACTTAATACCCAAGTGCTCTTCATTAAAAACAAGGATCGTCCAGTGTGTGCGGGAGTTTGTTTGTTTGTTTGAGGTTTTGGGGGTAGGAACAAAACCCATAACATACTGTGATGCAGATCAATCGAGTGATAGAAAAGTAAATATAGAATATGAGTTTGGATTTCATTAAACGCACTAGTTCAATAAGACCGCTGTGATGTAGCCAAATGTGTCATGCATTTTTCCCTGATTTTAAAATGCTCCTGTTGGTTGGGAAAGAAAGAAGTATGGAATTAATACACTTACTCATGGTATGCCGTTATAGGAAAATAATGAACTTTGTGGTATACTTTAAGCTCCCAGAAGTTATTATATCTTGTTATACAACCACAATTTGCCAGCAATTACATCCATCCATTTTCTATACTGTTTATCTTATGCAGGGTCGCAGGGAGCCTGGAAGTTCTGGGGACTCGGGACTATATGTAAGGCGGGGAACACTCTGGATGGGGTGACAACCCATCACAGGGCACAATCACACACCCATTCACACACTACAGACAATTTAGATGCCAATCATTTTACAATGCATGTTTTTGGACTGGGTGAGGAAACCGGAGTACCCGGAGGAAACATTGAGAACATGGACAAGGAGAACTCTACACACACCGAGCGGGAATCAAACATTTTATCCATTTATAGTGGAAAGTCTTCAAAAACTAGTTTGTTCTAGGTATCACTTATAATAGCTGTAATCAGTTGTTCCCTTCTGTTTTTTTATTTATTTTATTTTTTTAATAATACAGAAGTCTTACAGAGAAAATGCAAAGTGCAGCATCCTGCTTTGAAGAATTTCCTGTTCAGCTTTAACTCTGCCTGATACAAAGCACTGGCACTGATGAATCCACCCATCCATAAATGCTACATAAACACCTCTTTCACCATACAAAACTTCATCATAGTAATGACATCTGTACGTTTATTTGAATCCATTTACTGTGATGCTGTCGTGCTGGTTGCTATAGAATCGATAATGTATTAGAAGGAGGGTATTAATATACTGTAGACCTGTGAAACAGAATCAAGCATACAGTCTTGTAGAGACAAAAAATATTGGCAGAATGTCTTTGTACTAATAGAGAAAACTAATAACCGATGCCAGTTCCTTACGGCAGGAAAGATTGAGCTAAAAAAAAAAAAAAACATTAGTGCACCTGTTATTTTGTCGAGAGTGATGTAAATAGGTTAGGATTCTTGTTCTTATTCATGAACAAGTGTACAGAGTGCTAAAATAATTTTTTTGTGATTGTTCAGGCCAAAAGGGCTTGATTTTACTGTGGTTTCATTTCAAAATTTGCGTTGCAACTCGTGGAGTTTTTTTGTACTTTTTTTTCTTTCACAGTGCTGTTGGTTGGATAATGAAACCTTTTAGCTGTACTAGTGTTGCACTCGATTCACATGTATCGATGTTGTGATGACGTCACATGACGCGTCTTGACCCAGATCTGTGGAAAATCCGTGGTAATTTTTGAAAAATCGCAAGATCCGCTAATATTGCGGAGTTTGCTTGATTTTGTGTAATCCTGGAGGGACTGACCTGTGATTTGTCTTTGTCTTGCAGCAGCCACGTGATTGCTTCTCACATTGTTCTAAAAATAATAAATAGTAATAAATAAACAGGTTTGTAAAGGTCACTGCACTTAAGCATATCTTTTTCTCAGTGTGTGGAGGAGTAGGAACATGCCGCATTTATTTATATACACACACAGAAACTGTGATGGAGCTTGTTGAAGGGAATGAGGTGTTTAAATCAACATTTCTATGGACCCGACATGAGAGAGTAATTTTACTTGCGTATAAATGACGACGCAAGAAAAAGCCGTAACCAGCGAATCCTGCTCCAGACTTGAGCTTTAGTCAAGTTCTTCAGAAAGTGTTAGAAAATAGAAAATAACATAGACATCTCCTAGCTTGTGTGTGTGTGTGTGTGTGTGTGTGTGTG
>JAOUWY010000075.1:10588493-10599505 GCA_025728095.1 Prietella phreatophila
ACACACATGGCCCTGGCGGGAATCGAACCCCGGAGGTGTGAGGCGAACGTGCTAACCACTAAGCCACCGTGCGCCCTTAATTTGTTGATTTATTTAAAATAATCCAAAATGGTACTGAAGGTTTACACCCCTCCAATCCGATTAATATAAATAAATAAATAAATAAATAAATAAATAATCAGGCAACTAATTGATTATGAATATCGTTAGTTGCAGCCCTAGTTATTTGTATTTATTTGCACCACAGAATAATGCTACTTATTTTCAAAGTACATTATGGACAAGCAACATTGAGATGATTCTATCTGAGATCCAAACATGTTTGATACAAATCTAAAATACAATATATGGGAATTAAAAGCAAACTTCTAACTAGTTTCTAGCTTTGATGAGAATATCTGATCAAACCTGATGATCAACTGATAAAGCCATGCAAAAAGATCAGTCTTTGTGTGTGTGTGTGTGTGTGTGTGTGTGTGTGCGCGTGTGTGTGTAGAGGGTCAGTGGGTAAAAGTATGAAAAACTTAGATCAGCCGAGGAAAAAAATGCTAAGCATTTCTGGTAGTTTTTCCTTGTTCTCTATCTCTATTGATAATGGACCCTGGAGCTTTGACACAGTAATGCTAACAAATGTGATACCATTCCAGTCAATGACATACTAAACCTTAACCATTATTAGCACACGTCTATGAGGCACAACACTAGTATATAATTAGTTGTGTGTTTTACATTAGCATAGAGCACACAATCTGTCTATCCATGATCTTGTGACCACCCAATTTGTGTGTATGTATATATATATAAATAATTTTTTTGTGGTGATTTTACAACTTCATTCATGTTAAATCCAACAAAATGGCTCATTCTCATGCCAGCATTAGCATTGCCATCTGTTTAGTATTAGCATACAGCATTGGAGCCTGCATAACATGGGGAATTACTAGTGAGGGCTAAAACAGAGGGATCACTGATACAAACTGGGACAAGCTCGTTCATCTAAACACTGGCTCAACATTACCCCCATATCAATATGACTCTGGTTGGAATATAAGCACATTAGCTAGCATCTCACACACCATTTTCAGAATAGAGGTCCAAAACAAACAAGATGCATCAATTCAGTGGCTGTTTTTTTGTTCCAGTTAAATACCATTATTCAGAACTGAGAGAGAGAAATAGCACAATTACTGGCGCATTTGCTTGGAAAGCCTCTCTTTCGCTCGCCAATTATAAGCAATCACAAACATGACAGATGAGGTCTCTAAAAAGGGTTGAACCGGGCTGCTTCATCAACAACGAATCTGATTCAACAATGAGAACACACACGGAACACAGTACTAATCATAGGGAGAGAGTCAGGGAATGAAAGAGAAGGAGGGAGGCCAGTCCTAGTAATTCTACCTGTCATAGCGTTATTTCGCGGTAACCTTTCAAACCTTTCCCTCTGCAGCATTAACAGCAGCTATTGTGCGGTGGCCATGCTTTAATGCGCCTAACAATGCATTAAATGAGATGATTAAGCAGCCAATTTAGACGCCAAACCTCTTTCCTGCAATTTTTCTGCTAGTGCAAGAGAAAGGGGAGTCCACGGTGGGCAGAATAAAACAAAAGGCCCGGTGAAAAGAATGGGCCGAGAGGAATTACGCAAATAGTGGCAGGTGCAAAATGGTACACTAAGTGGTTATGCAGCAACTCATAAAATTTTGTTAAATGATTAAAAACATTAAAGCACCAGGCAGGTATGGTCTAGCATTCAGATGGACACAAACATACCCCGTTCGATTTTAATACAGTGTTTTCGCCCTTGCTGCTGAAGGAAATGCATATGAGGCTTGCAAATAGCATTTAAGCCTCACTTGTTTAGGACTTAAACACACTTCTTGTGACATTGAGATTTGAAATCAATAAGGTTAATGTCTCTTAAGGCTCCTGAAATTCCACTGATTTGATTAGATTTTATGAGGTAGTGTAATGAAATTACAGGGAACGAATTAGACAACATGTCAGATCTATACTGATCTTGGGTTGCTTGCCGATGGGTTGTGTCTGATGTTACAAATAATGGATAATAAATTACTGCTGAAATGAAGCTGGATCTGCATGAAGTCATCAATGTAGTACTACTGTACATTTTAAAATCTCATGGAAATTTTAGGAGCTAGTGAGCGATTATTTTTGTAAATAATAAAACATAATAAAAAATAATTCAAAATTGGCTTATTGATCAGAATTTTGGAATAGATTTGTGAAAATCTTTGGCCAAACCTACCCCTAATCCCCCAAGCTGCTGTGTTTGCCAGAGGACCTGTACATTTTGTTAGGAAACATGGCATCATGGACTCTATCAAATATCAACAGATATTAAATGGAAACCTGACTGCCTCTGCCAGAAAGCTTCAAATGGGCTGTGGTTGGATCTTCCAGAAAGACAGTGATCCAAAACATACATCAAAATCAACACACAAAATGCTTTATTGACCACAATATCAAGGTCCTGCCATGACCATCCCAGTCTCCTGACTTGAACCCCATAGAAAACCTGTGGGGTGAACTGAAGAGGAGAATCCACCAGCATGGACCTTGAAATTTGAAGAATCTGGAGCAATTCTGAATGGAGGAATGTCTCAGATCCCTTGCCATGTATTCTCCAACTTCATCAGGCATTATAGGAGGGCACTGTATAAACTATGTAGGAAAAAGTTTGGAAGATATTTTGCTAAAAAAAAAGTGTTAATTTCCCCTATGTATAGAGAGTTTGAGGACACCTGTAGCAATGTCCACAAACTCCATAACAGTTCACAGATCTTACTGCAAAGAAATGAGAACAAAACATGACAAGAATGAAAGAAAGAAGCAATTTCACAAATGCAAACTGACAGTTATTTTGGTTCATGTATACAGCAATGAAAAATATTATTTAGCAGACTCACCAGTGGTGTTTACAGCGTCTGGAGACACATTTTATAATGTGAGGTGAAAAATAAAAAGGTTCAAACTAAAGGTTATTTATTTTAAGATTCAAAGTGTCTTTGCCAGGAGTTTCTAACTCTTTGACTTCTTGCACACCAATGCACCCTCCCAGCACACAGGACTAAATATTATAAATGTAATAAACCTGAAATAATCAGGAAAAAGCCAGATAATATCATGCCACACTGTAGGGAGTACCTATTTTAGTGGTGATTAAAACACACCAGATGAGTCACTTATCTCACTTTGAAACATGCCAGAAGCAAGTAATCCAAGCACTGTCAAAACTTTTTGTCAGTGAAATTATTCATGGCTTAAACACAGCAAACATAGCAATAAAACATGATGACGTGGTAAATGGAGCCAACTTATGAGCCAGTTTTCGTTCTCTGAAATGGAAATAAATAAGCTGTTTAAACTTGGCAATGTAACGCGTGTATAAAATTACAGTAACTCATCACCAATTATGCAATTTGAAGCTGATCAGTTGTTCTCATTACCGAGTCTCATTCAATGTAAATTTCCACAACCTCGCATGCTCTCGCAGGATATGACAATTTTTTTTCTGAACTAGCAAATTTTTCATGAATACCAAATTTCTTATGTGAATGCTCCTGCGAATGATTTACGAATAAATTAAATCGCATCCAGCTTGATAAATGAGGCCCGTTTCTCAAGTGATCAGGTTGAATGAAATGTTGTTCTCTGCCTGTTGCATAGTTTCTGCTAATTTCCTTTTAATTCATTCCATAAGGCATTCATAATAATATACGCTGTTGCATTCCGTGCAATAACTTTCTAACAAAGTTGGCTGTGTTTTTCAAATCCCACATTGTTCCACGGTTCTACATCCTTCTACAGAACGGATGTTTAGTTCCCTTGACTCTTGTTACTGAAATCCTGCCTTGTTTCTCATAGAAAGGCGTGTACGCTTCTAAAGTTATTGCAGTTTATTAAGTGTCTAGCATAGAGTGCAACATAAAGTGGGGCTATTTATCAAGCTGTCGAAGTTGGCTTTTACAAGTGTCGTTTATTTCATGAAGCCTTGCATCATGCCCACTAAAGGTCTAATATATGGATATAGGATGTGCATATGCGTTGTGCATGCATAATATGGTGTCTCAGTGACGTTCAAGCCTGGACTTGGGTGTCGTCCATTTTCTTGGCAGAATAAAGAATGAAAGCATGGTAAGGCTTGTGATGTTGAAACCTTTCATGACTCATCAAGTCATGCTGGATACGCACACACAGAACAGATGGGCAGCAGTATTGTATTTGAACCACTAATGCAGAGGTGTAGTAAAACATTTCCCCTTGTTTGTTGTTCTTTCAACATTAGAACAGCATGATCTCGCTCTACAAACACACACATATGCATACACACATGCACTCCGGGATGTGTGTGGGAAAGGAGAGGTGAAGGTTGAGGGTGAGTGTGAAGGCTTTTGAGCCAAAATACATATCTTAATCTCCACCTGGGGCCTTCCCTTTCCCATTTGGGGAGGGTGCTGCCACTAGTTACCACTTCTGTTTTGTCTTTCTCTTAATAAATCAGTATTTCTGTCATCTCATGCAATGATCTGATAAAACCTTATCATGACATTCTTTACCTAGTAGGAGAAATTCCCTTCCTGCGGGTATGTAACCCTGTCTTATAGCTTTTTGCAGAGCTTTTAGAATATCCCAGGTCCTTTCTCACTTCTCTGCTAAACCTTGTTACTGTTACATAACAAGGCTGTTACAAACATTCTTGACAAAGTGGACTAACTCCTTCTGTCTCTTTTTTTCCTCATCTTCAGGCATTATAGCTCTATGGATTTCTAACATGTCCCTGATGAACCTGCAGTTTATTCTTAATTGGATAAACTGTTCTAGTACTGTTTCAGGGATTTTTGCATGTTTTCCATTGTCAAATATTTTTCTAGCCTGTTCTAGGAAAGATCGCTTTGGATCATACTTAAGTTGTTCACATTTCTTCATCCATTGGTCTTCGGTCATTAATTTTCAAAGGTCTGTAGCTCCCTCGTCTTCTTCTCTATCACTTTCTTCTAGCTCCTCATCCTGTCTTGCAACTGTTCTAGTAGCCCTGACTGGAGCTGGTTTTGATTTTTTAGTACTAATTCTCAATCTATGGGCCTGTTCTACCGCCTGATCTATAACCTCATCTTCCTCCGCTGTATCAGGTTGCAGATAGTAGCCCCTCCCTATGTATTCTTCTTCCTCATAACATTCTGGTTGTTGCATGGGAGTTGAGGCTAGAGGCATTGTTGGGATCCGTTGAGAAGGATCTGGATTTTTCCAAATCTCCATTCTTGTCTTTGGTCTTAGACCATTATCCCACTCTGTTCTAGCATTAGGTTCATTATAGTAATTTTATACATTTACATTTATTGACTTAGCAGATGCTTTTATCCAAAGCAACTTACAAATGAGAAAAATACAAGCAAAATGCTGACAGTGGTCTAGCGTCACCACCTGCTGGGCCAATGTGGCTACAGCACTGTGCCAGAAGTCAGCTTTAACTGTTAATAAATTCATTATATTATTTCTGTTTCTGTTTAATGTAATATTTGGAATGAGTTTCTTGCATTTAATGCAGTGTAAAGAGCTCCTTTTGTTAACCATGGGACCTCCTCTTCTTCCCACTTATCTTCCTGTGCGAGGTTTATCGCTTCAAACAGTTTACCTGCGTGCATCATTCTATATTGTACATTACCAATCTCAGCCATGGGATAGAGAGGGGTAGGTTTATACATAGGAAAGGGGTTTTGTGGCTGAATTACATTTGCCCGTTTTCTCATTACTTGTTTCTGTTTGAGCCAATTTGTCCTTCTGGCAAAATCTCTTCCAGCTGCCATGGTTTGAATGTTACCTGAGGTGCTTGGGAGTATGGAATTATGTGTGATGGCAGCCTAGGCAATGGGCCTATATGCCCTGGTTGGAGCCCTTGTGGATTATTAAGTGGAGTTTGATTAATTTAAGCAATTAGTCCTGTCTGCATTTACTACCTACATCACTTATTGGGTGTATCAATCTTAATTCTATTGGTTCACCTGTGGGGTAATTGGCTGTTTGTTGAGTCCCTATAATTGACAGGGCTACACAATCAATTACAGGACAATTAAAGATTCTTGTTGACAACTATGGCATTATCACATTTACCCTTTCTGCTCTTGCTTTATTCATTACTGCCCTCATTATTTAAGTTATTAGACGAGTCTTTTCCTCTAGGGTTGCTGGCGTAGGATTTACAGGCAGTCGGGGCCCTTCCACATGCCAGATTAAATTAACTTTTAATGTGTGCTCTTTCCCTACCTGCTGGGCAACTATAGCTTCTTTTGGAATAGGCCCATGTCAAGCTACTGTACATAGTCAAGTCCTAATGCTTGGAAGCCATCTCCTGCACTATCACAAATAGGCCTAGTTAATCCTCCTTTATGACTGAGTTCACTAGTACATCCCCTTGCATTTGTAGCACATCGCTTGTAATTACCTACACTGTTATCCCACCTCCCATGTATATAGGAGTATACATTCTGTTTGGATTTGCTGGTAACGGAAGATTTATAGGTTTAGATAGTGGAGTCGGCTTTTGTGGAGTTTGAGACAGCAGTGGTGGATCTAGTCGCAGAGGGGGAGGCAGGTTTGGATATAGGGGCTCTGTGGAGCCTTCGTCAGAACGGGAGCTTTTGTCAGAACTGGAGCCCTATCTGTCTATCTGTCTCCTCCATGCCCTCAGCCTTGTACTTAATTCTGCATGTAATCCCTCTGGTTTTACTCTAGATGTTGCTGATGACGTGCTTGGGGGTCTCGGATGTGAAACTCTCTCTTCCTTTTGCAGAGTTGTCATTCATTGCCCATTCATATCATACACTTTTATTTTTAATTGCGATACCAGTGGTATATTAGAGGGTGCCGGGATCCCTTCCCTAAGCAACATGGCCACTTCTTTTACATTAAGTGCTCTCTGGCCACAGCCATTGTCTTCCTTGCAGACTTATTTGCCAGTGATTTTGCTTAGGTATTGTAATCTGCCATTATTATCTCTACCCTATCAGGATAAGGCCATGTATTTCCTACATGAACTACTTCATGAGTATATTCTATCTATAATTTCATGAGAAATTAATAACACAAATATTAATCCTTTACTCACTACTCTGCATACCACCGATAGAGCATGTAAAATCACTTGCTCTTAGGTTATTGTTCCATTGTTCTCAGTGTCACGGACCTCGAATCGGCGCGGAAGGTGTAAAGCGTGGAATCGGGAAGTTTCAAGAGATGTAGTTGTTAAACAGACAAGGGTCAATCAATCGGATGAACAGGGAAAACGGGATTAGGCAGAGAGCGTAGTCGAAAACCGGAAACAATGGTTGAGGAAAACTAGAAGGCAAACTAAACTAGATCGGCTTGGTATCGCAGAGAAACGAGTTAACTAAACGTATACTTTGCAGTGACTCTATGTGAATGACAACCATAAGTAGTAGCAGTGATAGTGTGTGATTAGTGACAGCTGTCTCTGATCAGAACTCCGGGGATGGTGAGCGCATGCGTGCATGAGAGGTGGGTGTTGCATCTTGGGAGTTGGAGTTCTGATCTGGCTGAGCTGTGACACTCAGAAGGTGAAGTCTTCGTGCTGCTGGGCTAGAGGACCTACTGAAATCCTTTACCTTATGCTCAGGGGGTTTATAACAAAGGAGTTTACTCTTCGAGTAAGATATACGAATCTTCCTTTGTATGGACTTTGGTTTATTTAAGAACAAAAGGATTACAATTATCTTAAGAAAATAAAAATAATGAAAAACGAGTGACTACGCAGAGTCTGAAAATTGTTTTCTTTTAAGAAGAGACATAAAAAAATCCCTTTAACCATGCAGGGTCAGTTTATATACACTTTTGCTTGTGGTTTCAAGCACTAGAGTCTAGGTTTTTTCTCTGGACCTCAGCACTTTCTCAAAAGGTCTCCAGATGCAGTTACGAGCACGAACTCTGAAACTGCATGTAGAAAACAAAAAGCATGCCCTTATTTGGATTTTTAACAGCCATATGATTAAATCTTTAATTATAAAAAATATATTAAAACTTGTTTAAATTTAATTTAATTTAAAATTAAAATTTGTTTTGCTTGTGTTTTTCTCATTTGTAAGTCGCTTTGTTTAATAATGTAATGTAAAACACCACACAACATTTTGATGTTTTGATCATGTTTTGGTATATTTTATTTTATATAATGTTACATATTGTAACCATGTAACTTTTTTAAAAGAGGCATTGTCAACATTTACTATTTCAATACACTTTCAATGTGTAAAATTAACTGTTAAAGGAGAATGTGAAATTAACAGTTTGTCAAAATTAAAATACCGCTCTAAATAATATATGTGGAGTATTATAGCAAGTTATTGAAAATGTATTGCAAATAAGGACTAAGATTTTTAAAACTTTTACAAATACAAGCAAGATAAAACATATTTACAAATACACAGGACTTTTTTTAATACAAAGATATATATACACAATTCCACAATGGTAGAGAGAGAGAGAGAGATACACATTACTTGTAACTATTTACCAAAATCCAAGCTTGTGCTTGGAATCAGACATGCCATGCACAGACCTTTAATACTGTGTTTTACAACAAACTCATTTTCTCTTTTCAAAAATTGACCTCTGGATCTCAGACTCATAGAATGGGGACTGCTGAAACTTTGCCCATGTCATATATGCATTCATTCCCTGTGCCTGATACTGGGAGAGCACTTTAGAAGAACAGAAAAATGTATTTGCCTGTTGTTAGATTTTCAACTCAGGAATCTCAGATTATGCCTTATGCCTGTCAGATCGTCCGTCATGGCAATTTAGACACATAGCCAAGCCATGGGAAAAGTTAAACCGAATAACTAGTTTTAGGGGTCACTAGGGGTCATTCAAATTTCAGTAAGAATGGTGTGTCAGATCAGGCAGTACTCTTTCGCCAAAACCCTGACAATAGTTTTAGCATTTTCTCTCATGCATAGAAACAATATACAATGACCAATATCATTCTATGCGGTCAAACGGTTGGCATATGTGTAAAATTGACCTGCAGAGACATTCAAAAGGTATCAAAAGGACTCAGAGTGGCGTAGTTTTGTAATCACATCAAACATCATGAGAGACGTGTCTTTATTTGAGGACGTAAGTCACGTATACAACATTTAGAGATCATATTAGACAACACTCCTGATAGAAAACGATGCGAGATGCCGTCTTTGATTTGACAATCTTGAGAGCTGTTGCTTTAGCACAGGAAGAGATTAGATCTTACATCGAAGGCATAGCGTGAGTCTGTAAGAATAGTGATTCTTTGACCTTCAAATATCGTGCACACACGAGTGAGAGCGAAAAATTCTGCTGTTTGAGCTGAATTAAATGGCAATGAATGTGCTTCAGTTACCACATCTGATAGAACTACAAACTGCAAACTTCATACCCACACAGGAAAACTCCATCCACAGGCTTAGAACACGATCCGGCTACAAAAACATACCTACTGTTAAACAAAGGATTATCAGACATATCAGATCAAATGATATATGAAGAAGCAATTTCTTTTAAACAATCATGATTTTCAGGTAAATGAATGGTGTCAAATTAGCAGACAAATTTAATGGTCAAATTTGCGGTAGCACAGAGAATAGTTTCATAATCACTTCTGTGCTGAGCCGTCATGGGTTGTGTTTCAATGTTGGATAATACCCATTTCACCTGTACAACACCAAAGGGTGTCAGAACCAATCATTTTGCATTGAATTGCCAAAAGGGCAGCACTCTCAGCCATTGCACGCTGCACAGCAGACAGCAAACACCCAGAGTGTAAATGGGCACATGGTAAAGTTCCATGTAGTCTGGCAGACCCAGGGCTGGAGAAAGGAATTTGAAACAGTTTTTAAATGTTTAAATGCAGAAACAGTCTCAGTGTGGCACTATAGTATGTGTCCCAGGAGTCAACATGGATCGAATGTTCTATGATGGCCCTGAGCTGTTTTGTAGTGGGCAGCTGAGAAGGCATCTGGCCATCCGACAGCCTTTTCTGTCCTTTTGATAAGAGAAAACCCAAACATTTGACTTTGTTTTAAATAGGTGCAATTTTGTATGTGAAACCTTGAATCCTTTGTGAGCCAGATGCTCCAGCAGTCTCAAAGTTGCAGAACAGCAGGAAGTTTCTGACTCAGCATGCGTGTCCCGGTGCGTAACTGCAAACAATGGCTGAACACTGAAACAACAGAACACAATCTACCACGCTAAACCATGCATGGTGTGCAGCTATTAATGTAATGCAATAATATACTAATGACTTAGCTGATAGGACATTGCATGTCCTTGTGGTCAAGAGAGTCAGGAAGAGTCTGTAACCCGGGATCTGATTTTGAATGAGACATATTCTGACAAATTGAGCTGAAGAAACAAACAACAAAAAAAAAACAACCTGGTCATTTTATGTAGATTTTATTTTTCAGTTTTTCATCTTTGGTTTTAAGTACATCAGAAAGAACAGATTCAATTGTCATCTGATAAATTTTATCTTTGGTCAGGCAAAAATAGCGATATACCTGAGCAGAAAAACAAAGTGTCACAAAACACAGACTGATGTCATAAAAGTCCTCTCCAAATTGATAAAATCAAAAATTCTGATTGATTTTAACTTTTACAGAAGTATATTTTATTAATGCTCCTTTAAATATTTATTTATATATTGAGTCGCCAAAAATATCTCTGTGTTTAGAGTAACATCATCATGGAATTTAAATTTTCCAAACAGGGAAACACACAGAATTCAAATTAAAATTAAAAGAATGATTTGGAGATACATTTAAGTTTGATCAGCACACTGGGTCAGCTCTTTGGCTCTTTATTCATTGTGATAATAAGAAGGAGGTGGAGGTGGAAACATATCTGATTGATGGTTTGATTGGGACCTTGCCCTCCCAGCAGCAGCAGGAGGTGGGCCATACATATGAGGAGCTGGCTGATACTGACCAGGGTGATAATATGGGACA
>JAOUWY010000075.1:10664087-10674131 GCA_025728095.1 Prietella phreatophila
ATATGTCTAAGCTGCAATGCTGTTTATGCCCGTCTGTATTTAAGTTGTCATTGTGTTGAATAAAACCATGATCTGCGTTTGTATCCTAAAACCGACCACGACCCTGATTCGTCACAGGTATAGGTTCCCTTATTTTTAGTCGGAATCCATTTTTTTAGTCCTGTTTCTTCCTCATGTGGTCTCATGGAGTTTTTCCTTGATTAAGTCCTTGATCTCTATAAAGCTGTATTGTGACACTGACTCTTATTAAAATTGCTACACAGATAAAATTTTTGATTAATTGAATTAGTTAAGACTCCAAGAAAATTACTATAAACATTCCGCTTCTAAGTTTAAACAACCCAAGCTGAAGTGTTCAAAGTGTTAGCTGGATGATATGTAGCATGTGTTAGATTGTGTTAGCATATGTAAGGCCGTAACTAAACTCCACAGGAATTGTAGGCCTGATTGTGACCACTTTAAGTGTGCAACTCATGAGACAGAGGCTCTGTGTGTGTATAGTTCTTTCAGGTTGGCATAATAGATTCTCTGTGAGAGCCAAAAATAACAGGCAATTTATTCTAACTTCCAATCAGATGGTACCATGGACAAAAACCTTAAATATAAGCTGCTCAGTTATAGTATTAGAACAGAATGTTAAACCACAAAAATCTTTCATTAGCAAAATCAAATGTCAGGACTAAACACTGACATTTTGTTTCACAGTTCTCCCTTCCTTTCCCAATATTCTCAGAAAAGTGTGTGTGTCTTTCTCAAGTAGATGGACAATGTGTCACTGCCACGAAGATTAAGCCTCTGCCACTCAGTCTTGACTTGTGCTGTTTAGACTCGAATTAAAACAGTCAGGCCCTTTGAGGCAAGCTTGGAATGTGTGTATCTGTGAGATTGTGTGTGTGTGTGTGTGTGTGTTTGTTTGTATACAACTTTAACATATACTTCTGTTATCATTGAACTTAACTGGTCTGATTTTATTTCACTGTTTTTTTCTCCCCTCTGTCACTTTCTCAATGGATGTCTGTGTGTGTCTGTATGTATTTGCACTATATGAACAGGCTCGCACTGTCTTAAACTTGCCTCGGGCAAGTTTGATGGACAGATGGACAGTCAGTTTGAGACAGAACCCTGTTCAGCCAATAGGAGCAGAGAAATCCTGCTGTGGCCACAGTGACAGTTGCTGTGAGTGATTGCATCCGGACCTCCCCCATGATGCTCTGGAGTGGAGCTAGACTAGTTTAAAAAAAATAAAAAAGTTTCTAAAGAAGGTGAGAGGTTGAGTGTGGGCCATGCTCAGCTCCCATTCACTTTGCAATCATGATTCCATCTGGGATTGTTTCTAAGTTGTGTTTTCTGCAAGGTATTTTTACATTTTTTAACTTGTTTTGTTTAGATAATCGAATACCATCTTACTGTCTTACTACATACAAGTTACATATTTAATCTGGCCACAACAGTGAACTTTTTCCCCATTATACAACTGAGTCACCTTTCCTTCTAAATCAAAACATTACTTAATATATATATATTTTTTCAGAGGAAATTGTCTGACTTTACATCTGCAAGATAACATCAGTTATTATGTAGCTTTTGCAATGATTTATTTACTTTTTTTTACATAAAATGTAAATATTTGAATGCAACATTTAAATCTGGTTTGATTTCAGAAAAACAAGGCATGCATGCATTTTTTTGTTATATTTGTAATATTGTGAATGTTTGTTATGTCTGTAAATAAGTGTTCAACCACTATGCAACATTGAGCACCTTCATGCCATGTCCAGAATGCTGCCATTCATCATCAGCTGCAGCATCAATCTAGGTTTTGATTAATGAGAGCAGTTCAGTTTGAGTGTGAAAGCAATCCAATCGAAATAAAGGTCCATTATGGGACTGTCTGTTCAGATTGTGTTAGCAAGGATAATTGTAGCATGCTCATGCTTAGCAGCATGAGTCGTGAGATGATGTTAGTGATGAGGTGGTGATATGGTTTGCTGCTTGTTGGATCTTTGGTCTGTTGAGTACACATCCCAGGTTTTTGACTCAACACAGGTGCTAGAAAGTAGCACATCATCTTCTAATCATCCAAATCATGATATTTTTTAATTACAGAAATTTTATAGTAAGTCAAGAAGTGCTTGCAGAAAACCATCTCTTCCAATGCTGCACTATATTTTAATAAAGAATAAAATGATGTGCCTTTCATTTTATGTACCTCAACTTTGACTATGAAGCAATGAAATCTTGTTATTTCTCCAGATACCTTTGGAAATCCAATTTGTTTTGGTAGTGTGAAGTCCATTTGTACCTTACATATGCACCATACAAAAAGGGATGATTTGAACTTAAACACAAACCAGGTCTGTAAATTCAATCTGCCAGAGGTGCCAACATCAACAGATTAGCTGTAACATTTATGGTTTTTGACCCCTTGTTACAGCAATACAAAAGGGAAAAAGCTGCAGTCAGAGCAAACATGAATAACATTTGCCAGCAGAAAAGCCAGGCACAACATGAAAGATGCATATTTGCTCCTGGTAGCAGTTACTTCCATTTTGTGCTGACTTTACATGCGTTGACCTGATAAATTGTGAACCTCAGTTTTTTGAACCAGCAGAAAAGGTGATGCTGTTAGCAGTGTTTTTCCCTTTCAAACATAAATCACTGTGCCACCAAGACAAATTACAAACTGGTAAGAATTCACATGAATTGTAAGTAGTTACACAGATTAGGTAGAATTATTATATATAACCATCTTCATCTTGCTTTTAAAAATTTCTACATATTATGTGTAATACAGAATAAGTTAATAAGCCTCGGCGATGTTAATTAATTGCTGTTTTCATACTGTTAGCTATGAAGGGTCCAGAATGAATTTAAATATAATTTTGAAATCTTATTAAATTTTGAAGTGAAAAGAAATAAGTACAGCTGATGCAGCAAACAATTTTTTTTAATACCATTTTTTTCTGCTTTAGAACAGTTACTGTACATTTGATGTACTTAAATAAATATTGAAAAAGAATTAAAATAGTAATTGTATCATATAAAAAGCTTGAAAAAGTTTTGACATGCTTCCAGTTGTGAAGTCTCAGAACATGATTGACTTTTTAGGTCTTAACTGACTCTCATTAAGCAGGTTAAGGATTGTCAATAAATTCTCAGACTCTTTAAATCTTGTGCTAACACTCAACAACCAAGGGCTCCTATAATCATTGAAACTGAAGATAATTGATGCCTGCAAAGCAGAGGAATCCATTAAAGCTTCAAAAATGTAATAAAAACATGGCAGTTAAGGGGAAATGTGGAAGTCAAGGCAAAGTCAGGAAGACCGCAGATAGAACTGATCATATGCTGGCCAGAAAATCAAAGCAAAATCCCCAAATGACAGGAAGGTTCTGCATGTCAGTCTGCATGGGAGAGTCATCAGAAGTAAACCTTACCTGTGACCACAGAGGTCAATGTCTGATCTACAGTATAAAAGCCAGAGGTATTTTTGCAAGAGGAACTCTTTGGCTTCATCTACTAAAGTGAAGTTTAAGGGAGAAGGTGGATGGAACACATTTGCACATGCCACCACTATAGTTCAAGAATGTCAGGTAATGGTAACATCAAACAACAGAATGAAGAACAAGTGTGATCTCTGTGACTTTATCCATGGCTTGAATGTTGCGACCAGATGGTCTGGCTTGAGTATTTCAGAAACTGTTGATCTCCTCGGATTTTCACACACACGAGGCTCTTTAGATTTTGCACGAATGCTGTTAACTAAAAAAAAAAAAAAAAAAAAAAAAAACTCAGTGAGAATCAGTTCTGCTGGTGGAAACGCTTTGTTGATAAGAGAGCTCGGAGGAAAATGGCTACATTGGTTCGAGGTGCCAGGAAAGTTATAGTAACTCAAATAATCAATCTTTACAACCGTGGTGAGGAGAACAGCATCTCAGCAGGCACAAAACATCAACTTACAAATGAGGAAATACAGGCAAAGCGATATATCAAGCAGAGGATAATACAAGTAGTACTACCATGCTAGATTTTATAATTAAGTTCTAGAAAAGCAAAAAAAATAAAAATAAATAAAGTAGAGGTGTAAGAATTTATTTTTATTCATTCATGCATTTATTTATTTGAGGATAATGTGGGTTTGGCGTTTTAGGGGTTAGTTGCATGCTCAAAGAAGAGGTGGGTCTTTAGCGTTTTTTTTTAAGCTAGTGACAGATTCTTCTGTCTGGACTGAGCTTGGAATTTCATTGCACTACTGAGGGACAGTGGTGACAACCTTGAGGTGGATGGTCTACAACAGCAGATGACCACATTGGGTTCCAATCCTGCTAGTCAGACACGCAGAAACTGGAATGGCTTCCAATCTTCTACTGTCCAGTTTCAGTGAGCCTGTGCCCATGATAGCCTCAGATTGTTGTTCTTGGCTGGGAGAAGTGGAACATGATGTGGTGTTCTGCTGTTGTAGCCCATCCAGGGGTCCAATCCCAAGAGATCAGCAGTTTATGAAGTAATCAAACTAGCCCATTAGTGCCAACATCCATGCCATGGGTAAAGTCACAGAGATGACACTTTATGCATTGTGCTAAACAGCAGCTGCACAGGTGTTCCGATTAACTCGGACAGTGAGTGTATATCCCATCCATGAGTATACTCTGGGTTGATTTATTGTCAAGAAATTATGGTGTGTACTTCACATACTACATGACTGAACATTACAGTAGCTAATGGAAACATCACTTTGATGACGTTACAGATTTTCTTCAGCATTTCTGGAATAAAACATTTGAATATGTATACAATCTAAACAGCAGTTGCGGGTGAAAGACCGTCTTGCACTATACTGCATATTTACATCATATGGAATATATGCGTCATTGTATGAATCAGTGAATGTCTGTGGAGATCTCCAGTGAGCCCATCTGTGCTTGCTAATGTTGAACACATTTCCCATTTCTGCTCCACAGTCTTCTGTCAATCCATTAATCACACACATCTGCTGCCTTCATCTACCATCCTTCGAGAGATCTATGTGTGTGAGTTCTTCTGTACCTAATTTTATCACAATAAATCATTAGTTCTACTTCAGTGCAGTCTCTGGATATCCATAGTACAGTAGCATCAACGGCATCAGCGCGATTTTGGAACCGAGAGCCGTCATCAATAAACGAGACCAAATGTGTGTGTGAGGTTCTCCGCTTACATCTGTATTCTTAGTTCTTCCAAGTTTGATATGTGGTTGCTCACATCGCTTCTACTTCTCTTTAAAAATAACTTGCTCTCTTTTGGCTCACTTTTTCTTTGCTCATTTTGTCATTTATTTGCTGTTTAAAGCCCACATTTTTCTTGCTTTCACTCCAGAGAAGTTTAATTTCACTAGCATTAGAAGTGCAAAAAAAATCTGATTTATCTGGAGTGTATGAAGTCAGAAGCAGCACCTTTTCAGACTTTCTAGCACACACAGTTGATGAGAGGATCAGTCAGAAAGCCTTGCATAAGGCTAATATCCATAGAGCGTCTATGAAAGCTAATAGCCATGTTGGGTTATTTCTTGCTAACATCTCAGAAATGTCTACCAGAGCTTTCAGCCATACTGATAAATCACATGATAATATTAGAGGAGCTTCTATGAGAACCGTTAGCCATATTGCTTAAAATCCTGCAAAAATTTCAGAAACTTCTCTAGTGCTGAGGATATGATGCTAATATTTATAAAGCTTCTACAAAAGCTGGTGCCTATACAGACTAGCACTTATTCATTTATTTTGTGTACATATAATGTGTTTGTTTTATCTAGCACTTTTCTAACACCTGACGCTGTTGCAACACAAAGTAAAAATATCCGTAAGGACCCACCTAAAAAAAAAACAAATAGAAACCCTCATAGAATTTGTATTGGCTTTAATGATTATAATGGGAACTGTATTGGTTTTAATGAAAACAGTAATGTTACCCCTACTGATAACTTGTTGCATTCAATTGGTAGCATGTTATGTTTAGTGGATACCATTAAGGAGCAGTAATGGTTTTAATGGTTAGCTGATGGTTTGTAATGGTATTTGTAATGGAAACTGTTAGAATTTCTGCAGTTGTTTCTATTATTTCTTTCAGCAAGGGAGTAGAAAAGCTATAAATGTTTTCTGCAGCCATTTGAATAGCTACTCCTAATTGGCTCATTTCTATTTTCTCTCTCTCTCTCTTTATCTTTTCTATTGTTCCTGATTAAGCCTCAAGGTGGAATGATGTTTAATTATTTTGTTAAATATTTAATTTTATTGTTCAAATGTAATTGTATTGTTTCTGTTGTCATATCTGTACACTTGTGAATAATTTGTGAAAGAGTTTGATCCTGGAAATAAAAGGTACAAAGCTGTGCATTTACATATTCTTTTTTTTTTTGTTTTTGTAGTTGCAGTCTAAACCTTTTTCTTTATTTTCTTACATATTTACTTATTTATGCGATGTGTTACTTCAGTCAATTACAAAATGTAGCTATCTGTCTGCTTTATTTTTATTGGATATGAGTAAAATGTAAAGGCAGTCCGTTTAAGAGTGAAGTGTGATCGACTCAGAAACCTGTTTAATCTCCATTTATTGTCTATAATGGTACTGTAAGTATACATCATTTCCCACACAAATGCTAAAGATGAAAACGCTGTTTCTCAGACACCCTTCAGCAGTTATAGATTTGGGAGAAACTCTAGGTGCACATTTTATTGTGGATTTATGATGTTGTAGCCGGCCTCTGTCTCTATATCTCACTAGAACACCGTAACTGTTAGAAAATATGCATTATACATTCTGTTGGCCAAAACATGTTGAAAAGAGCTTCAGAAAATAAAACAAACAAAAGAAAAACAGTCAAGGCTTATTAAGGCAATTGGTTTCCATAGTGGGTTTTGTTCAATATCAACATCAATTACTGTAATGCAATGTAAATTTTGCATAATTTTATGAAGAGCATAATTCATCCAATAACATGATGATCAACACCAGTGGGACCTGATTTACAATGGCAGTGTTGCATGTGTGTGTCCTGTGATGAACACTGTAATTAACCCCATATGAGACTCAGTGGGATGCTCCTGCCTGAATGCATGCGCGCGTGTGTGTGTGTGTGTGTGTGTGTGTGTGTGTGTGTGTGTGTGTGGGTGACGGTGATTGATGATATTTTGGAAAAGTGAAAACGGAGGTTAGCTGTCTGAGATGCATACCAGAGAGGATGAAGGAGGCCATTGTAAAGCTTAATGCACACTCCAGGGCTTTGACCCACCCTGCTGTCTCTCTCTTTCTATGAGGTTATGGATGGCTATATGTCAGAGTATATTCAGACTTTCTATACAAGTTATCTTAATGTGTGTTGTAATGTGTATATGGGTGTAGGATGCCGTGAGTATGCCAACTTTGCTTGAAATGTTTTGTGTGGGTTTATAAAGTTTATGGCAGTCTGGGTTCTTGCTTAGCGTGTAATACTATACTAATTTTGTATGTATGTGATGTACATGCTGTACGTGGAGTGTGTCTTGTGAATTGTAATCACAAGCAGGTGTTTGCATGTGCATGTTTGGCATTTGTACAAAATATACATTGTCATTCTATCATACCCAGTTTTAGTGTGTGCTTGATTTTGAAGTTTATGGGTTGGTGTTAGAGACTCATTGTGTTTCCATTTGACAATATTAAAATGAAAGATTACAATAATAGCGGTAAATATAATTTTAGATGGTTAGAATCTAAAAATGAGCACTTCTACAAGACTTTGTTGTTGATTTTTCCACAGATATATTGATGCAATTGTCAAGTTTCTCAAACGTACTGTAAAAAGCAGCTGATTCCCACATATTTCTCTGCACAAGATGTCAAACGAACATGTGCCTTATTTTCTACTGACCATTTCTGCTAACCATTTCTAATGAACATTACCATTTCTGCTCAACATTTCTGCTGAACATTTCTGCTGAACATTTCTAATAAACATTTCTGCGGAACATTTCTAATGATCATTTCTACTTAAAATTTCTGCTATACATTTCTAATGACCATTTCTGCTATACATTTCTAATGACCATTTCTGCTAAACATTTCTGTTTAACATTTCTGCTAAACATTTCTGCTTAACATTTCTGCTTAACATTTCTGCTACATTTCCGCTGAACATTTCTGCTGAACATTTTGCTAAACATTTCTGCTAACCATTTCTACTGCACATGTGCCTTAATTAGCTTTTTCTGCCAGCTACTATGGTGACAAACAGGATTAACTGATCGGGTAATGCATTTTTCCAGTTTACTGATTGAAAGCTACTAGTGGGCTAGATACACTAGTGATGAAGGTTCAGACATTACAGTTGAATAAAATCGGTCTCATAAGTTGTTTCTAGGAATTAAATCTGCAATAGCGGATATTGTGTGCTATGAGGAACCGCAAACTACAGCTGGGCAGAGACCGATCAAGAGGAGAAGACCACAGAAACATTATTGTCTGTGTATATGTTTAAGAAAAATCACAGGAAAAGACTTTCAAATGAAGTCTGACACCATATTTACAGATCTGACTGGATGAATTAGCTGGATATCTTTTCCCTGTAAGTGAAAGTTTTCGGCAGCACTGGTTAAGCTAGTATGCTTGGCTACTTTACCTGCATAGAATAATAATTAAAGGAATTTTTATTATTTTTTTAAATACCACTGCTGCTTCTATAACTGCCTGGAATCCACCCAATATCCATGAGCATGTTGTACTTATCAATTTAATTTTCCAGATCACACAGTGATTTTATTTAGCATATTTCTTAATCCCTCCAGTAATTAATTCCTGCCGATGGTGTGTGTCGTTGTGTGTGTGTGTGTGTGTGTGTGCGTATATAGAGGATATGCCAGTCTTTCTTTGGTGTGTGTGTGTGTGTGTGTGTGTAGGTGTGCACTAAAAGCCTCCATACTCCCTGTGGTAAAGTCCTGTATTGTGTCAGTCAAACGCCAGTCAGTGAGGAGGGACACTCCAGCAGAGCCGCTGACTGATGAGGAAGAACTGTCTCTCTCTCTCTCTGTCCCTCAATCCATCCTGAAAGCCGTAATGTGAGGAGGTGAGAGTGACACTCTAACCTGATGCCTCGTGTGTGGGAACACCATTGTGCCCCAAATGCAGACGGCGAGCGAGATGAGGCGAAAGAAGAACGTGGAAAAAGGGGGAGAAAAATAAGAGCAAGGGAGCTAAGGTGACTCGCCCGGCCTGGTATGCTCGATAAAGCAAGTCAGCTCGTCTTACTGGAACTGAATGGAG
The DNA here is from genome assembly GCA_025728095.1 of Prietella phreatophila. Lineage (NCBI taxonomy): Eukaryota > Metazoa > Chordata > Actinopteri > Siluriformes > Ictaluridae > Prietella > Prietella phreatophila. The sequence continues at coordinate 10,673,361 of JAOUWY010000075.1, forward strand.
CGGATGTATGTGAGTGTGTGTGAGAGGGAGCGAGGAACCAGTAAACAGAGTCGAGACTAAGAGATGAACACAAAAGCTAAGAGCTAATGGAGAGGTCGAGTATTAAAGGACGGGTCAACCTGAGACACACCACCACTAGACTGTCGTGAATATGTTCTATGCACTACTTAGCAATGAATGTCCTATTGACCAAGGCCACCTATTTAGATTTTTTTTTTAAGGATAATAAATGATTGTAATTCTATATTGTAATGTGTACCATGTATAGAGATCCTCCTAATAGCAGAAAAAAACATCCAAATGTCCAAAAGTCGATGTTTTAAACACTTGTAATTAACCCTGTTAAAGCATACAGTAATCTGGAAGATTTTAAGGGTCGGTTGTAATTTTTTTTTTTAAGGATTTCTTTTTCTTTATTAAATTCCACAGTAAAAACATTTTAGCTGTAAATCACACTGACTCTTGTGAATCTGGCCCCTGGTGAGACAGATGTTTGAAGACTGATGCCAGAAGTCATTGTCTCGTTAGTGTTTTTTAAATTTTTTTTTATGTATTATTTTTTTTTTACATCCTGCAATCCACTCCTTATTAATTTGATTAATATGACAGGACACCATTAATTTCAAGACCTGCTGATAGAAATTTGTGTAAATCTTGGAAAGCACTCTGAGGAATGAGCTCTTATTTATAATTGAGTTACAGATCAAAATAGAGGAGAAATAGAAAAATTAAACATGAAACAAAAATGAAATAGAAAATGAAATATATATA
>JAOUWY010000075.1:10810454-10821254 GCA_025728095.1 Prietella phreatophila
TGCCATTGTATGCAGGGACCCACAAGCAAGACCCGCTGCCACATAGGCTTTGCCCACCAACCCCGAAGTGGCTTTACTTGGTTTTGACGGTAAAGCCGGCCTCCCTAAATTACCTGCCGTTGATGGAGAGAGGTGGCTCGCCAGCACCTCCTCCACCTTTGGCATCTCCACATAGCCGTGCTGCTCACTCCCCATGATGGCTGAGTTATTGCGGGGTTATAAACATGGGTAGTGTATGGTTTTCTCCAGAAGTGTGATATCTCATAATGCACTTCTGGAAAAAAAGGGGAGTTTTCTGCAGTGTGAGGGAGCTTTGTGTTTATTTTCACTGGAGAGGAAGCGCTCATCCAGCCTGCTATGAGCCACTTCCTCTTTCCCGGGCCAGTCTAGATTCAACTTCTGAACCGCCCTAGTGATAACCTCAAGTAGCTCTTTATATGCCTGAGAGCTGCTGTCTTTTTTTGGTGCAATGGCACCCTCTACCGACTCCTCGGAGTCAGCGAGGATGTTTTGGCTTTCCATAGGGGAAGGAGGAGTCGCAACGCGAGCCGGACCCGGAAGACAGAGCAAGAGATAGTGTTGCGCTCATCTCTGGCTCCTCTTCCAAATCCAAACAAGAACCCCAAGCCCTGAGACCCAAATCCGCAGGGCTCTGAAACCCAACTCCCTTCGGACGAGAAGAAAGCGAGCAGAAAGCATAGTTGCCTAATTGTGAAACATTCACTATGCTGACAGTCAGACCATTCGAGGGCTGCTGTAGCATGTTCTGCGCCCAAACACTTCACGCAGAAAGCGTGTCCGTCTCCTCCCGTGATGAAACGGGAGAAAGGCGTAACACACTTTCTGAATTCTCCCTCGCTCATTCTTTCACTGTCTTTTATTTTCTTTTTTTTTAAAAAGGGATAGAAAAGTTGATAGATATTGAGAAATACAGAGTAGAAATGAAGCGTTTCTTTCTCTTTGTCACACAAACCACAGACATGCAGTCTAGCTGAAGATAATAAGGCTGGCGGCCTGGTTCACAGGTGCCATATATATATCATGCGATGCGCTTAATTGCCACGTCACCTGATCATGGCAGGCCTACAAGTAGAGGCATGATTTTACACAAACTTCAGATACGAGGCGCTCCCATATTGTTATGCTAAATGCAATGTCGAAGTTCCCTTTGAAAGGGAACACCTGACTCTAATTTCACCTTCAAATTAACAGCTAATCCTAGAGATTCACATACTTTTGCCACTCACAGATATGTAATATTGGAACATTTTCCTCAATAAATAAATGACCATGTATAATATTTTTGTCTCATTTATTTCATTGGGTTCTCGTTAGCTTCTTTTTGGACTTGTGTGAAAATAAGATGATGTTTATGTCATATTTATGCAGATACTGTAGATAGCAAATTCTAAAGGGTTCACAAACTTTCAAGCACCACTATAAGATGTTCAATATGGATGATAGTAAGCTGTGTATAATAAGATGAGTTCTGAGGAGCCAAAAATGAATCATAACAGTATTAAAACAAAAACAAAAACAAACTGTGTCCATCAGGTGTGTAGACCAGCATGGGGAATTAATAATTATTATTATTTTTTGCATCATCTTTCATCTTCATTGAAGCTTATCCTCTTTGTTAATCTTCTTGCATGCATGAATTCTGGACTCCTCTCTCCTTCATCATCCACAACTTCCTGCATGACTCTGAAATGTTTGCCCCCAACCCTCTGTCGCTTTCCTGTGTCTAATTGTCCTCAGCTGTAGTGTGCACAACTAAATGGGACCATAGGGAACAGAGATTTGTAATTTCAGGGAACCGTAGAACAAAAAAAAAGAGGGGAAATTGGTGGCAGGCCACAGAAATTAGCATTCTTTAAGGCTTCCACAGGCATTAAAGATTAAACAGCCACTAAGTCCCAAAGAGTCTCATGAGGCCGGATAAGAAGGTGCAGGGGGTCAGGATCATGTGCCGCTCGCCCTTTGTCTGCAAGCTTAGAGCTACAGACGGGGTTGTGTATCGTTATCGTCCTCCTGCTGTGTGAGTCTTAGAAGATGGGTTTCATCCATTATTGATGTCTGTTTGGAGCGACTCTGCTCTGCTTCATTGGGTTTCTGTTGGCTGCAGTCATATCTCTATTACACTATTGGAACTCTGTAAAACTCACTCACACACACACGTACACACAATCTCTTAGATCTGGCAAAATCCTTAAATGCCAAATCTATCCACTTACATTTTAATTTAAATGTAATTAAAATATGTATTCAAACATTCTATATATACTCTTTAATGCATCCACTATGAGTCAGCCCCTTTATGGATTGAGGATACACCCAAAGTGTACTTCCTAATGTAATCAAAAAGTCTTTAAACATAAAAGATCCAGGCATTTGGCTGCTGATAGCATCTGATTTCCTGCTCATTAACTCAAAGTTATTTTCTCATATCTACTCACTTATTAGGTCATGGTGTATGCCCATGCATGTGTGAGTCATATTTGTATTATTCAGCCATGTTAAAGCTCAGTGACAATACTTATATAATACTATTATTATAACTATTGTTACAGGTATTCCCAGTTTTTCTCACCAAAAACACATTTGTTCCTAATTCCAAAGTTTAGAAATTTTAAAGAATCCAAGCAACCACTACAGAGGGGTTAGAATTCAATTATAAAGGATATAGAAAATTCCCAATCTGTGTTCTTGGCAAGTTTATCTGAAGTCTGGGATTATCTCAGTTATAACCGAGCATCATGCAAATAATCTCTCTATGCTCACACTCAGAAATGCAGCCTGAATTCTGTTATACACCACACACATTCATATGAAATCCACTCAAGCTCATATGGCCATGCTATTTTATCTCCTCAGTACAACTTTGCTATAGACCCACACACACACACACGTATACACGAACACACATGTACGCACACACTCCTGATAGCATGCTGAATGGCAGAATACAATGTATTTTCTTGAGCTATTCTGCATGGTATCACCATTTGTTTCTTCATTGAAAACCCATTGAGTGCATTACAAAACAACACTTTACAAAGGCAATGTGACATGTTGACTGCTCAAAGTACTTACACTATGATCAATATGTTCTAGTCCTGTATTGCGACACTATAATGGCACAGAAACCACGCTTACATCAGAAATCATAAAAGCCTGACAACCAGTGAGATGACACTTAGCCTGCTTTGTGCATTGAACATTTACACTAAACTCACCAAAATGTGTAATGATATGAAAGAAAAGAACCTGCCATCTGTACAGATAGGTTACTTCTCAAGTTGACCTTGTGGAAGAAAAGCTGTTTTCTTTTTGTCAAGTCAGATGGAAAATGTAGCTGTTGCAGTCCACTTGATGATTTCACATAACTTGTACATTTAAAAAATAAGAAAAGAAAAAAGAAATTATCTGCTGCAAAACTTGACTATTATGTATGTGGGAAAAATCTTGAGTTTCCACATCTGAAATGTGGGACTTGTGGAGTGAATTTTGTTACATTATGCCAGTCTCACTTTATTAATTTTGAAATACACATACATACTCAGGTCTGTCAGTGATCGGCACCTGAGGGGTTTGCATCTGTGTATATGTGTGCATGTTTTTAAACAAATAATTAACTGAGTCTGTCTAAGAACAAAAAAGGCCCTTGGTGTTTTTTTGTTCTTCATTTTTTTGTTGCTTTGAGGTTAACCCTTATGGCTCATTGCTTACGCATGTCCCAATACTGTGTGTAAAAGAAAATATGACACTGGTAATATTGCTGTCTCACCAGATTCCCTGGTTTGATGCTGAGCTTGGTTTACACACTATGGAGTTTCATACATTCTCTGAAAGTCCAAGTTGGTTTCCTCGGAGTTCTGTGGTTTCCTTCCACTTCACAAAACATGCTGAAAGGTGGATTGGCTATGCTAAGTTGTTCCTAGGTATGTGAATGTGTATATGTTCATCTCATGCCCAGAAATGGGCTGAAATTATTCCTGCCTCATTCCCAGTGTTCCTGGGATATGTTTTGAATGAACCATGATCACTGGGGGTAAAGCTAAATTACTGAATATTAATTAAATGGAAATTGGCAAGTCCATCATTATTTAAAATCTCAAATTGGGAATGCATATTGAATGCAAGTGTGAGATGAAATTTGCAGATGATAATAGTGGGACTCATCAGCAACATCATAACAGCATACTGAGTGGAGATGGAGCAGCTAGTGGACTGGTGTCAGCTCAACAATCTGCCTCTTAATGTTGCCAAGGCAAAGGAGATGACTGTGGACTTTAGGAAAACAGTGTGCATCACTTATCACTGCTCACTGTCATGGGGGCTCTCTGCCCTTGATACAAGACAAAGGCTGCATCCAAATATCCCTTCTACCCTTCTAGACAGTAAGCGAAAAGCAGTATGCCAAAGGAGTTCTCAGTATTCATAAAACCGTAGGTGAGAAATACCCATATGACCTACTGCTTCCTCGATTCTGCGCTAGGGAATACATGGATATACACTATCCCATAAGGCCACATGACTAAAATAGAATGAAGTAAAGAATAAGAAGTGATGGAATGCAATTGGTTGCTTCTTTTGAAGTTGTAGGTCATATGACAATGCCAACATGGCAGATGTAGTACATCTAGATTGTATTCATACTACACATTTATACGATCAGTATGTACTGTATCAATGGCCAAGCAGTAGGTACTGAATCAAATGCACAGTCCACGATTCCGGATACAGCCCTATACCACAAACACTGCACAAGAGGATCAACCATACTCACTGAGAAGGCACTCTCATATACTCTGTCATAAACTCTCCTGTAGAGACAGTTAGTTCGTATCTCTGAGTGCACGTGTTTGATGACCTAACCTGATGATAACGCCATGTCCTTGGCCAGAAAACCCAGCTGTGCCTCCATTTTGTATGCTCACCACACCATTTCCTCACCACTTTTTACAGAGGTGTCATCGAGAGTGTCCTCACCAGTTTCATCACTGTATGATAAGGTGAATCAGACTGCAAGTGCATAGTGAAGACAGACGGAGAACATCATTGGGGTCTCTCTGCAACTGATACAGAACATATACCACAGACACATGACCAGAAGATTAGCCATAGTGATTAAGGGCATGCTCATCATTCCCATAAACACTGCCATCCGGCACAAGATAATGAAGTGTCCAGGCCAAGATTTCCGATGTTCCAGATTCTGCAACAGCTTCTAAACACAAGCTGTCAGCACTTTCAATAATAAACTGCCTTTTACCCACCTCCCTGAATTAATGGACACAACCCCATCACACTCCAGACACTTTAACCAGTAACCTCTCAGTGTATTTATCTTTTTCCCACTCATCACCTAACTCACAGTTACATATTCATGACAAACACTATACCATTTTATTACAAGCAGTTACAACATGAAGTTAATTTATTTATTTGTTTAGTTCACACGTGTGTTTTGTTTTGGTTTCTGTCCTGACTCCACACTTGTCATGTTATGGGTTGTTTCTCTCATTGCAGTTTGCCGATTGCCTGACCTCTGCCTGTCTTTGGATTTCGACTTTGCATTGTGTTTTGCATTTGTCTGCCCACTGTGCTCTTTAAGTAAAGAATTAACTGTGATTGTGTCCGTCTCAACCCATCTGCACTCACTTTATCTGTCATAGAATGAAATACAGTAAAACCAAGTAGCATTCTCCATTAAATATGACACACCCTAATACCCTTGTGGTGTGTGGTGAGCATTATCACCACAAGCAGGATAGAAGTCCCTGAGTTATAGTCAGTGACAACCCTGAAATATGGGGTCACACTCAAGGCTGCCTGAGCGCACTGAGTGATCTGACACTTCAGCGCGAGAGGAAATACCTGACATTCTGCAACAAGGAAACACCTTGTTAGTGAGAGTTTTCAGAGTAGAATGACCATTCTGGTTTGAACTGACAGGAAGGCTACCTTAACTGAAATAACCACTCTTTCCAAACATGATGAGCAGAAAAGCATCTCAGAACGCACAACACATTGAACTTTGAGGCAGATGGGCTACAGTACATCTGCCTCAACAACACATCATGTTCCACTCATGACAGCCAAGCACAGGAGGTTACATTGGGCACTGACTCACCCAAACAGGACAGTTGAAGATGAAGGCTAAAATGAAAAAATCCCTGATTAATAAAAAAAGTCATAATTTTATATTTTCAAAACATTGACAAATATACAATTGCACACCCCAAGCTAAACTTCTGCAAAGAGGGGATTTGAAACATTTTAAGGCAAAATTGTTAGTAAACAGTTCTGATAAATACTGTGTATAACATACATCAGAAATATTTAAGGTAAAAAAAAATTTTTTCAAAAAACAGTTCATCTTTTCTATTGGACTGAGATGGGAAAAAGTAGACAAATATACAGATGACTGTAGGTGGAAATCAAGTTTCATTAACCAAATAGTGCTCTGATGCTCTCCATTACTGTGATTCAGTTTAAGCAGCAGCTATGTTATGCACTGTCCATGGCTGGGGAGTCCCAGCACTAATATCGAATTCTTTTGAACTCAATTGAGTGCTGAGTTCAAAAGAAGGGACTATTGATTACTACTGCAGTTTGCATTTGTATGTGCTATTTTGCTCTCGGCAGGCAAGAAAGTTCATAAGCCATCATGGCCCCATTTATCCTGACCTGGCTCCATGCAGTCAGTGTGAACTGTGTTGTTATTGTCCTCTGCATCTATTGTATTGTGCTGCACTTGTCTGTCTATTAATGCTGTAGTTTTGCACAAGGCTCTTGTCTTTTCTTGTTTTTGTCTTGGACTTGTCAGTATAAAGCCCCTGTATTGTCTTTTATGCTGTTATTGGCCCAAGAGGCACAATTTTATCTGACATACCAGACAGAAATCTGTTTGTTTGCAATCCATGAAAAGGCATGCTGTATACTTTTCCACCTGAGCAGACTGAAGAGACTGAACAGATTCCATATTTATAGGAAAGCATATAAAATATTTTCACATTTCTGGAGCATTTTAATCATGGCAAACCCTTGAGTGAATCTTGGTCGGGTAATTGGAAATACAGACAGATGCAAGTGCTGTTTTAGCTTTTTACTAAAGAGAGGCAGGCCGATAAATCCCAATCATGTTTCACAAATGTAATCAAAAGCTGGCAAATGGTGAATGGCAAACAGGATAAACTAGGCAAAATGAGAATCAGAAACGTGAGGACAAAACAGGATCAAAACCATGAAACCAAAAACACAATGAAAATAGGCTTGGTACGGGTCTGCCAGAAAACACAGGACAGGCTTGCCGGGGTCAGATGGCTGAGACCAGGCATGAGCATAGCTTGGTGGGCCGTCTTGTCGGCCCCCTGCGTGAGCAGAGCTTGGTGGGTCACATAATCAGCTTCGGGTGTGAGCAGGGCTTGGTGTGCCACCTCGTAAGCCTCGAGCATGAGCAGGGCTTGGTGTGCCATGTTACCATGTTGAACTCTGGATCAAGCTCTGCAGGGGAGACTACCTCGTGGGTCTCAGGCTGGAGCTCTCGAGATGAGGCCACCATGTCAGCTTCTGGAGGGTGCTCTGCAGGTGAGACCGCCACATCGGCACATTGGAGCTTAGCTGTGGAGGCTGCCCAGTTGGCCTCGGTTTGGAGGTTCAGCCTCTGGCTCCCTCTCATAGTATGTGGTGAACGGCCTTTTGGGTTTGGACACAAATTTTTTCCAAATCAACCTGAAGGTCTGCATTATCAAAAATCACACTCATTAGGAACACTGAATCAGCCATGCTTGCCAGGCCAAAGCTGCCTGTGGCGATTAGGAGCTCTGCCCATTTGCATGCTGGAGCAACGAACCAGGACAACATGAACCCTGGCCACAGAATCCCTTTGGGCTTTGGGTTTAACAGGCTCTTGAAATAAAATTGACACTGGAGGAAGAATCCATTCAGAGAGCTTCCAGTGCCACACCAAATAAAACGCTGGCATGGTCTCCTTACAGTAGCTCCCCTCTCACCTTCCTGCTGCATTCATGGTGAGCGCGAAGTATTCTGTAATGGAGAGGCTGGGATGGATGCAACTGCAGTCTTGGCATTTTTATTAAAGACAGGCAGGCAGATAAGTCCAAATCGTGTAGCACAAACACTGTCAAAAGCAGGAAAATGGTCAGGCGAATGGCAAACAGGACCTTGCTCTGGCGCGAGATGAAATCTATGACAAGATCAGTACCAGCTGATGTCTAAGAACAAGAGTGTGAATTTGTCAGGTGAATTCATGTGGTTTATCCCCTCATGAAACTGTTTATTTTTTATTTCTTTTTTTTTGTCAGATGGATGTTACTGCAATCAGCTACCCTGACAAGAAAGGTCTGCTCATGGACCACTTTCCCTATAATCCATTTCTATTTATTTATTTTTTTTAATGGGACAAACTATACCATTAAACTATCTATATACATAGACAATGGGAAACATTGTGTGTGAAAACCCCAGGAGATCAGCAGTTTAGGAAGTACTCAAACCAGCCCATCTTGTACCAAAATCATACCATGGTTAAAGTCAATACATCTAATTTTTACCAATTCTGACATTTGATGTGAACATTAACTGAAGCTCTTGACCTATATCGGCATGATTTGATGCACTATGATGCAGCCACATGATTGGCTGAGTGGATAACTGCATAAATGTGCAGGTCTACAGTTGTCCCTATTATAGTTTAAGTTGTTATAAATGCAAGCTGTTGAATAGAAATTATATGATTTTGAATTTTAAAAATGCCAACAATAGCACTTTATACTAGATAGAAAGGCAATGAGAAATCATACAGCAAAAGTACAGTGATACAGTGAGGAGAGAGTTTTGACAATAAAAAAAAACTCTGAGACGGAATGAGAGCAGTCCTTACCAACTAACTGTGCATAATGAATCTGATCTGATCATTCAATTAAGGGATTTTGACAATGACTGCTCTGTAGCAGCTCATTATATATTATCAAACCAGTAATATAGCTAAAGGTTGAAGGCAACTTGCAGATTTCCACAGCAGGTAGCTCACAGAGCCATGAGGCTGGTGTTGTTTGAAACCAACTGAAAAGCTCTTTCTAATGATTATAACATGGTGCTTATCAGTTGCTGTGCTGGACGGCTTCACAAGTGCAGACAATGTCCTGTTTTTTTCTTCATGAAAAAATTTAACCATGTAACCAGTGCTCTCTTCCTGCAACATTAAATGGTGCACTTATATACTGCTTTTATCCAAAGCAGTACAAAGCTTTACACTGTGTCTAATTCACCCATTCATACACATACTCACACACCAATAGTAGCAGAGCTGCCATGCAAGGTGCTAGCTTGCCATCGGGAGCAACTTGGGGTCCAGTGTCTTGCCCAAAAACACTTTGGCATGTGGAGCATGTGGGCTGGTAATCAAACCGCCAACCCTACGATTAGTGGACAACCCACTCTACCAACTGCGCCACCGCCACCCCACATCAGTTGATGTCCCACCAACAACAAAATGTATGATGTTAAAAAGGTGAAGCACTGGCATTTTACATAACAGATCAAGATAATATTGACACAAAATGATCAGGGGCTTGACATAAAACCTCAACCAAGCATCCCTCTCATGGTTCCCCATATGTGCGTTGTTCACAGATAGGTTATAGGAACTGCACTATAAACACATTGCAGTGAGCCAGTTCCTGCAGTCACAAGAAGGTGCACATGCAGATGCATATACTGTACATATGCAATATCTTTCACATTAGAACATTTGCCAGCTTGCATTGACCTCTGGTAACCTGGTATCCAGAAAGTCTTTTCCTGGCCTTCCTCTTTTCTTTCTCTCATGGGCTTATCCTGTCTTTCTCCACACTGCACGCTCTCGACCTGCAAAGGATTCTGCTGTCCAATCCTGCTGAGCTTCTTGCTGGCTCACCATTCAGCTCGGCTTTGCCAGTGTGCAGTTGAAGCTAAAGAGGACTTATCTGTGTTTCACTCGAGGAATTACTACAGTTACAGATGGTGCTTAGTATCTGTTTGTTCGCTCTTAGGAAGAGCAGAGCAGAGGAGGCGAATGGAACCAAAGTGGATTTGGAATGCCCAAGCTAGGAAAGGTTTTAAGATTTGGATAGCGAATTTGCAGGAAAGCTGGCTGGTAAAGGTGAATAATGTTGGAAACATAGTTTCCAAAGTAGCAGCTTGGGCAGAAGTTGAGGAGGGGGTTGATGGAACCTCCCAATGGTTAAATAGTCTCTGAGGTTCTAACATGGGACAGTTTTAAAGAGCAGAGCAGTGTTATGAGGTGTGCGGTTTATTGTGTGTGTGATGTGCTACCAAATGAGTTCTGAATCTGCTCCCTGGACAAAAAGGGATCTTATCTTCACACCAGCTGATGACAGACAGCTTCCCCACAAAACAAAAGAACAACAGTTTTGGTAATTCAAATATGCTTAAAACGATATGGATGAACATATATGTATATCTCCTTCAATTCAGTCTAACTCTCATATGTGCAGTATGATTGGGGGAAAAATGATCTCTGTGTCTGAGTGAAAATCTGCTCATCCTTCTCTGTTACTCCCATCTCACCATCCACATAGTAAAACAACAGCCTGGAAAAATGATAGACTACCTGTCATCTTCCCCATTGGCACTGAGGTGATTTAATTAATTGCTTTGAAACAGGAAAAAACACACAACTGCCTACCAAGGGGGAAGGTAATATGGTGTCATTAGCTTTAATAAATGATTTCATTGTAAATTCATTTATAATGATCAAAGAAGCATATGCTG
>JAOUWY010000075.1:11029188-11039808 GCA_025728095.1 Prietella phreatophila
AAGTCCTTATGTCCAGCTTATTGCAGCTTTTTAGATTCTAACATAGCATATAAAAATGACATTCTCATTTTTTTCAAGATTATGCAAGATTATTTTCCATTTCCATGCTGGAGTTCATAGATTTGAGCAGTGAATAAATAAAGAGTGCACAAAGTATCCCCTGCTGCACTTAGTTCTGCCTGAAGAATCAGCTGGAAAATAAATAAGCTGATTGCTTATGCAAACCACAGCTCAGCTGGAACAAATATGAAAAATGGCTACTGTATGTTTAATCACTCATCAGACAGAAAAGCACAATTGATGCTGACAGCTGCACCTACTGCAATGTCTCACAAACCATTTAACCTGTAGGGGCAATGATAAAACATGAGATAGACAAGCTTTAATCAGTGTGTGTGTGTGTGTGTGTGTGCACTGCATATAGATGTATTCATTGCCATACTCTGTTATCTCTTGTCTTATATATCTCAGTCAGCAACCTGGCCAGCTACATTTTAGTTATGAAAGTTTTCCCATGTAGGTAAAAAATGAAAGCTTCATATTAATTTCAGATCAGCACAATGGTGCCAATGATATTGAAGGTAAGGTTTAAATAATCCGGAAAAAAAATACAAATCAATAGCAATAGGATGTGTCTGCACAAGATCAGGTTTTTTTGTGGTTATAACACTGTATATAAGTCACTGGCTATATCCACAAGCTATAGTAGTTTCCTTTGACACCTCTCTCAGACAAGCAATTCGTATTTGTCACTCACAGGAAGGAGAGGAGTAGGGAGGGAAAAAGGAGTGAAAACAAACAGTGCTGAGAAATCCATCTGGCTGAAGGAATGAGACAATGAGAGACAGTGACAACAGCTGGCAGAGACTTCCACATCCAGGTTGTGGGATCTAATCCACAATTGCTGAGTGAAAAACTGCCTTTAAAAAGAGTCACTTCCATCTCTTGACATTGACACTGGATTTTGTGTGTAAAATGGCTACCTCACCACTACACTCTCTCAAGTTCTGTGATTTACATTATCTTTTCAAGCATAATCTTTTCCTTTGACCAGAAACTCAATTTCTGAAGGGGCCACTCACAATTTAAAGTGATCTTTTAATGGAATCGCTTGAAAAGTTATAACATGCTAGTGTGACCCAAAGATTTGTAACTGATTTAACATAACAGCAGTTTCACCATCTGCTAGTCTACATTAGTCAGTTGAATGCTGACCAGATCTCAAACAGGTTTCACAAAACAAAAAAAACAAACAAACAAACAAAAAAAACTACTTTCACCTTTTTTAATTATTCATGTATTGCATTGGTGCCTCACAACCAGTTCTCTCATTGGGATTAATTTCTCCTGTGGACAAATTCACAGAGCAAATATTACCGTTGACACTTCTCTTACCTCCGGGTCTGTATTAAGGTCTGATTGGATTGCGAAGGCAAACCTCACAATGGACCATTCTAATTTATCACAGGACCGTAAATGTTTCACACAGCACTGAGATAAGCACCAGTGGTAGTACATATTCTGCATTTGTGCTCCGTACTTTTGTAAATGCAGGAAAATATTTTTTTTCTCCTCACACGCCTGCTGAGTCCAGAAAGCTGGCTGTGCAAAGGGAAGGGAGATAAAACAAAGAGAAGAGAGTATGTGAGGTGGGGGAAATTAGCTTCTTCCAAGGTCAGTCAAAGAACTCAGATCTGCTTAAACAAATTAATCTGTTGGCTGCAGGGTTGGGGGGGATAAAGTGACAAAATGCCCAGAGAAACAGAAATGGAGGAAAAGACAAATAAAGAGGCAGAGGACATAGCAGTGATTAGCCAGGCAAAGAGCATTTCATTTTTATCCTTGCACAAATCTGGGCATTATATCTTCTCCAGTGCTGGAGAAGCACATTTTTATATCTTGTCAAGTTAGAAGCTACCAAAATACTGTTTTGATAAATTAGTTAGCCACAATGAAGTTAATCTGTAAAACTAAAGAAATGCAACTGTTTTTATTTTCATTTGTGCAGATAATTGTTACGTACAGGTAGTGGAGACAAGCGCGGGCCGAAATGAATCCAGGAAGCGAGAAACACTAGGAAGTCCGTAATAACAATAAAGGGATAATCCAGGGAATCGTGAATCGAAGTCTGTAAACCAGTTAAATCCGAGAACGTCGTTTAAGTGCTTGGTAACGACTGTTCGTGGTACAGTGCGGTTACTTCCAGCCGTGCTTAAGTAACCTTGCATGTCACACAGGTGTATGCACTCAGTAATCCGGTGAACTCAAGCGCAGGCGATGCTAGGAAATGTAGTTCTTGTTGGTACTGCGACTACGAGTTCGCCGCAGCGTTAAAATAATTTATTGCACAAAATAACACAATGTATATTTTAACAGTTATCGATTTTGATATTCACTGCTCAATCAGATTAATAAAACTCTCTGCTGTCACTCCTGATTGCCCTCATAACTTAACCAGCGGGATAATTAACACCAATAACAAAAGATTTAATGAGCTCCCCATGATTTCTAATGTTTTCCTTTTGTTTGTATGTGTAATGTTTGTTTGTGCATGTATCAGATCTGCAAAATCACAAAGCTCATAGTCTCCCCCAAAGGGAGTTATTTTATTTAACAGAGAGCACTGCTCCAGATCTACCCAAAATGCCCTGTTTCAAGTTTAGATATTACTTCTGTAACACGTCTATTAGCATATTAACATATTCCCGCCCAAAGGCAGGCTCGAAGAAAGAAGGCGAGGCTTCAGTGAATTCAGGTGCCATGTTGTGGAGATGCTGTGTGTTTCAGTTTGAAAGAAAAACCTCTATGTTTGGCCTTCTGAAAACAGACGAAACTAGAAATCAGTGGTTACTGTTTGTTTATAATGTTGTTCCTGAGCAGTACAACCCAAATGTTTGCTTGTGCATAGCACATTTTTCAGAGTACAGCTTCCTGAAGCTGGGCAATTAGAAGTCAGGCTACACACAATGGCTTCTCCTGAAAAGTGGGTCAATTCCCACTTTGCTCGGACAATCTTGCGCTTCTGAATCAGAACCTGTAAATATGTTTGATTATTTTATGAAGTATCTGCTATTGACTGTTCAAATGTGAGTTTTGTGTTGTGGCCCAGGGCTCAGTTGTAGACCTCTGATAACGTGCTAGTTAAAGTTTTCTAAGTTGCCTCAGTTTGGTTGTGTGATTGTGGTCTGACAGAGCCATTGATTGTATCTTGAAATGGTTTGTCAATCGAATTACAAGAATCTTAGCTGTCCAAAATTGTATTGCATGAGTACCTATGTACATAGCTTCTGTGTGTACATAGTATAGTTTTGCACCTAACAACAAGAAGGCCCATTGGCGGGCTCGGAATTTACATCATATCTGAAAGGTAAAAGAGTTACAAAATAAAACTTACCACTGTGAAACGTTCTGCTCAAGCCGTTTTTGCAAAGTTGGTTCTGCTTGATTATCCGCATTTTCTGAATCTGACTTGGGCTCACACTGATGCAAAACCGACAACATTGTTTAGGAGCTAAGAAACGCTTTTGTAGTGACATGGAGGCTGAGGCTAACCCATTTCCAACACACGCTTGAGGTTTTTGGTCAGTCATAATGCAACAGGTTTGCTGGCCAATCAGAGCACTCTGGGCTTTTCAGAAGGACAGGCTTGGAGAAATAGAAGCATTTCAGGGAGCCTTGGAATAACGGTACTGCAATAATGTACAGTATGTGACAAATAATGAGTTTTTCGAATAAAGTAAATAATGAATGTTTAAAAACGTTTAAAATCATGATTTGACACTTTTAAGTTGGTGTTTCACATCACCGTGGTCAAGGCAGACATGAGACAAATTGCTTTATACAGGGTTTTACAGTAACCATTTGGTGCTTGGAGGAAAAATCAGCCACTGAGCTGTTCTTCATTAAAATGTATACTTTAGATAACTTCTTGAATGTGTGTTGTCTTGGTATAGCAACATTATTTTAATTTCTAGTTTGCATAAGTTAAAAAAAAACTGTATCCACTGAATGCACTGAGTGAATCTTTCACTCTCGTAAACAGTGATAAATATGGCCATGTTCTCATCATTAGAAGAATGTATCATCTGTAAATGTAGTGCAATTCTATTACTCTCCTCACTAATGCATATTCTATTAGAAATATTAGAGGTAATTAGAAGTATTGAACTTTGCTTTCGGATGGATGCAAACATTTGTGATGTTTGTTTACAAAAAATGCTGAAAAAGGAAAATATACTGTATCTTGGTGGAAAAAGAAGCTTGCATTATTACTACATTATTTTGAAAAAAAAAAAGCTCAGCTACGGTCATGCTAATAAAAAAGTTAAGATGTTAGCATTGGTACTTGTAGCTATCCACTCAACAACACTGACCAAGGAATATACATGTAATTGTTTTTATACCTTTGATTTAGAGTTACTAATTTATACTTCTTATTCAAGCTGAGCATGCATAGGTTTTGATATTAGTAGTGGTCTGGGCCTGAACCTAGCAAAGCGAGAGGGAGAATTATAGCCGAGATGAATGCTAACTCAGTGGAAAAGAATGTTCCTCTTCAGTGTTACTGATGAGTAGTGACATTTACATTCACAGACACTCATATTTTTTCAAGACCCAGTTTGAACTGTCTCTGTTTGTGAGCAACAATAGACTTTCTGATCCACCATATGTACAGTAAATTGAAGGTCATTTTCAATCTGTTCTGATTTTCACAAATTGTCACACATGCACCCTTTTGTCCCACATAAGCACACACTTTTAATCACTGCTCTCTTTTTTTCCTCGGGTTTCCTCATAATACCATTTTCTGGTCCAGAATATTTTGCAGCAGCACATGGTGGTTGGTGTAGGCAAGGACCCTCATCTGCAAGTCTTTAGGATGTGAGCTGCATCTTCAGAATAGAGCCAGATGGAACCATCAGCTCTCTTCAGAGGACAAAGTCGAAATGAGAGAGCAAAAGAGAGAATTAAGAAGGGAGTAACCTCACTGCCCACCCTCACACAGCTGTTCCCCGGCAGAAATCAAAGTCCTAGTAACAGGAGGATACATTGATTACAAATAAAGCTGTCTGTCATCGCCTATTTCTCAATGCACAGTCCAACAATTATTCTTTTATGCATTCCTCCTCCTTCTGCTGAAGCAGGAAGCTAAGAGGTAGATTGAATTTGTCATTTAGGAAACAGTGCGCTGTTATGATCATGCATGCCAGACCCCATCCCAGAGAGATATGTAAAAAAAAAAACACTTACCAACTGATATTAACAGCTGATATTAGTTTTTCTGCTGAAGGCTCCCATTGAGAAAAACAGAAAGAATGCAGGTCAGGTCAATATAACATTTATTTATGTATGTATGTATGTATGTATGTATGTCTGAAATCATTCTTGCTCTACCATATTAACCAGTAAGACTTGTGTTGGCAATAAAGCAAAAAATAGAGACTTGAAGTCAGGTACTTGAGTTGTTTACTAATAATGCAGCACAATTTCATCCATTTATGTGTCTTCCTTCAGGCACACATTGACGTATGAAGTGCTTTGAATGAAATAGTGCACAGATTGACAACTCTGGTCCTTGAGTTCCCCCTGTCCTGCACATTGTAATGTTTTCTCTTCTTTGATACATCAACTCAGGAAGGACTAATACTGAGATGATTAAGTGAACGAGGTGTGTTTTGAGCAAGCAAAACATTAAAATACCTATTGTATCCCATGACTAAGATTGAGAACCTGTCAATTAGTGGTTTGTAAGATTGCAGATACCTTGCTGCAGCGATGGCCTGGAACTTTGCGGTACCGATCAACAACATGTTGTTTTATAGAAGGTCTGGTTTATTTGCCACACTATACTGGCCATCAGTAAGACTGCGCACAGAGGATTAGGGTCAGAGAACAGAGGATCTGGTCTGTCTCTGCCGACTGGTCCAGCATTAAGATGTTATATTGGGAACAGAACAAAGCATTTTGGTGTGAAGTAGACAGCCAGACTGAGGGTTAGATGTTGATTTATATCAGATGGTTGGGAAATGCCTTCAACTAAAGGTTGATTTGTGGTGATCATCAGCTCTCGGAATACACTAGCCAGATAATATCCTTGCTATTACACATCCTACTTTAAAATAACACAAGGACTAAATCAGTATCTTACAGGATTTTAGTGGGTGGGTGTACTGATGGTTCGATGGATGGATGGAGAGCAGACACAGCAGCCATTTCAAAAGTATTAAGACCCATCACCAAGCTGTGTCCATCACAAGCCGAGCTGTACAGAGTTTGTAACTTAATGATTAAGGATGTAAATGGTAATGAACTTGCTAGTTATAGTGATGCTCAAATATAAATACAGATACAGCTAATAGAAGACTGGCATGTCATCCATTCATTATCCATGTTACAATGAATTTGATCATAATTAGCTCTTTGATAACTTGTTTTTGTTGCTTTCCCAACTGAGGTCAGACACAAACATTTTAGGTTTATGAGTGACTTATGGATTCAATTACAACTGGTCGGGAAGGTCATTAACCCAATGTTGACTACATCACATGATTGGCAAAATCACTTTGTGCTTCCATTATTTTCTTGCAGATTTTTTGCTTTGCTCTGCGTCGCACACTGCTTGCTTGCTATTATGGTCAAAGCTCAATCAAAACTGGTTGTTTGCTTGCTAATTTTTGAATGAGAGAAACTACTTGATGTGATGTGGGAAGGAGCAATTCACTTTATATAAGCATTCAGGCAAAACTGATTTTGATGAAGGAATTACATTTATGCACCAGAAAGGTCATGCCCCTAGACAGAGAGATGGATGGATGGATCTATGGATAATGCAAGAGAGCGTAAAATGTTGCATAAGTACCTGTCCTGTATCGCATTGACAAATTTTGTATTAATAAAATGGTGCCTGGGGGAACAGTGGCTTGTTGTTTAGCACATTTGCCTCACACCTCCTTAGTTGGCGGCTCAATGGGTTGGCAACCCTTCCAGGGTATGTCCCAACTTGTGCCCAGATTTCCCTTGGATAGAGCCCAGGCATCCTGCTACCTTGTCTAGGATAAGCCAAACTATGCCACATTACCCAACTTAAAATTGACTCCTTTAAGTATTATTAATTAAACTGGTCCTGATTTGTGTCCAGACCACCCACGTTTAAACTTCACACCTGTATAATCAGATTTGTGCTGATTTCCCAGGATTCCCATACAGTTAATGTGAAACCAGTGTTATGGAGGGAAAAAAAACATATGCTCTGCTTCACTGCCTTCCTGATCTGAGGAGAAAAACTGGTATTAATTAGACTCCTTGGTATGTTTCCTTTTTTAATTAGCACTGCATTAGCAATGACAAAGTATCCCCAGCATCCACTGTATGCAGGTGTGATACCCCCCAGTTGACATGCCGTTTAATTAACACCACAACAACCAGGTGTCAGAGAGGAAGCCACAGCTTTGTGAATGTTTTAAGTTTAAAATATTCTCTTCTTTGTTCTTAACTTGATTTTCAGTCTCCCTTTTTTTCCATCTCATTTTGTATTTAATTGTTTACTTTTGTAGGATGTTGCAAGGCTTTGATATTCATTTATTTGTTTACTGTTTAACAGGATTTATTTTAGTTTTAATACCAACTTTCCCTTTTTCCATTTTTTTCAATGTATTTTGAATGATTTACTTTAAGGAGTGTTTTATTTTGATGAGTGCCTGTTTCTTTGTTTTCTGAATTGCTTTTTTTTTCTTCATTTCATGCCACCCCCTTGCCAGAGACTGGGAGGTTGATATATTTGGGATGAACTGGATGCAAGTTTAAACATCTGCACATGCACACACTTCACACATTCATTTAAACCGGATCTCTCACATCTGGTTTTAATTCTTCATTGAAACATCTGAAGATATATACTGATTGATTCTGATTGGTCTCATCATGGGAACAGGAATATATCCCGAGTAGGCTTGTCTTCAAACACACCTGCAAACTATTGTTTCTTATTGTCGTGCCGTATCTACGCTGCATTTTTGATGGAATACAGAACCTGAGAGTAGAACTGTTTTAACCAGATGTGGAATTGCACACACTGACACTTTGATACAGAAGAGATAAGATGTCTTATTCCGTGTGTATATGCCTTATAACAGATGGCCAGATTGCTTTATTATGGAAGCACAACGTTTACTCCTAATGTCTTAAAGAAATAACGGTGCATGTGTTAGATGTGTTGCTGTCCTGTAGGTACTGCACCGTATATGTAAATATGTTCTGGCCAAGTCCATCCTTTCTGACATAATGAGAGGATATCTGTGACTGCTACCTGCTGCCATCTTTCTGCTCAATTCATCACACATGTCTTTAATTTACTCTTTTCCTCACACTCGTTTGCTTATCAGTGCAGGGAGTGAAAAAGCAGTCTTCGCCAACTGTTGCCATTGGAAACTGGGTGAATTGGGAATATGGAGTTTAATGAGCAAAATGAAGGTGGAGAGCAAGAGAAAGGGAGAGACATGGAGAACGGTTTCAACTTCTTCTGTTATCATTTTATATATTTAGTTTTAGGAAATGACAGTAATTTGTACCTGTAGCACCTCACATACATAGTCCTTATTGCTAATTACTGCAGTGTACAGCTTCCTTGTCTGTCTCTCATGTATTATTTTGGAAAAAAATATGATCTCAACTCTCCCAGCAGCTGATTTTCCCATAATGCAACAGTTATGGATGAGGGTGCATGTATGTTCGTGATATTCAGGAGGCCCATTTCATTGCTATTATTAAATGCCCTGGACAGATGCCTTTCCTCTTGATTCATCTGTGATTTAACCCTCGTCTACCCCCTTGTGTAGATATTATCAGTAATATCCATGTGGCCACACCAGGCACGTCCATCTGCACTCACTGTTGTTTGATAGAAGTGAGTGGGATATTTTCTTTTGTTTTGTTTGTTTTAGTTGATTGCATAGATTTTTGTTTCATGATGCTTCCATGGTAGTATGAAGGCT
The DNA here is from genome assembly GCA_025728095.1 of Prietella phreatophila. Lineage (NCBI taxonomy): Eukaryota > Metazoa > Chordata > Actinopteri > Siluriformes > Ictaluridae > Prietella > Prietella phreatophila. Next base: position 11,038,179 of record JAOUWY010000075.1, read on the forward strand.
ACAAGGAGGGTGGGGTTAAGAGCAGAAAGCAGGCACACATATAGCAGCATGTGTAATCAGCATCAGCATGGTTGTGTGCATGCTTGTGTGTTTCTGATTAGGGCTGGGCAATAAGACAGTATAAATATTGATAAATTATGTCACTATACACGTTTTTGAGTTGTTGTATGCTTTGATATTTTTTTAAATAATATTTGTTTATTTATTTTTAATGACAATTACAATTTCTTGAAACAGCTGACTTGATGTTAACATCATGAATTTTTAAAATGGTAACATATGTAGAAAGGTCTTAGGCACCCTATTTTATTTTTATTTTTTTGCACAAACTTTGTTTGATAGATAGATTGATCGATAGATAGATAATTTTATTTGTCCTCAAAGAGGAAATTTGTTTCCACCATGGGTGCCTTATAGATTTTTCTTTTATGGCTGCGACATTATAGAGTCAGTACAGGAGCGTTTTAGATTTCCAAGCATTTTCCAAATGTCCAGGTCAAAAGAGAAAAATGTTTGTAAGTGAGTAAATTAAGTAGCACATTACGTAACCATTTTTCAGATAAAAACAAACAAACGAACAAAAAAACAACAACATGATGAAGCCTGCTGCAAAAATAAGAAGCAAGTGTGACAAAGTCTCTAGATGAACTGTGTCTCTGCACAATGCTCAGTACATCTTGGCTGCTAATTTCCTTAAAAACTGCACAAATTGTTCCTGAGACAATTTTTGATTATATTTTTTTTAAAGGAAAGGGATGTCACAAGAGTTTTAGTATAACGTGTTACAAAGTTACATGTTACTTACTCTAATTACTTTTTCTGATAATGCAGTTGTTAAGATACGGCCAGCAGATGGCACTGTGGCTCGGCTCCAGACGAGTCACATGCCATTGTTGTGGTTCGCTCGCTTCCGGATTGAACGTTAGTTTTAGTGACTTTAACGTGCCACGGGTGTTGATGTTTTGAGTTTGATTATGTTTGGGATAAAAATGCCTTGGTTACCGAGAACGTCGCTCAGTATTATTGGTTGTAGGATTTGTAGTGGTCGTATCGTTTGTTTCCATGCCTAGAAGGATATTGTTAAATGCCATGTTTCTCATTTGCCAGTGAAGAACACGTTTACTTTGGTTTTGAGATTCATGATTAATAAAGACTTTGACCTGCACCTGCATCAAAATACTGAGCCAAAAATGTGGAAGCAGCAGGTCGCCATGGGCACCGCTGAAAAGGCCAGGATTTGGGTGCTGTACCGTTCCTCCCTGGAGAAGAGCAAACAGCTCGAGGAGGAAATTGCGCTGTGCAAAGCCAAGCTGCACGCTGTGATGTCCCTCGCGCCATTTACCCCGTCCCCACCGCCAAAGAGCAACGCTGTGCAATGCAGCCAGCAAAGCGAGCTGATAAACTGGGGCTTCACACTGAAGGAGAGCTATACAGTGCCACGCAACCAGCAAAATGACCTGAGCATCTGGGGCTTCCCACTGAAGGAGAGCTGTACAGCGCCGCAACCAGCCAAGCGAGCTGAGCATCTGGGGCTTCCCACTGAAAGAGAGCTGTACAGTGCCACGCAACCAGCAAAATGACCTGAGCATCTGGGGCTTCCCACTGAAGGAGAGCTGTACAGCGCCGCAAC
>JAOUWY010000075.1:11144160-11157074 GCA_025728095.1 Prietella phreatophila
GAAGAGAGACTAAGTGGGTGGTGCAAATGTCTGTGTTTTAAGAGGATATGTGTATATGTGTGTAAAGAGAGAGAGAGAGAGAGAGAGAGAGAGAGAGAGAGGTGGAGATGTAGAGAGGGTGTGTAGGAGGGTGAGTGCTCTTCTAGTGTAACCATTAGAGTCCAGAACAAAGCAGCTGCTCTGTCTTCAGAACAATAAAAGCAAGAGAATGAACTGCACTTTCTGTCTTCCTAATGATTAATGACACACTGATAACAGAGCCACACACACACACACATACACACATACACAGCCACCCAGTGCTGCAAGAGAACCTTCAATGCCTCACAGATTAATTAATTAATTTATTTACCAGGGTGTCTTTACATCTTTGTCATCTAAATTGGACATTTCAGAAACTGCTCAGATCAAAACAAAAGTATAAATTTGAAATAGAAATAGAAGCAACAGAAAGAGAGAAAGTTCTGTATCTTCTGTATCTTTGTTCATCACATCACCCTCCTCCACCACTCCATGGTCAGGCCTCATGGGTAATCTTTGTCTCAGCTCTTCCTCTCCTACTGTATGTGCCTGAAGCTCTTATATCTCTCTTGTCTCTCTGTGTCTCTCTCTCTCATTTGTGTGTGTATTATGATTTGTTATATTTATACATGTTAGAATTATAATTATTATTATATTTTTTATTCTTCTTCTTAATATTTCTTTATTTCCTTATTCCATTAACAAAAGATTAAGAATAAAGTATGGTTGATGGATGTTACAGTAAAAACTGTCCTCCCTAATAATAATAATAATAATAATAATAATAATAATAATAATAATAATAATAATAATAATAATAATAATAGGGTACGGTACAGTAGCTTTGTGGTTAGTATGTTTATGTCGTACTTCCAGGGTTGGGCAGGGTTGGTTAAATTCCCGCCTCTACTCTGTGTGCAGAGTTTACATGTTCTTCCTGTGCTTCACTGGTTTCCTTCTGGTACTCCAGTTTCCACCCCCAGTTCAAAAACATGCACTGTAGGCTGATTGGCATTTCCAAATTGTCCTTATTCTGTGAATGGGTATGTGATTCTGCCCGGCAATGGGTTGGTACCCTGTCCAGGGTGTCCCCCACCTCACACCCTGAGTCACCTGGGATAGGATCCAGGCTCCCCCTGACCCTTTGTAGAAGATCGTGTTACAGAAAATGGATGGATGGACAGATAAAAGTAATAACAATGTTTGTGTCCAGAATGACTCTGTCCCCAATCATGACAAATCACTGAATGGTTTGATAATGATGAAACTCTTGTAAATCATATGCTGTGGCCTTCACAGTCACCAGACCTAAACCCAGTTGAACACCTATGGGAATTCTAGGATGTGTTAGACAGCATTCTCCAGCACCATCAAAACACAAGTTAAGGGAAAATCTTTCCGACGAATCGTATTGATCTGTCCAGTACACTTCCAGAGACTTGTAGAATCTCTGTCAAGATGCACTGAAATTGTTCTTGTGTTTTGTGGCAGCTGATTAATATGTTGTTCAAAAGTTTGTCACCCTACATTTTTATATACATTTTGATTTTCAAACATTTAAAACAACAGTGTACTGATATGAACACAAAATATACTTTGATTTTTGTTGTGCTCTTCTGATATGTACAGTGAGGGAAAAAAGTATTTGATCCCCTGCTGATTTTGTACGTTTACCCACTAACAAAGAAATGATCAGTTTATAATATTAATGGTAGGTTTATTTGAACAGTGAGAGACAAAATAACAACAAAAAAATCCAGAAAAATGCATGTCAAAAATGTTATAAACTGATTTGCATTTTAATGAGGGAAATATATATTTGACTCTTTTGCAAAACATGACTTAGAACTTGGTAATGAATTAGTAATTACTTTTAATTTCCAATGCCCTGGCTGAGGGAAGGAGGTCCTCACCCAAGATTTGACGGTACATGGCCCTGTCCATCGTCCTTTTGATGTTTCCACCTCCATGTTTAATGGTGGGGGTGGTGTTCTTGGGGTCATAGGCAAAGAGCTCCATTTTGGTGTCATCTGACCACCAGAGGACAACTGGGTGAAAGTGCTGTGGTCAGATGAGACCAAAATGGAGCTCTTTGGGTCAACTCAACTTGCCGTGTTAGTTACAGTGCATCCGGAAAGTATTCACAGTGTTTCACTTTTCCCACATTTTGTTATGTTACAGCCTTATTCCAAAATGGATTCTATTAATTATTTTCCTCAAAATTCTACAAACAATACCCTATCATGACAACGTGAAAGAAGTTTGTTTGAAATCTTTGCAAACTTAAAAAAAAAAAAAGCACATTTACGTAAGTATTCACAGCCTTTGCCATGGCACTCAAAATTGAGCTCAGGTGCATCCTGTTTCCACTGATCATCCTTGAGATGTTTCTACAACTTGATTGGAGTCCACCTCTGGTAAATTCAGTTGATTGGACATGATTTGGTAAGGCACACACCTGTCTATATAAGGTCCCACAGTTAATAATGCATGTCAGAGCATAAACCAAGCCATGAAGTCCAAAGAATTGTGTGGAAACCTCCAAGACGGGATTGTATTGAGGCACAGATCTGAGGAAGATTACAGAAACATTTCTGCAGCATTGAAGGTCCCAATGAGCACAGTGGCCTCCATCATCCATAAATGGAAGACGTCTGGAACCAGCAGGACTCTTCCTAGAGCTGGCAGCCCGGCCCAACTGAGCGATCAGGGGAGAAGGGCCTTAGTCGGGGAGGTGACCAAAAACCCAATGGTCAGTCTGACAAAGCTTCAGAGTGTCTCTGTGGAGAGAGGAGAACCTTCCAGAAGAACATCCATCTCTGTAGCACTTCACCAATTAGGCCTGAATGGTAGAGTGGCCAGACGGAAGCCACTCCTCAGTAAAAGGCACATGACAGCCCGCCTGGAGTTTGCCAAAAGGCACTTGAAGGACTCTCAGACCAAAGATGAACAAAGATTGAACTCTTTGGCTTGAATGGCAACCTCATGTCTGGAGAAAACCAGGCACCGCTCATCACCTGGGCAATACCATCCCTACAGTGAAGCATGGTGGTGGCAACATAGTGCTGTGGGGATGTTTTTCAACGGCAGGAACTGGGAGTCAGGATTGAGGAAAAGATGAATTCGGAAAATTTAATTTGGAAATGTCAAGGCGTTTGTAGAGGTTTAGAGATATTTTCATTAGTTATCAGGGACATCCAGAAAGTTCCTCATTTGAGCAGGGCTCAAATGTAAAAAAACGGTAACATCATCAAAGAGCTATTTTGACTACTTTAACTACATTATTAACTTTAATTTAACAACATATACTTATCACCCTAGTAGAAATTGTAAACAGACTGTGTGAGAATAACACTACAAACATAACCTAATAGTATTTTGTTGTTACATCCATAGAAATAATTACAGCAAAATGGCAACTTTTATTGGATAGATGAATCCAAAGAATCTTTAAAAAAAAAACTGAAACATTATGAAATGACACATTTGCTATATGTCACTTACTGTAAAAGTCAGTAAAACTATTAATTTCACAATTATATTTACATTTGGCAGCAGCCCTTTATTTCCATAAAACTGCAGCACTGCTTGCTGAACTGGCTTTTTAGTCTCAAAAATTAAAATTTTTGCATTGTAAATGTTCTAAATTGCCTTAATTTTTTTTCATATCACTTAGGCTACAGTATTAAATATGTCATATTAATTATATGTATATATTAGTTATATATGTATAACTACATTCATGATCTTGGAAAGTGGGCTCATTATTATTCTCTGCTGCGACTCTTCAAATCATGCTGAATGGAGCAGATTTATAGCGTCCGTTAAACGTTCTCCAAAAGAACTAAATAGTTTTAATTTGTATAAATGGGGGATAAGAAAGGGGATAAGATTAATCAGTGTACGGCCAAACAGAACACAATGTAACACCGACCATCACTCTTTTTAAACATATGATGGTTTTTCTGCAACTATCTTTGCAACTACAGTATCTGTCTCATATTAGCTCAGCTTTTTTCACCCATGTTGATAAGGAAGCTGTCCCTTTCGCTGCCTCCTTCAGTTTTTCTTTAATTTTCAGCCGTCTCTCTGTTTTCCATCATTCCTTTACTGTCTATTTAACATGCATATAAGTTACATGCATGTCTGGAAACGTAATGACCTTGAGTAGCTAGTACTTACCAGCACACTAAAGGTTAGCAGAAGAGCTAGTGGTTTCAGCATACCTGTCAGCCTGTTGAAGCAAGACTCATTGTGATTGCATCAAAACAATGAGACTATCTGATGAGACTATCTGACTTGTTTTGGACAAATAAATTATCAGACTGTCTTGTGATTCATCTGCTACTGTTTTGTTCACGCTCTCGTGTTAATTTGAATTCAAATGCTTTTTACATAATATAATTGTTTATAAATTAATGTTGGGAGGGGAACTTTTAAATAATTTAGATAAAGAGCAGGGGCTCGAGCCCCCAGAGACTCCCCTTTCTGCATGTCCCTGTTAGTTATTAATGAATTATATTTTTGAATCCGAAGGGATATACCAAAGCAATGACTCACAAGCGTAAAGACTGTTATCATAAGTTATTGAGTATTTTGTGTTGAATGCCGTTTCACTACAATTGTAAATTTTCAAATGCTTCAAGTTGTACAAAGAATTAAGCTTTTTTTTATCTTTAAAGACAATTTTAAATGCAGTTAACAACTTTCTTGACAACAAGCACACACTCAAAAGTTCCAAAGGAGCTTGTTTTATTGATCATGACTGGTCTCCCTTCTCTATATTGTTCTCTTTTGTCCATTTGCTGTTAACATGCAAATCCTCTAAGATGCTTGTCTTTCTACCTATCCAGCATAATCCCCCTATTGTCATTCTAGCCCTCATTTGGTGCCGCTCACATTAAACGCAATGATTGATGATATATCGATCATGAAGATTTTTTCCTACAGCTAGGTGCTGAGTCAACAGCAATTGGATGCCTTATCTTTGCAAAACACCTTGCCCAGCAAATGTTTTTTTCTCCCTCACTTCAGAAAAAAAAACCCAACAACATATTGCTTTGGGGTGTTTGAAATCTACTGTTACATTTGTAACAAAGTATTAAGTGTGTGCTTGTTGTCCTTGTATTGCAGGGAACACGTTGCTATTGAAATACGTGTGTGTGTGATTTCAGAATTACAATTTTAAAGCTTTATTTAGTACTTTATTTAGTGAGGATGCTGTGAAAGTCTTTGATGCCGCTTTTCACCAGAGCTTTATCTTTTCTTTTTTTTCTGTGTTTGAATGCATTGAGGATTGCCTTCTGTTTTAATGTTTTACATTTTTTGTTCCTTTGTCTGCTGGTTGCTGCAGAGGTCCAGACTCAATACTGGTTTCACCAGATCTCTCTTCATCTCACCATTACTAAGCCTAAAACCAGTCTTTGTATGCTTAATTAGATTACATTGCATTACTACATACATCTCATTTGAATACAAACTGTTTTTTTTGGCAAGTACTTTTATTATCTGACAAGACCTTTTAAACATTGTCTGTAATTTACTGTTTTGCATTTTAAACTAATGCGTCATTTTGTTTTTGTTTCAATGCTACCTGGATTGTCTTTATATGGAAGAAAAAGACATCCCCCACAGGATATAATGGGATTTTTATCAAAATGTCAATTAAGATTATATATACACTAACTGGACACTTTGGTAGGAACACTACACTAACCCTACTGGGTAAGGCCTCCCTTTTTTTTTCTCTAAAACAACCTTAATTCTCTCTGGCATTTATTCCACAAAATGTTGGAAACATTCTTTGGAGATTCTGGTTGTTGAAATGATTGTATCATGCAATTCCTGCAGATTTTTCAGATGCACTTTCATGATGCAAATTCCCATTCTACCACATCCCAAAGATTTTCTGTTGGATTCAGATCCAGTGAGTGGGAAGGCTACTGAAGAACACTGAACTCATTGTCACGTTCATGAAACCAGTTTGAGATGATGTTTGCTTTGTGACAAGGTGCATTATCATGCTTGATGTAGCCATTTGAAGATGGGTAAATTGTTGCCATGAAGAGATGCACATAGTCAGCAACAATACCCAAATAGGCTGTGGTATTCACACAATGATTGATTGGTATTAACTGGCCCAAATTGTATCAAGAAAGCATTCCCCACATCATTATACCACCTCCACCAGCCTGGACTGTTGACATAAGCCAGGCTATGTCCATGGATTCATGCTTTTGGTAGCATATTCTGACCATACTAACTGTGTGCTTCAGATATGCCTTGAAATTGATCAGACCAGGCTACGTTTTTCCAGTCTCCAACTGTCCAGTTTTGGTGAGCCTGTGCCCACTGCAACCTCAGCTTTCTTTCTTGACTGACAGAAGTGGAACCCGATGTGGTGTGGTGTGCTGTTGTAGCCGGTCCAACTCAAGGTTAATGTTTTGTGCATTATTTGATTCTTTTCTGCTCACCATAGTTGTACAGAGTGGTTAGTTTACTGTAGCCTTTCTGTCAGCTCTGGTCTGGTCATTCTTTTTTGACTTCTTTCATCAACGAGGTGTTTCAGTCCACAGAACTGCCACTCGCTGGATGTTTTTTATTATTGTAAACTCTAGAGACTGTTGTGCATGAAAATCCCCAACAGCATCACGATCAGCAGTTATAGAAATACTCAAACCTGCTCGTCTGGCTGCATGATTTTATGCATTGCATTGCTGCAACACAATTGGCTGAATAGATGATTGCATGAATGAGTAGGTGTACAGGTGTTCATAATAGGGGCAGATGTTGCTCAGCTGGTAGATTGGGTTTTCCACTAATTGTAGGGTTGGCGGTTTGATTCCCATGCCCAAGTGTCCTTGGGCAAGACACTGAACCCCAAGTTATCGCTTTGCATGACAGCTCTGCTACCATTGGTATGGGTGAATGAGACACATTGTAAAGTGCTTTGGATAAAAGAGCACTATGTAAGTGCGCCATTTACCATTTTACTACTTAATAGAGTGTTCAGTGAATGTATATTACCTGGGGTTATTTCCACTGGACATTTATACAAGGTAAAATACAGTGTGCTCATTCTTTCCATCCTTTCTGTCCTGAAATTCTCTTTCCATTTTACATGGGTCAAATCTTTCATTCTCCTTCCTGCCAACTGCCTTTTCTCTTTCTCCTTCATCATTCTATCTCTTTTGTTCTGCTTCTGGTCTAGTCCAAATGGTGTGATAAGCATCAGCTTGATCTGTTACTTATGTTCAGCCCCTCCAGCTACATTATTTCCTGCCAAGAGTGCTCTGTCTGCCTATCAGTGGTCTAAGTGTCTTTCCTGAGGTAAGCAAGGGATGAATGGGGTGTGATTTGTTCCAAGATAAGAGGCTGAAAGCTTGAACTCCCAGTTGTGACTGTGCATTTAACATTTTAGGATCGTGATCCCATTATAGAGCTGCACCATGACAGGAGAGGGTGATTGTTTAGTATGTGTTGGGGAAAGACATGTCCCACAGGGTGAAACAGCAGGAGGGAAAGGTGCCAGTGACATCCATTCTCTCTCTCACTCTTTTTTCTCACCTTGTTTCATTCTCATTCTCTCCCTTCCCTCTGTGGCCTGACCCAGTTGAACTGTAGCTGTGAGATGCCCACCATCATTGCAAAATGTCTTATTATGACCTGTCACTAGATTCCACCAACACCCACTCCCTTGTGCCCCGATTCTGCCAGAAGAATACCACCATTTTTTATCTAGCACTATTCCAAGATTGCTTAGGGAAAATAAAAGTCATGGAAAATGGTAAGGTAGCAAAAAGGCAGCAGAAATAGATAGATTTGAAAAGAGAGAAATGGCTTAGTGAGGGAAAAGACCAATATATTGAACAAAACAAAAACAAACATATTGAGGCATATTAAGGCATATTAAGCCTTGCATGCCAGTACAGAAATGTTAATACCAACTGTTTGTAAACTCTTCTCCTACCTGTTAGTCAAAAGTCAAAGTTATGAGAAATTTGAATTCGGAGTTTGATGGAAAAGTACGTGAAGTTGGAGGCTCCTGCTGATTTCGATTAAAATTGTAATCCTCCTTAAAGGAGGCGTTTGTTCTGGAGAAGGAGCCGGTTTTGGACTGGTCCCACCGGACCCTTCAGCTGAAGCCCAAGCCCTGTGAACGACCATGAGCTATTGTGTGCAAACTCCACCATCACAGTGACTGTGTTGACATTTTACGCCGTGCAAGAGAGCTCCATCCGATTAAAATTTGAGATTTGAGCACCGTTTTCCCTGACTACACAGCCAAGATAGCATTTAACAAGGCTGCATATAACAAGGTTTGGCGTCAACTTCGTGATATTGAGGGCGCTCACTATGGAATACTTCACCCGGCTCGGCTTTGCATTACATATAACGGTGTTCACAATTACTTTATTTCAATGGAGGAAGCAGGAGACTAGGTTAAACTCATGAAATCGGGTTGAACTACATCACCTACACAGCAGCGTCTTTTTTGCTCTTCTTTTATTTAATTTTCTTTGCACTCGTCCTTCCAGCTCTACAGTATTCTGATTTTTATTGACGATATTGTCGTAGCATTACTTTGCCTAGTTTTTGTGGACATACTGCTCTTAAATCTACTTCTGTATTAACGTGGTTCTCTGTTTTGAGGCTCTGACTAGGTTAGAGTTTCTGTTTATTTAATTTTATTAATGTTATTTCCTCGGCTTTACATGCAACAGTATTACATTATTTGTTACAAGTTATTAAAAGTAGGTTCTTTTCTCTTATTGGAACTTTTTGTCTTGGTAATATTGTTGGTTAGTTCAGCTTACTCTTCGAGTTGTTTTCACATTGTGGACAACTTTTGGTTATTGTAGGATACCCTTCTGTCTCATTTGTTTTATTGAGACTTTGGGTGTGGGTGTTTGGGGGATTGTGAGAGTAAACAAAACATGCCAATGTTTTGAAGGATGTGAATTTTAACAGAGTAATGTTATTCAATTGAAAATCTGTTTTTAGAGGATTTAAACCTAACAGGTGAACATATTATATTATAGAATTCAGGCAATTTTACTGGGGTTATCTCATACATTGTGACAAGTAATAATCTGGGAAGACCTTTGTAATGTCACAGTCTAAAACTGGATTTAAAGAGAAGCAAATCAGTAAATGAATCACATGAAAATGAATCATATGTAAATGAATCATACGTAAATGAATCACATGAAAATGAGTAAATTAAAAGGAAAACGAAAAAATAAATATATATATATAACATTTAAAAAATAAAAAAGTCAGTTATTTTACAAACATCACCACATACTGTGCCAGACAAGCATTACCTAAGTATAGCGATAACTTCTACAAAAAGTGAATACCTTCAAATAAACTGTTGATTCATTTATAACAGTTCAAGTAAAAGTAGTGTAAAGTAAGCTCGTCCACATGTGATCTTGAAGTACAGTAGTTTCAACAGTTTCCTGTCAAAAAAAGGCCTTACTAACTCTTACATGTCACAGTTAAAGAAAATCAACCATTGTGTTCATTTATGCACTCTTTAAAATAGATAGACATCATTAATGGCAAAAAAACAAAAACAAACAAAAAACAATATTATAAATTAACAAATATCAAATTAATTACAATCTAAACTTGCACTTGGCTATACAACTCCATGTCTGAGGCCTTCAGCCACAATTCTTTACATTCCCTCACCTACAATACATATCTTTCTCTGTAATTTGTAATTAAAACACTTGTGTCTAAAGTTTTAAATTTTATGATGGCATGACATGGCTGTAAAAAGTATGTGTTCAAGGCTCACACAGCTCCACCTAATGAGATCTGTGGCACAAATCATTGGTTAGAATTGGGTTTCAAGGCTAGTGTAAACATGCTGATGTAGATAAACTCTGAGTTCTGTAGCCTGTGGTTTCTCCTGGAATAAATCATCTATTGGACAGGGACATAAACCAGGGCATGAGAAGTGCTGAGTCCACAATGCTCCCTGAAAATCAGGAGATATCTTTATTGTTATCCTTACCACACTGTATTAAACTTGAGATCATGTGAAGAGACATGTCAACAAATCACATATTTGGCAATTCATGAGACTGTACAGTACATTTCTTGCCATTCGAAACTGCAGAGGAATTGGATATAGTAAGGTACATATGCTCATGTGACTATGAAAATGACTGTATGTATAAAAATAAGCTATTTTCAGATCTTTTAGTCTGATGTATAGTTTATAAATGATCCATGAGCAACATTGGTATTTGTTGGCCATGAGATGTATCCTGGACCAAAGTGCATTATTTTTTCATGCTGCAGAACCCATGACCTCTGCAAGTCCTTGCCTCTAGGTACAGAAGGGAACTGATAATCAATTTCTCTCTCTCTCTCTGTGTGTGTGTGTCTGTCTGTCTGCTTGTGTTGGTGGGTTTTGTGTTTGCCAGATCGCATTCAGACGCAAAAAGGAAACTGTCACTGAGTCACATGGCCATCTTTTCACACATGTTGCCAGATGACGAAAATAACAGACTATAAATTCTTGGAATAAAATATTGTGTCTGAAATACCACAAGGAGAGAACACACTCAGTCTGCACTTCACGCTCATGGCTGCTCTGCTCCACTTCTGCAAAAGAGCAAAGTCAGGTGAAAATAAAACTCGAGCAACTTGTGGCGGAGACTGAAAGTTGGGTCTTCACCTTCAGTACACAATGTTATTTCCATTGTAGGTTCACATTTTTCTTCTCTCCTGTGAGAAGCACACCTGCTTGGGCTAGAGAGAGAGACTTGGTGGATGAAATTGTTACTTCCTGTACCTTGAACAATCATTGAACAAAGGTTCATGGAGAAAGTCAAAGTGAAGGAGAAAAGATTCACTCTAGACACCATGATAATGCAACATCAACTCATTTCTTAAAGCATATTTGAAAACTCAATTAATGATCACCATCACTGTAGTCTTTTCTAAGGTGTTTAATTAGAAAGCCATAAAAACAAATACATTATCAAATATATAAAAGGTCCTGATTTACCTTCTCCATACCTGTACTACAACTGTAGCCTTTCCATCTCTGTTATTGTTGTTGTTTTTGTTGTTTTATCACACTGTAAATGTTGGAATAAGCAGCATTCTCAAATGTACGTCATCCAAATAACAATTGGCTTTTGGTGAAAACCATGCCCCTGGCAAAAAGCCAGAAATGATTGATAGGAAATTGGCAGACAAAAAATGTTGGTCATCATATTTTAGTTGTTAGGTTAAAATTGCAAATTTCATTTGGTGTGTAGCTCAATAGCTAGTCAGGTGTGGATAGAGACTACTTCCCAATGTTACTTGAATCCTCAGTCATGCAAAAGATATAATACCCATATACATTAGTCTGTGCCCCTGCATCCTACTAAAAATTAATATAGTCCATTAATGTGGAGCTATCAGAATTATCTATGCCATAATATGTTGAAAAAGCTTTCAAGTGATTCACACCAAAAGAAACAATGGTTAGCCTAATAACTTTAGGGTTATAATTTACTTTTTTTTTTTTTAACTTTTTTATCTTTAGTTGTTCATTTGCTCACTTATACCAACAGAGTTCAAGAGAGGTTAGAAATGAGATGTCATTTATAAATTTGTTGAATAATGCAAAAAAGAGTAGAACTGGCCCAATCTGTTTGAATTTTATACTTACATGAGGTATGATTATACATCTGATGTATAATGTAAGTAGAACCAGCCTTAACCCTAACCCAAAATATTTAAATACTTGCTGCTTGCTGGCTCAGCAAATAGCCCAGTGGTTAGCACATAGGAGCAGGGTGCATGAGCCCCTTAGTTCGTGTGCCACTGCCAGTTGTGCTCGCGCTTAAGCCATATGCGTTTCACTTTTCATCTTAGAGTCGTGGTTTTTTTTTCCCAATCTTTTATATATTCAGATAGTGGGCCTATGTTGATGCCTTTCCATATTTGTACCGAGCTCACCTGGTAACAGTATATCCGCACCAGAACGTGAGCCTGCAAACCTGGAGTAGATAGGGGAGATTGTGGCTGGCCAAGCCACAGTGCTGGGAAAACATGAGCAGGCCCTGACTACCCTATTCACTGAGGACCAGTCTCAGCACATATAGGCTAAGATAGCCTATGTGATTTCCCTATTGACCGGCAAAGCTCTGGCCTGGCCAATGATTTGGCAGCACAGTCTGGCAGACCACCCCATGAGCAATTCTTTTATCATAGCAGTACAAAGAATCACCCAACCCATGGAGGGAGGCTGACTTAGTCCCTCCTCCAGATGTGTCAGGGTGGCCGCTCTGTAGCAGACTATATATCGAGTTTTGAAGAATGGCAGTGAGCTAAGGCTGGAACAACCAAGTCCTGCAAGGAGCAAACGTACAGGCATGCATGCATCTTTCCAAGGGGCTGAAGATGAGTTGGCTGCTTGTGATCCCCCCCCCCGGGTACTAAGAGACCCTGTACGGTTCTTGCCATCTACCTGGACAATCGTTTGTGGGAGTGATGCTTAGAGCACCAGTCAACTAGGACAATGCAGCATGAGCAGGACTCCAGATGGGCTCTCCTAGAGCCCAGTTGTGCCAATGTAACTGGGCGCCACCAGTTTACCACAGGAAGAGAGAACTGGTCACCGTACCTCAACCTCTTTGGTGCTATGCACCAGGGCTAGTGCCAGGCCTTTTGCCCACATACGCCATTAAAAGACGGGTCCTCGCAGATGAAGGAATGTGGAGTGGCCCTAAATACAGTCCCTCACCGTTCTGTCCTCTTCCTGTTGGCCACCCTTCTTTGGGGTGAAGGTAAATGGGCCAATGATGGCCCAAATTTAGCCTATTTCCTAAAGACAATTAAAATTCTGCATATAAGCCAATACTCACATCTGTAAAAAC
>JAOUWY010000075.1:11313808-11328763 GCA_025728095.1 Prietella phreatophila
CAAGACACTGAACCCCAAGTTGCTCCCGATGGCAAGTTAGTGCCTTGCATGGCAGCTCTGCTACTGTGAGTGTGTGTGTATGATTGGGTGAATGAGACACAATGTAAAGCTTCAAAGTAATCTGAGGACTGTTTCCATTTGCTTGATTTCGTTGCACTAGGGAAGAATAGATGAGAAATGTGGCACATTGAATTTGTATGATTGTTCCGGAGTTTTTCCCAATAGCCGGGTTTGTATGTATTTCTGTAAATTTGGTTCATTTTGTAGATTTGATTTAGGGCTGGGTGGTACAGCTAAAACATTTTATCATGATATAATGTTTTATATCATTCAGTATCAATAATCATTGGTACATTAATCTTTTTTAAACAAAGACCAGTAGAAAAAAGGTTTGAATTTAACCACTGTGTTTTTAATTGAGCCACTTTCTTAAGGCAAACAACAGATAATGTTTGTTTTAACAGTCAAAAACAAAATACAATTTAAATAAATATCTTCTCTTTTATCTCATATGAAGAGTAAATAAGTGTTAAAGAAACTCTTGAACTTAATA
Source organism: Prietella phreatophila (assembly GCA_025728095.1). Lineage (NCBI taxonomy): Eukaryota > Metazoa > Chordata > Actinopteri > Siluriformes > Ictaluridae > Prietella > Prietella phreatophila. The sequence goes on from JAOUWY010000075.1 coordinate 11,314,362, forward strand.
AATAATGGTGTATTGTTGTTAAATACCAATAACATTTTATTGCCCAACCCTAATTTGATTCATGAATTAACTCAATACTGTGTGGTATCTTGATAGTACTTAGTATCGTGATACTTCAGCTGGTTTAGGTTACAATGAGGTTCTTTAAAGCAGTCCACAAAGAAAGCACAGTTCACAATTTGAATTTATTTAAATAAATGTGAGGCTGGATGGGGGTTGGATGCAGGATAGCATTGACATGATAGGATCTTATTGTTTCTGTGATGTATAGACTGTGAGATTGGTTCCTGTTGTCCATCCTGCCACAGGTTGAAGCAAAATACTTGCATTTTTACCCTCTCCAAGTTTCTGAGGGAACCAGAACCCCTGACCACACTCCTAACCATGATAAAGCAGTTACTGAAGATGAATTAATTGATGCTGTCCAATAGGCAATAATTTATTCATCTTTTAAAAAAGAAAATAGGGTCAACATTATGAATATTCTGCAGTGCCCTTCACTAATATTGGCATTTCATCTTTATAGAGAGTCACAAAATGGGCAGAAAAAATTCCCATTCTAATCTGGAGACAATGTATATACACTGGCCTAGAGTACTCTGACCCAACTACTTTTTACTTTGAGTTTGCTTCATTCTTCTGCCTCTCTGCTTTAATATTTTAATAAACCCGCATTTGCTTTGAAACCCTGTGCGATATCTTGACCCATGTACAGCCCCGATCAGCCATATGTGAAATCCAAACAAAACCTAAATATCAACAGGTCACAAAGATATCCTCAAATTTTTATTTTTTATTTAAAATCACCCTCAATTGCGCTCAGTGACTCCAACCCTGGCTTCCTTCATGTCCCTTCCATGAATAAAATCTTCTAAAATTATCTTGTTGGTGTAAAACAGTTACTTAATAATACTTATTTTAAGTGACTTAATAATACTTATTTTAAGATTAGTTTAAAAACAAGAGAGTGATAGTCAAATGTGTTTCTTCAGTTGTTAAGAAGGTCCAGAAAAAGAATTTTTTGAAATCTAAACATGACAGCGACAATTAATGTTATGGTCCTCATTTTAATGACCTATTGATTCAATCCATGGCTCATATTAGGAGAGACTTGAAACTGTTGCATAGACAATGGTGACCAGTTACGCTGCTACAGACTAAGGTTTTCGTCTCCTTCCCAGCAAAGCTGTAGCCCCCCGTCAGCTCATCCCAAGCCCAGCTGCTCTATTGTGTCCTCCTTGGCCAAGCTGCAAAGCCATTCATTTGTCCTGCTCTTCCCGCTGGTTTGTTTCTTTCTGGTTGTTGTTGCTTTTTTTTTTTTTTTTTTGACTTGCCAGTATATTTGCTTTATTATATTTCCATCTTGGTTTGGAACATTTCATATATTGACAAACGATGTCAGCCTGAAATGTGTTCTTGTTTGTTGAAGCTTTACCAATATTGATATTGGGTATTTTTGACATTCCCAGTTTCCAAAGTCCAAAGTCACTCTCAAGCTATCCCGTCTGCGCTTTAAGAGCAATTCCCATGTTGTTTTTATTTAGTACAGTTAAACTGTCCACTGTTATTCAGAAAAATCCTCCTGGTCCTGCGCATTCTTTGTTTTTCCAGCATATTCTGCCAGGAGGATGTAAACTTTTGGACAGCATGATCTGTGTAAATTGTTAGTATTTTGTCTTCTGGGAGTCACGCAACTGTCTTATTTAGCGTCTGAAGGACAGTACTAAAGTAATTTATACTGATCATCAATGTTTTCATCCCCCTGGCTATTAATGTCTTTCCAAAAGTGGCTATATGATGTTCAGACGTTTTGGAGGATGTGATCAATTATGGACAGGCTGATAGCATTTATCCCTCAAAATTGGTGATTGTTTTCAATCATTGTCTTCAGTTGAATTCAGTGACCATGTTTGCCAGCTCCCTCTCTTGCTCCTCCGACAAAAGTCTTAGCCTGCCTCCACCAGGTGCTCTGTGTCCTACAAAAATAGAAGTACTGATTACTGTAACTTTAACACATAAGTTTTTACCGAATGCATAGAGAAACCTACAGAAACTCTGTATATGGGGCAATTTAATGCATTTCTTGTTATTACAGTCATATAATGCAACAGCTACAGTACATGCATGTGTTGGAACAGCACAGAGTACAGCACTCAAAAGTTACAGTAGAGAGTAGTCTACCTGTTTAAGTACACCTACCTGTTTTCCTCCCTGAAGATTTTTATGCTCAAGGCGACGGTGAAGCGACTCAAGTTTGGCTGTACTCATTGCCTGTCCTCCCTCATAGTCATACCATGGACAAGGACATGGAGTGGAGCGAATTTAATCCGAGACTGCTTGTCTCCTTGCCCTTCCCCATCCTTGTTATTGTTGTCCTTCTCCTCCTCTCCCTACTCCTCCACCTCCTCTTCTTCCTCTCCCTACTCCTCCACCTACTCTTCCTCTTCCTTCACCTCTTCCACCTCGCCCTCTTCCTTCACGTCTCTCTGGATCCATTGTTCCAAAACTGAATGAACTGACTCAGGCTCTTTTATCTATCTATTGAAGGTTATGATCATACAGTTTTGACTCTGGGTAATTGTGTGCTAATTGAGCTGTAGCTGTGCTGACTTGAGTGAACAATATAGTGCTTTCTAAATGACCACATGGTGTAGGCAATGAAAAATGAAGGGATTTGTGTGTAGAGTTTTGCAGTGACAGTTAAACTGACTCATTTGTCAAAACAGGGAAATAGTATTTGTAGTTTAGGGAAATAGGTGTGCTTTTTGATAAACAGCATTATGGTTTTGAAAATTTAATTCGGAAGCCTGGCTATAGTGTTTATGCCATCAAGAAAACTGAAATAATATTAAGCATAATGATATTAATTATGTTCACTTTTGTAATTGAAAATGTGTTTAGTAAATAACTGTCCTAACTTGTACATTGTTGTTTGCTAGCAAGGTATCTAAAAAGGTTGCCCACTTGCATACCTTTCGGCTTAAAATACGACAAAATAAAATGCAGTATGTTAACATAGATATTTTACTGCCAGCTAACTCCTGAAAATCTGTTATCTTACAGACAAAGTCTTGCTATCCATTTTGTTTTTAAAATTCATTGATCCCTGGCTTGAGATTGCATAAAAACTTTGCGGATACTTATTTAATAATTTTGTGTGTTTTCAACGCTAATAGTTGGCACTCTGAATTTTTGTGCCCTTTTTTTGTAAACTTTATTATAAATCATGAAGCTAATAAGAACATTCTTTGGAACCAGTTATAGACAAATCAAATATGTTAGAGGCCTAGCCACAACCTACTTCCTTTTAGTTTACTGAGTGAATTTGCATGTTCACCTGGCATGATATATAGCATTAAAATGAAAGTATTTCTCATGCAACATTTTAATGTGTGACAAAAACAAAAGGAAATTGTTGGATTTGCTGATCTTGTTTTGCTTTTCTATAGGCAGGGTGCGGTGAATAGATGGCCAGCTGTAGATTAGTTTCAAAACAAATACAGAATCTGTTGCATAATCTGTCTTAGAATGAGGCTGTTTGTTTAACCAAACTAAATCTCTTAAGTTCCATGTACTGTATATATTAAGTTTTATCTAAATTGTTCAATAAATTATTGAAATTTTTATTTCTGTAACCTCTTTCTGATTACAGAGTGCCTGGGAAACACCTCTGAGATGGTAAATGTTTGAGTCTATTTCTGTTTTTCTGTTTGGGATTTTGTTTTTCAGTCTCAGATGTTGATCATATCATCCCTCATTTGATTTGCTCATATTAAGGTCCCAGAGTAAGAAAAGGAAACTACAGGAAGCATCTTTTGACTTGGGTAATTTGTCTTTTAGTGCTTGCAAATTCAGAATGTTCTGCTAATGCTGATTGTTTGATGATTATGCTAATTATAACCACAGAATCTTTCACCGACCTGTCAGTGGTCAATTAATATACATTGGAAGTTTGAAGTTTAAAAGTTTGAACGAATCAACTGTTTTATTTCTATCAGATGAAACGCAGAGCATCATTGATCTGATATTTGCACCAGTAGAATCAGAGCATGACGATAGCATACCTCCAGTGCAGAATACGGTAAGAGTCCCGCTACACTCTGGAATGCAATTAAATTGTCATAGTTTTATTGCAGAAAATAGCCTCAACATTCCCATTGTATGAGCATAACTAGTTGTGCAAGGTCTTTGGTTATGAAAAGCTATTTGGCCTCAATACAAGAAACTGTATCTTGCTGTGTGATAAAAGTCTATGGTAAGTGTACTTGCTGGAGTTTGGAGTATGCAGTATTGTACAGAGGTTACAGAGGCACATCGCACATGGCTAAAATATTTACACCAAGGTTATATATGAATATGTGTAACATTTAAGAAAGCGTTATAAGTGGACAATATTCAGCCTTGTCATTAGATTTATGTTTATTAAATAGGACTTTCAAGTTGCAGTAGTAGATAACAGATTGATCTGTCAGTGTGAACTTATTGTTATGAATAAAATATTTGATTGGTTGAATCACAGTAGTGAAACTGTTCATTGTCTTCTCAGCAGCCAACACGTGACTCTGGAGATAGAAGGTAGGAATTAAAATAACTCAAAAATAACTTGATCAAATCCAGATAGGATTTGATAGTTGTGAATTTTCTGATGATAAAATTATTTTTCATACTTTAATCGAAGAATGAACATCTTATCTCTCACAGCAGAGACAATAAGGAGCCTAGAAAAGGTAACTACAGTTTGTGTTTGGGTGAAACAGAAAAGTAGGGGTGGATAATTTTCATGAATGGGCCTCATTTATCTGTCTTTAATAAAGTTGTGTGTAAATGTTTGAGTAAGCCAAACTGAGCTTAAAATTGTTATTCTGATTTTCATTGTGTTTCCTGTTGATGACCTGTAAAGTGCATTTTTGACACGGCTAATTTGCTGTGTCTCACTTCTGTGCCAGTAAAATATTGAATACTTTATAATATTTACAATAATAAGCATGTACTAAATCTTTCTTCAACTGAGGCATTTGTTTAGGGCTTTCGGCTGTGTGCAAGCAGATCACCCTGTCCTCAGTTTATATAGTAGGGCAGCATTTCTTTTTTGTGTTTGTGTTGGTTCACTTTTTTTTCATATTCTTTGATTTAAAAGAAAAGAAAAGAAAACTACTTGTTTTGACTAAATGTTCTCTGGTATTCTTAGTCCCTGCCCTAGCATTCAACTTGAGAATTAGAATGAGGATGTATTTTTGATCGAGACTACAAAGCTCTTTCATTAAGGTGGTCTGCTAAATGCTGTAAATGTCATATAAAAATAAGCAGTGTAAACTTCACAATATAATCTTTTATATAAATTGTAGTAATCATACAAATTATATGATTTGAAGTTGATCAGGTCGAGGTTTACATTAGTTAATCTTATGTGTTCATTCACACACAATCAGGAGCATGAGTAGGATACAAACATTTTTTCCAATTTGATGTGATGTTCATGAATAGCAAATTTCTTATATAAGCATGTGTATGAATGATGTACAAATAAATCTATTCCTATCCAGCTTGATAAATGAAGCCCTTTGCATTTATTAAAAAAATACTAATTTTACTCATAGATAGTTTGCATACTGTATATTCCTTTTCTGTGCAGGAATTAATTATGCTCTTAGTGGTGATGATGAAGTGTATAAAGATTCGGTGAGTGCACCAGAGCAGACTAGAACAATCCCCATGCAGCTTTCAGTAACATGTTCCATATTCTCTGTGTTCTGTGTGTTTAGGCTCTAACAGGTCTTCTCTCTCTCTCTCTCTCTCTCTCTCTCTCTCAGGATTCTGAGTCCCAGAGTCTGTTAAAAACAGAATACCACCGTGAGAATGTGCTATTCACCGTTATTGCAGATTCAGGACCTTCCATGGAATCAGGTACCACTCAGCTACACAAATCTGCTTATAATGCTGCTTTGGGTTGTGTTGGTTCTTAACAAGTGTGATTAAAATTATGAATGCTCTAAGTTGCAGACTTCTCTGATCCCTATTCCCCTGCTGAACCAAGCCCAGCAGACACTCCTTTGTTTAAATTTGATGAGTCTGTCTCTGCCCCTGAGCAGACAGCAGACCTTCACGCCAACATTCCAGAAAACCCACCTGTGCTTGAATGCCTGTCTTTTGACTCCCCTCCATCCGGCGCCACTGGTATATCCTCCAGTGTCCAAGGAAGGTCTCCACACCAGACTTCAATCAAAGTGGAACGTTGTGCATCTCGGGCGATACCACCTTTAATGACAAATGAGCTACCAGGATCTCATGTAAACTGCCCTCATGATCATCCACTAGACCTTACAGCACCAGGAGGGTGCTGCATGGCACATGTTGAGTTCTGTGATTGCGTAGACCATGTGGGTGTGTCGAACTCGGGTGCTGCCCTCTTCTGGAGGAGATGCAATGAGGTGGGCTGCACGGAGGACATATTCACAGAGCTCACACGTCAGCTCACCTGCTTGGCTGAGAGGGTGCAGAATCACCATGCCACACAACAGGGTCAGAACATATCCTATCTCTTTGGTCTTTTGTTTGTTTGTTTTTTGTTGTTGTTTAAATTAGCAACAATAGGGTAGCAGTGGCCACCACTTGGCTCGACCCTTGCATTCGATATAATAATGCACAATACTACTCATGCCAATGCAACAGAGAATTGACTGGTGTTACTTTGATTCTGCAGACTACGCTGTCTCTCTCAAGATACTGCAGGCATCAGGGAAACTTCCTACGATATTCAGACAAATGGAGCAAGGTTTGCTGTGCACACTTTTAATTATGTATATTGTTTATAATTGTCTAACTCTAAGCAGATTTTTTACTGCAGATCATCTCTCTTGCAGATTTGGAACATCAAGAAAGACAGCTGCAGAGAAAGAGAGAGGCATTAAGGGACGTCAAGGCAGTGCTTGATGAGAATAAACTTATCTGATGTCAAATAATAATGATTTTTATCATCACTTTATTGGTTAATTTCTATCTTCATTGTAGTTTTATAATTTTATACGTTTTATATCAAGCTTGAATCCCTACTCTGCATATACTCCTATATGGGTTCAACATATTTAAATATACATTACAGCTCTGTGAATGGACTCTTCTTACTCTAATTTTTAAAAAATATTTTTTATTCATTTTGAAATATTACAGCCTTAACTAGCCAGTTAGGTTAGTCAGTATGTCCAGTATTAGTTTGCAGTTGTTTTTATTAAAATTATTTCCAATGTAGTCACCACTGCTGTCTTCATTACTAGTCTGTCCATAGCTTCTTGTGTCTGTTGACTGCCATTATCACTCAGCAGAGGAGATGCTACTAGCAAGGAGTGAGTAATTTAGAGTTAAGCACTATGGAACGTCCCTGAGTAACAGTACAAACCACTCTATCTATGAATGTAAGAATTTTCCACGGTAATAAAAAGTCTGTTGAAGATTCAGTTTTATTTTATATATGCATAAACAGATTTCTATTACTGTAGATAGACAAACAGACTTTACATTAGGGAAAGCACAGGCCCAGCCATAAAATAATATTTGCATATATGATATGCTAATAATACATGGAAGTTAAGGCTGTACTCATGTAAAGACTAAGTTGACATTTGCTTAATGTAAGGAGCGTTAGACTTAACCACCATAACACCTGCACACTGGAAGTTCACTTTCTTTAAAGGGCTAGGAACATTGTGACACATAGAAGTGTTTGACATCTTGTGCTATATTGTATGAAGGAGGAGAACTTGAAGAACAGCAGGTGAATTTCTGTAGTCTGGTCCCTCATTCTGTAGGACAGAGGCTCTTGGAACCATTTCAATCTGTAAGAATACAAGATAAACTTCTTTTTTTTTCATGATAGTGCCATACTGCACAGTTGTGTTTCCCAAGATCTCAGGTACCCTCAGGATGTCGATATCTTTGCTCTCTCCAGGTAATAATGAACACTGGATACAAGGTATATGTGTAATAGGAGCTCACTGAGGAAAAATGTGAATCATTTGGGTCCTTTGGGCAACAATTCTGTTCACTGCAAAAGTACCAATAATGGTCAGATTGTGTAAGTTTAATAATGAAAAAGACTAATACAGATGTTGTAAACTGGACAGAGGTCTGGATGTGAAACCCAGAAGACTATTTCACTGGACCGAGTACTTGAATAAATACTGAAGCAGAGCTATTAAACATAAATAAATTGATTCATCTTCTGTAGCAGATTCTCTGTTGCTGCTTATCCTTATCCATTCACATGCATTAATGTCAATTATTTAGCAGCTCCTAGAACCAGAGACGAGCTGCAGAAAGGGGAGCATTTTTACAGATATATACTCAGCAAAGAAAGGAATGTCCTTTCACATTCAACTGCTTATTTCCAGCAAATTTCTTGACGTGTAAATATTTGTACTAACATAAAAACATTAAACAACTGAAACATAAACTGAACAAATTTCACAGACATTTGATGAACAGAAATGTAATAATGAGTCCCTGAACAAAGGGGAGGGAGGAGTCAATATAAAAAAGTAAGTCAGTATGTGATGTGTCCACCAGCTGCTTTAAGTACTACAGTGCATCTCATCTTCGTGGACTGTACCAGATTTGTCAGTTCTTGCTGTGAGATGTTACCCCACTCTTCCACCAAGGCATTTGCAAGTTCTTGATTACATCTGGGGGGACACATGGTTACATGTAATTTTCCACTGCAAGGACGATTAGCTGTCCTTCCTGTCTCCCTGTAGCACTGTCTTATGTGTCTTACATTAGGGACATTGCAGTTTATTGCTATGGCCCCATATGGAGTTAAATTTGTGCCACAAATAAATATATACGATTTCGCAAACAAACACAATCTACTTTGGAAAGGAAACCTCGACTCTCAAACAAACAAAGCGATTTTCTCATAAATGTGTCGGCTTGATTTTCTCCCGCATGTCTCTGTGCAGATTTTTTCATAGATGCAGCTAAGCAACTTCCTCTTCCAACTCAACAGATCGCGCTATCGGTCAATTTACACTAATCTCCCGGGAGAAGCATTACAACACGCATCACATTACACCACAATAGAGTGCAGTAAATAGTGTTTTTTATTAAATCCTAAAATTAGGTCTGTGATTAACACAAGCTCAAAATATTTTCACGTTTTCTTCTATGACAATAACAACTTTATGTGCCAATTATCCCAATTTTTGTTCACTGAACAAGCATGAAAAACATTGTTTAAGCCCTTTCCAATAAAGATCTGTAAAGCTTATTTGGATTTTACAAAATTATCTTTAAAATACAGCCTACTGAAAAAGGTATTTAGTACCTTATTACAGAGTATCATCATGATTTTGTTTTTAAAATTTTATTTTGTCATGGCCCTCTTTGAATCAGGACTGGAGACAGGTGGGTAATTGATTTTGTTTTTTTTTTTGTTTAGTTTTTTTTTCTGGTACTTTTCAAAGTATTGTTTTGGTATCGGTTGTTGTATTGATGCAGGATACTCTTTTGGATGTGGTTTGCCATCACCACAATCCAACAACAGGTTTTAAAGATCGTATTTCACTTACTATCGCCTTTTTATGGTTGTCCATCCTGTGATTCTGTTGCTTTAGGTTCTTCACCTGTTGCACTCACGCACTCACAGTCCTAAATACAAGAGTTACAACAAACTTCAATTATGGAAACTCTCTTCCTCAAAAATGCAGGAAAAAAAATTGACATGTACGTACAAGTTTATTTTCTTGTTCCTGTTCTGGCTCAGAGGTCACCTGATCTTCATGTATGAAATACCCAACATGTTCTTCAGAGGGATCCAATGAAACAGAGCCTTTAATCCATCCTGAGAAAGAAATATATAGAGAGTGCTTTGAAAGAAGAAAATCTGAGGAAACTGAAGTGAAAGAGGAGGACACATTGTAGACCATGATGGTAGGTGAAAAAGAAAAGCAATCACTACCAAACCATCACTGTAGCAGTCAGAGATGAGATCATGTGTCAAATATCCCATGTAGTAGACAGAGCATGCAAAAGTGCTGTCAGTGACAATATCAAAGTGGAGAAAAGCTCTGTGTGGCACACACTATATACAAACCTAAAACCCCATGCTTTCCCAATACCAGCCCTAAGAGCTTGTGAATGTATACAAGTACCTTTCCTACGATTCTGAAACAGGCTCGATGTACTTAACCACTTGACTCCACTTAAATGGGGGTGTGACCCTGTTTCTGAGAGGAGAATACCCAATCAGAATTGCATCATAACTTGGCATAGCACACATGCTATTGTTTATTCCCTCTTCAATAATTATGGTACTTGTCACCTTTCATGATCCGATTTCAAAAACATAATATACATCATTACGTTTCATGATGAAGAACATTTCACTGATGACAAATCCACATACATTAGACCTATTCAGTTTGCTAAGATGAAAAAAGAACCAAGTGTGTGCTTGTTTGGATATGGTACCTAAAGGTGTCGGGTCACTTTTGACATCCTGTCGCTTGGGTTTGGTGTCGGAGCCAGGAAATGAACCTGCAGTCCACAGAAAAAAAACAGATAAAAATGAAGGAAAGATATGGATCAAACACTCACTTATTCTTTCATTATCTTTGTACTCACTCATTGCTCTCTCTGGTTTCTTGTGACCTGGGCTGCTAGGTTCATTGCCTCCTTCCTCTTCTGTCCTCTGTTTCTCAACTTCTCCGTTCATATTACTCAGTCCATCTCTCGCTGGTCTACACAATAAAGATTAATACAGCATTATACGGTCAACTATATTTGCACTGCCAATTTAATATTTTTTAACAAGTCAGGTTTATTATGTCTCATCCTGGTAAATTTCTGCCTTCTGTCCAGTGTTCCCAGTGTTGGGCTAGGCTCTGGATCCTAGATCAATAATGAATTTATGAGTGAATGGATTTTACTATGATAATCTTATTACAGTATAAAAACTATTAGTCTACTGTGTCTATATATTTGTGGTGCATTCACATTAGTGTGTAATGTAAACATTTCCACTAGGGGCAAAAATCTAAACCTTAATTAAAGTCCTGCGTTTCACTGCAGAATGAATGGAGAGCAGAACAAATTAGATATAAGAAAATCATAGGGTCAAAGACCCTTTGTTTTTTGTTTTTGTTTTTTTAACAGAGAAACAAGTAAGTTAACTTTATAATCAGATCCCAGCTGTTAAAGTGTCCACAATGTTCTTGTGCCATCAGCTCATCAAAGCAAAGAATAGTGAAACACCAAACTGAATTATTTAGGCTTATGTCTGTTTCACTATGGCTTGTAACTATTCAAAATCTTGACTACATTGTGAGCAAGACAAAAACTAAGCTAATATGATTTACATATCTTTTGGCAGACTGGAATCTTTTTTTTAAAAAAATTAAGTAGATAATAAAATAAAGTTGAACCATTTGTCAGTTTACTTCTTTATTAGACTTTCTAATATGTAAATATTTAAAGTGAGACTTTTTTAATGAAGAAATTGTAATGCACGGTGTTCAGAAATATTTACTGGCAATGACATATGAAATGTGTAAATGTGTGTAAATAGTTGTGTTATCTGTGTGTGTATTCACCTTTCAAGTGAATTGTCCTCTGCAGTTAATTGAGCAGTAGTCTTCTGCTGGCTAGCTTCTGTAAGACAAATAAATGAACTTTTTTCAAATTTAAGTGTTCATATACTGACTCAGTGCACTGATCGCACACAATTTCAATTAGGCAAGTATTAAAGAGTGCAGCCCTCGCTGATGTTAAAGCATCCACACAAGCCATATGAGTTCATAGTCCTAATAATTTTAATACCCCTGCAGGCCTCCAGCTGTCCTGTTAGAAGTTTCCGGATTTCTCGCACCCAGATAGTCTTAATCTCTTCCGATGCTGCCTATATAACAAATGGAAAAATATTGTCTGTTCCTAATATAATCACATGCAAAAAAGCAGAGTGAATAACATACAATATAAACACAAACACACCTGCACTGTATACACTTCATCTCTGGAGTTCAACCAGATCTCAAACTTTTTATTGTCTCCTTTGGCATGTTCAGTGATTCCAATGGCACTCATCTAAAAACCAAAAAAAAATAATAATTCATAAGGTGCCACAGTTACCAGGTCCACTCACTGATTAATTATTTGAATATCAGAGATATAACAAAATATCCTTTCTGTACACAAGAGTAGTGAATGATCAAGCCACTCACTATTATCAAAGACAGTAGTATCAAGCTTGAGAGAAATAGTGCTTTACAGACTGACCATGTGTTAGAGATAAAACCACAAATAATCACAGGACAAAGTTTTACAGACTTCCTTCCTGTCACAGAGAGGTATAAGCCACAGATACACACTTACATTCAGCTCCTGTTTGAAGCTGTAGGATGGCGCTTTTTCATATCCTTCACCATTTTCTTCACGTTTCTTACAGAAGAGCAGAGCTTTCTCATGTAAGAACAGATGTCTCTGCATGGGTTTGAAACGTGCCAGCTCCATCATCTTCACATGGCCACGCTTATGTTCTGCCCACACACTGAATGAACCCTGCATCAGCAGCCGGCCCAGGTCGCCAAGGTTACCCTGCCAGGTGTCAAAGATATGCCAATATCAGTCTGAACCTGAACCAGTTTTGAAATTGACTGAGAAGAGGATTGGATGGAGTGGAGTTATGCAAAATGTGTGAGTCTGAGTGCTTGTAAATCTTTGTCCCATGTCTCACCTCATATCCGTTGATTGCAATAAGGTGCATTGAATCATTGACTGCCTTCAGAATGCCCAGTAAAGATGAGAGAGCAGCCTGTAGCTCCACAACACCCTCACAGCCTTTACTGTACTTAATCAGCTCCTGTGAACAGACACAAAAACACACTAAGAGTGGTGTTTGTGACATTGTACATTCCCAACTCATTATCCACAGTATACATTATCATTCAAATCCAGTAGATGAAGCCAAAATATAAATACAGCCTACACTGATATTTTCAACTTGGCTTTTGAGAATAAGTGAAGAAATGAAGAAATGTTTCCACTGCGTCCAAATACTTCTTTTGTTTTTAACCTGCTCAAATACTAATGTTCCATTTGCCAACTAGTAGGAAACCTTCATCTCTGTTTTAAAGGCTGCACCAAAAGTTTTAGATGAAACAAAGAACTGAGTCAACATGACACTTCAGGAGCAGAACTTGCCCAAAAGAAAATGAAATCAATTTAATTTCAATATTGAAACAACAACAACAACAAAAAAATGCATAATTTTGAGAGGAGTTAATAATTTTGCTAAAGTTAGAGTGTAATAGGGCTGGTTATTAAATTACCTTTAAATTCCATTGTAATTAAATTAAATATTAAATTGCTAATACATCTCCATTACACGTTCCCTGTGTTTCTAGACTTTCTTTATTTTCCACCTGGCTTCAGTAAACATAGATAAACCTGAAACAATTTGGGATTTCACATCTTTTATTTTTGAAAGTTTTTTTTTTTAATGCACATGGCTGTTGCTCTCTTCTCCTTGTGCACTTGTATACACACAAACACACACTTAAAGAAACAAATCCACACTAAAGTACCTTCAGTAGGAGTTGGTATTTAGTAATTCTCTGAACAGGCTTCAGTAGGTAAGAGTCCAACCCTAGTTTGTGTTCCAGTTTCTTCTGACATTCCTGTTAGTGCATTTCAGATTTGGTTATGGATGCAGTATTTGTGTGTCTACAGTACATTCTCCTATGCTAATGTGTGCATTTCTGCATATTTACCTGAAAGAATGCACAATCTGAACACTGTCTCCACAGGCTCTCAGATCGAGGTTTATTATGGCAGTATTTCTCATAAATCTGCAGGTCTCCCATCTAAAAAAAAATAAAAAGCAGGCCCATATTATTAAGTTACTAAACCATTGACTGCCTTCATGTCTTCATTTAAATTTGATCTGTTCTTGTTACTTTTCAGGACAAACTCACCCTCTCAAGAAAACAGTGGCCCACAAGTTCAGGGTGATCTGTGTAAGTTTCCAACTCTCTCAGAAATATCCTGATCGACAGAACCATGGTGATTGTTTTAAAATGTTGCCACACTGTCAAACAAACATCATATAGTTATAAACTAAATAAAACCTCTGCTCCATTAGGTGGTGCTCACGTTTTGTGGAAGAAATAGATCTCCTGCATGTTACCGAACAGCACATTCTTTTTGTTCTGCAGGGCAGCAGGAATGATGGAAGCCATGGCAGGGTTGTCCATCTCTGCAGCATATCCCTGTATGATACGAAACAGCACATGTTTACCATGTCCTCCATGTGAGTTGAACTGGGAAAGCAGGAATATATATATAGCGCTTTTATCCAAAGTGCTTTACACTGTGTCTCATTCACCCATTCACACACACACACACCAATGGTAGCA
>JAOUWY010000075.1:11464720-11479658 GCA_025728095.1 Prietella phreatophila
CTCACTGTTCAAATAAACCTACCATTAAAATTATAGACTGATCATTTCTTTGTCAGTGGGCAAAAGTACAAAATCAGCAGGGGATCAAATACTTCTTTCCCTCACTGTATCACTTCTTATTTTTGTGCTTGACTTTTGTGTCATCTTAGCAAGCTCACATAAATATATGTAACTAATTCCCAGAGACCCCCTAAATGTAAGCTATGAAAATTCTAGCCAGTGGGGAAATATATATATATATTTTACAAAATAGGATAAATATTAATATGTCTGATGGGTTGCAAATGATGCATGGCCCTACACTTTTTTTGTACCATCATAGCCATCATATACAATCATTGATGGAATAGACGTATTTCAGCACATCAGTGGACTAATAAAACCTCCTGGGCCTCTCACCCGGCCTAATCCCAGGACAGCTTCTCTGGTCATCCCCTATGATGGTGGAGATGACTGCAGCTGTTGCTGTCTATGACACTGTATGCACTCCCTGGTTTGCAACACTTCATGACCTGTGTTTATTTTAAACTGCAGGAAACAGAGTGTACAGGCAGAACAAATTCAGTTCTTAAGGCAGTTTTCATTACCAGACAGTCTCTATGATCCATAATTTGCAAAATTTACATAGAAGTTACGTAAATAAAATACTTAAACATTTTCCACATTCTACAATCAAAAACATGGAAATAAGCAACTATCTTTTCCAACCATCAAAAACCTTTTCCTGTTCATCATAAACTATGGATTGACACTTTTGATCTGTAGTTCCCTCTCTGTCTTTTCCATAATGAACGTTTTGACAGCTAAAATATCTTCCAATACTCCAAGCTTCAGATTTGTCTAAGCACTATTCCCAAGTCAAGAGTGTAAGCTCATTTTTGATGTGGTGGAAACATTAAAAAATTAAAAAATGGGATCTAGACCTCCACAAGCTGCTTTTTTACTGCAATCAATGAGACAAGCTGTCGCATGGTTGAGAGCATGTTTGCTTATGTAGGAAGATTAATAAAATTATTTTAAAATTATTTTCAAAATTTACATATTCAAAATATATTATTCATTAACCTCAAGTTAAATATTCAACTATAATTGTATCTATATAGTTGATTTCTATAAAATATATAAATATTGAAGTATCTAACTGTCCATTCCAGTATAGGAAATAAATGCAGTGATGAGCTGTTAATAGCTTAACCAGATGCAGACTGTGCACAATGTGCCTTTTTATATTCATGCTCAATTTAATACTCTCTGTGTGGGAAGAGATTATTTTACATAAATGGTTTCTCACCACCCTAATGATGGTTTGTCATTTCATTTGTATCTTGTTCACTGCTGAGCAGGTAAGACGAAGATCTTGTGTGATAGATGGGAGCCATGGCTATTTTAATGAGCTCTTTAACAGCTGAGACTCCTTGATCTCAGAGCCAGGTGAACACACCACTCAACCATATTCAAGAGAGTAAACATGGGCCCTAAGGCACAATGATGCATATAGATGATCGGACAAAACGTCTTAGGCACCAAGCATTGGTCATAATACTTTGCACTCAGCAGTGCTCTTCAGAAGGTAATGAGCCACTCACATTCACAGTCGAAATCTTTTATCAGAAGTTATTTGAATTCGGAATCAGGTTATTCAGCTGAAGCTGATGTTCTGGGCTCCTAATTCAGATTATTACCTGCATATGTTACCTACATTATTACCTGCATAATTCAGATTATTACCTCCACACCTCCAAGGTTGCCAGATTTTTCTTAGTAGAAGTGCTTGAGACAGGGTTTAGATGAGAGCCTTTAAAAACAAGCACCTGCTGGACTTTCTCACTCGAGCCAATATTGTACACAAATGCACTTACGTCAAGGTTCAGAATCTCAGGTAACTGAAACACATTTCTGTTTTCGGCAAGCTCTGCCCTGTACATGTATAATACAAGCAGAAGCCTGTACAGTGCTTACGTTATAGATGAGGTTTGAATACTGATGTGTGCAATTTCATAACGTGTATGTCAACTCTGAATACGGCCCTAATAAATAAAAACAGATTTTTTTTTAACATCGTAAAACTCTTATGTTACTCACACAATAATAATATCGCACACTAGTAACAGTGGTTCAGGTCTGTTATAGGAATGGATAAAGAAATAGTCTTCCTGAGGTAGAAACATTAAGTAAACAGCAAATAAACACAAGAGCAGGCCCTCAATATGAAATGTAACTGGAAAAGTAATTGGCTCTACAACATCTAAAATAATTCTCATTCACTGCATATCTTTTGTATCTTGCAATTCACTATCACTCATACAAGATGGCTATGGCTGTTAATGGGAAATACACATTAATGTCCTAACTTAATCTTGCACTTTAGTCTATTTATGAATATCAGGCTTGTGTAAACAAAAAAAAAATACAAGAGAAAAAATGAATTAATCCAGGATGACAAGGCTCATGTTTTACCCTTGAGCATATTTTGCTCTGTGGGACTGTCTCTCCTACTGCAAAGCACAACAAAAATTCACTGCCAGTGGCCAAGGTCAATCTTGTCCATCACAGCAAACATTACTCATGGTTAGCATAACAAATGACTCACTGTTGAAAGGAGAGGCAAACAATCCAGATAAATAAGTCAAACTTTCTGCGCGTCTAATTAGCAGCATTAGCAGAACCCACTTATACCTCGGAGTACAACACATTTAAAACGACATGCCTGACAACATGACGAGAAATACAGGCAACATGCATAGCTTATGCAGGCAACATGCATAACTCATACATTTCCACTGTGTGCCCATTGTTTGTTCCTGATCTCACCATAGATGCACTTTTCCCAACAACATGTTTAGAGTGACTCTTAGAGTGACTACAGCTTGCTGTTTTACTTCTAATACAGTGAAGATCAGGTTTCACTGTTGATGAAGCTCTGTGTGCTGAATAAAAAAGGAGGCTCACCAGAGAGAACTGGTTTCTCCAGTTTAGGTGTTTATAAAACCGCTGGATTGAACACCCAAAACGAATTGATGTTCACCAGCTTTGTTCAGCAGCATAAAGAAAAACACTTATGAGGGATCAGATGTAGAGCAATAAGAGCATCCATGGCAACCAATGATATTGCTAAATGTGCTTAAGAGATTAGGGCAAAACAATTCCAGTTCTCACCTACAGCTTGACAGTAGCTTAATAGAAATCCCTTGTCAACAATTTAAACTTTTCCAATGGCAGGATGATGAGTGAAAGGTCATTGAGAACAAAAATGTTCTTGAGCCCTAGAGACAGGGAATAGCTGAGAATGGCAGACTCTTGACCCTTGCCTTGACATGCCTTAACTACGAGCACTCCAGAGCAATGTTAACATCGGCTGCCTCGGTCACAACACTTTTTTTAGTGGGATGTAGCTGTGATTTCTGGAGCAATAAGAACAGCTTAAATTATACCATAACTGGGCAATTCTCACAAGATCAAAGGTTAGATGCTTAAAACACAATTGATCAAAATGCTGAAAATAAAAATTTTCAACTTTTTTCCCTTCATTGTGAAATCACTTCACTTCACTGAAATAATGTATGCGCTATATCTCATGAGAATATATATAATATATTGTATAATATGTGGTTGTTGGTGTCATACAAGCTGGTTTGAGTATTTTATAAACTCATGATCTCCTGGGACATTCATGCACAACAGTCTCTAGTGTTTACACAGATTGGTGCAAAGAAAAAACCATCCAGTGAGTGACAGTTCTGCAGACATAAACACCTTGTTGATAAATGAGGTCAGAAGAGAACACTCAGACTGGCTTGAGCTGTCAGGAAGGCTACAGTAACCACTCTCATATAACCACTCTATACAACCTTGCTGACCAGAAAATCATCCCAGAATGTACAATCCACCAAACCCTGAAGTGGATGGGTTGGAAGAGCAGAAGACCACATCAGGTTCCACTCTTTTTTCAGTATTCAACTGTGAGAGATTGATCAGTTTACATATTATCCTGGTGTTAAACATCTTGAAACCTAATAATAAAGCTAATCAAACCGAATCAATGAGTCAACGCTGCTCACATTTACCCTTGGCATGCTCAAAACCTTCCAGTGACGCATTACACATAAATCGTGTTTATCAAGACCAATTTTCACCCACCTGAGGCTTATGAGTTGCTGTTGGCAGAAATGCATAAACACTACCTCAGCTAATTATTATCCAGCTGTTAACAGTGCTGCATTCCTTTTTTATACTTCATAGCAGTTATTTTTGCTCAGGATTTAGACAATTGCCAGTAAATCAGCAATTCAAAATGCAGACAATGGGTCATTCACAAACATCCACTAGCAAAACGTAGCTGTCACACTTTTATAAATATGCATGTTGTTCCTTACAAAATTGGTAAAAGAATTGTGACTCCCATTTCAGAATCACATAGCCCCATTGAGAAAATTTTGTCCTTTTTGCACCCTGTCCTCATACTTGGGCATAACTTGCTGGCATCACCCATGCAGGCTGATTCTACTTATCCTGAAAATAGACATCGGTTTACATACCGGCCCATCAAAAAGGTTCTGGCTTGTAGCCAGTCCATGTGGCTGGGAACTCAAACTAAAACATTTTGACTAGGCAGCTTTAAGTTCAAAAATGGCTGCTTTCCTTTCTATCCTTATTTTGTAACTATGGAGAATTTTGAGCTGACAATTGCATCCTTTGTGTAATTATAATTCGGTTTTTAGCCTCTCGGACCCCCCAAAATTGTGTCTAAATAATGAGTAGATAAACCGTGTGTCTGTGTGCCCTTCGTATAAGTGTAGTCAAAACGTATGGTACCATTAAGCTATTATTTTTGTATCTATGCAGCACTAATTGCGGGTCTTATTTGTATACATTACTAACTTTAAAACTGTGAAAACAGGCTGGGACAAACAATTGATACAAATAAAATTCACATTACTTCAAATTAAATTCACATTACAAATTAAATTCACTGAAACTCATTACCAAAACGGGGTCATCATTCTTTTTAATGAACAAAATTGTATTAAATTATTTAGGCATTTTGAGGTTAATTCTTATTAGTAGTTGGCACTAATGTTCACAATAAAGCCTTAAATAAATTGAATCTGATTAACACTATTTTTTTTTACATTATTTAATTAGAGAAGTGTTTTTGACCAAAATGAATAATAGACAATTCATTATTGAATGAATAAACAGTATGCATGAAAATTTTTTGTACACATTTTTTTTTTTAGACTTTATCTAAACAGTTAAAACTCCATTGCATGTTTCCATATCAGAACAGTATCATTTCAGACCTAGCTGTTTATGTTTCAAACCAAAAGACATAATCTGAATGGCAAGAGAATCAAGCAAGTACAGACACGTGTTCTATTTAGAAGCGGCCCATAACCACTTCTGCTTTGGAAGCCATTAACTGTGATCGAAGGCTCACTCACACTAGATTAGGCTGTAGGAACAGATAGCAGGAAGCAGAAGTGTCTGTGTTCTCACTGCAGCTTTAGGAACTGCCATTCACTGACCGTGTTATTTTTTTTTTTTTTTTTGTGATTGTTTTATTGCAGAACATGGTCATTGAACATGACATAACAGAATTATGTACAAACCAGGGTTTGCATAATTTCAAAAAAGAGGAGAAAACAAACAAGCATCTAAATAAATGTTGGGGGTGGGAGGAGGTGGGGCACAAGCTATTAGCACACACCTAAGGTACCAACTACTGCCTCTTTTGGGTAACCTTAAATATTCTCAACTGCCATATTGACATATGATATTAGAGTTTCTCAACAAAATGTGACCATGCCTTAATTGTTCTTGGTTTTGTTTAGCTAATTCTAGCTGTTGAGCATCCTAGCAGTGCAACAGTAACTGCATTTACAGGAACAACAATAATCCACTCTTAATCCGATTAAGACCATACTTTGATTAAGAAATTACCATGTAAACAGCAATTACTTAATCGAATTAAGGTCATAATCGAATTAAGCTCTAATCGAATTAAGACAGGTGGAGTACTCCTGTTTTAATCGTATTATGGACGTGTATTACAGACATGTAAACACCCTAATCACATTATAAACTTCATGTGAGAGTTTTCACTGCAGTTTGCGACAGGACACGATCACACACACGGCAGTTTTATGTATTACGTCGAACAAGAAAGTTTGCCCGCGTCCCAAATCGCATACTTTCCTACTATAGGCCTGTAGTAGGGAAAAATACATGTATCTTGGCTACAATATAGACGGTAACTATGCGGTTTTATACGTAGCTGATTTTTTAGGTCTAAGAGTCACATTTTGTGTGCCAGAAATGTAGGTTCAAATCAAATTTAAAATATTACCTTCTTGGCAGCAGTTCATGCAGTACGAACAATCATATGTTGATTAGCATTAAAATTAAGGTCAGCATCATCATTTAACAAACAAAGACTGGGATGTCTAATAATAATCCTGTCACATAACTCTGACAGAATTAAGAGAACCTCATCCCAAAACTTGCTAATGAGTTGGCAGTCATAGAACAAGTGCATATACGTCCCCACAATATTTAAAATTACAAAGTGAACAAACGCTTCATTTGCAACGTAAAAGGAGTAGTGTAAGCCTTATGAACAAGTTTGTTGTACATGTCTTGGTGGACGGGGTTTTTTGACATCATAAGAATACTTTCCCATATCCAGTCCCAATTTGGTTTACAAGGGGCCAACTCCTTTTCCCATATTGTGGTAATGGGGACAGTGTTATTCTTAAGTGCTAAAATATTCACAGACCACTGTCAACTGCACGGTGGCTTCTTATTAAAATGTTACTGATTCAGCATGCTTCCAGCCATGGCACCTCAATCTTGAAACATGTTGAAGATTTAGTAGGTTGGTTTTGCAGTATTGACTGTCTGTTTTGGACACATTTCAAAAGCTGAAAGAATGGACAGGAAGTACAATTGGTTTAAAGTATTCCAAATAAATTGCTTCAGGGTTCTCGGTTCTGCATGTAGGTTTTCATTGATCTAAGACTGTGGATGTTCATTTCAAGTCTATTGGGAGATGGAGACAATGGCAGTGTGGTGTGAAATAGGCTGCTACTCACTCTACTGTGTCCTCCCAACTGCACCAGTGGCCTTGGTCCAGAGCTTCCATGTCCTCCTTGAACTTAGCCAGGCATAACTCCTTGATAGCATTCTCATAAGAGCTGTTACAAGCCATCGCTAGTGCAGAGAGAGTCGCTGCCAAAAAAAAAGAATAATTGATTTAGGAAGGTCATGCACAGCAATTTCACCACTTCCTATATTTGTCTTCTGATAAATAAATTCAATACTACATCTTGTACGTAATGTTAGATTCTACATCAGAGCTGCGATCTGTTACTTTATATACCTGGCACGGATTCCAGTGCCTTCAATGTTTTCTCTTTTTTCTTTCTCCTTTACTGCCTCAAACTTATTTTAACATGGTGCCATGTGCAACTAAAAATGAAATTCGTCAGCCAAAGAAGGACAAACTAGTATTATAAATGAATTTCCGAATCAAATCAAGTTAATCCCTACTTCACAATGAAAGAGGCCAAGAAGTTGACTTGTATATTGTATCTTGTCTTGCTTTAAATAATTGTAAGGCTTTATTTGCAGGAATGTGGACTACAGCTTATTCAGGATGCTGTAGCTAGATTAATAATGTTCTAGAAGAGTATATTGCAATTATATTGTACAATTAGTACACTGAATAAAACGGATCTAACTCATTCGTCTTCAGTAAGTGCTTTATCCTTGTCAGTGGAGTCTGAGCTTATCCCAGGAATTCTGGGTGTGAGTCAGGAGTTGCATCATGAACACACATTCACACAGAGGGGCAATTTAGCATAGCCAATCCTCTCACTGACATTTTTGGTAGGTCAGAGGAAACCAGAGAACCTCAGAAGTAACCCATGTGTACATAGGGAGAACATACAAACATATGAAACTCCACACGGAGAGTAACCTGAGATCAGGATTGAACCAGGAATCCTAGAGTTGTGAGGCAGCAACACTACCCGCTGCACCAGCATGACACAATGATGATTTATTAATAATCATATCAAATGCTGCAAAAGTAGTAATCTGAAGTACTTTTGATTCCACACACAACCTGCATACCCACGTTGCCACCGGAAACACACTGGAACTCATCCAACTTTACACAGCACCTCACCAGACAGTGATGTAGCAGCTGGAAACAGCACTGTTGCAATCATGGAAAGAAGCAAACGCATAAACTTTTTTTTTTTTAATGTATTTGTGGCCAAAACATTGCCACATACTGTGTGTGTGTGTGTGTGTGTGTGTGTGTGTATCAAGCAACATGTCAAACGTTCTGTTTCTATGGTGTCTAAACTTACAAAAGACAACTTACTAGAAAAGTAAACTTACCCTGGGTACCAATGTAGTGTTTATGGTAATGGTGTTTATGGTAACATTAAAGCAAGTATACGGATTTGTGAACATGACCTCAGAATATCCCTCAGGCAAAGTATGTGAAGGTGGCATAAGATAAGCACTAAGATGACAGTACAGAAAGATGGTTTGACCTAGTGAAAATAGGCCCATGTAAGCATTGCAGCTAGCTAACTGCCACAGTTTCAATATTAAAGACTTTAGCTATAGTGAATATCTTATTCATATCTCAATTGTCAGTAAACCACTTATCCTAGTTAAGAAACCTAGTCTAGCCTAGTCAATCAGTCGGTCTATGCAATATTAACTTACTTGTCAGCCACATTGGGATGTATCCGACAGACAATGCAAAACATAGAATCCAATGCAAGTCCATCTTTCTCTTCATATCGCACCTGGTCAAATTCATCCCTCTAGGTAGTCATAAATTTCCTTTCCATTTTATTGTCATAATCTTTGAGTTCAATGATTTACCAGGTGTTTGGCTGGGTTGTGGAGGCTTGAGAAACATTGCTTTTTAGAAAATGAAAATGATGTGCTTCGCTGCTGTTGCCTGAGGTAAAGTCGAATCGAATTGTGATTGGTCAGGCTTGTTTCTAAGCAACTGCTTGTTTTCACTTTCCTGGTTTCTGCTTTATGCCGCAGCCTACACGCTCTAGATTATTTTCAGCAGCAGAAAAACGTGAACTTGGTTATAACTTTTTTTGTTTATGTTGTTGTTGTTCTTGACATTTTCAGTCTACTTGTCCATTCGGGCAAGTAAAAGTCTCTTTCACTTGCCCGTCCAAAAAATTCATTTGTCCCGGACAAGCAGACAGGCGTTAATGTCAAGCCCTGGTTAGTATCACTGACATAAGAGTTCCAGTACAATCCTAAAAATCGAACAATTTAACCTCATTAAAAAAAATGTCGGGTCCGGCACTGAACTTAAACATTGTCAGCCATGTTTGACTAAGCAAACTAAATATTAGAGAACCCACCAGTAGGTTGTGATGAACACGTTAGACTCAAAATCCAGTGAAAAATACAAACTCCCATAAACCACTGTGAAAGACAGATAATAAGGCACTAGGCTTTGGTAAGGCTCCAGTAAAAATCCTAGCTGAAAATGTAAACATTTTCTCAAAAAATATACATTTCTGCTTTTTTTTCTCTATATAAAATGTAGCAGAAAAAAAACAATCAAATCAGTAGACACAATGTAATGGGTTGAGAGGACAGAATTAAAAAGAGAAGAAACATGAAAGGATAGTTAAATTCACTCTGACACAATAGGTTTAATCTGCAGCACTTGTAAAAAAAAAACAAAAACAATAACGCCTTTCAGATGCGCTTCGCATTCTCATTCTCATTGTATCCTTCATTCATATCCTGTTTTGATCAAAGTGTAAAGCGATGACCCATAAAGTCACACAGGGCATGATTGGCATTGCTTTTGTGTTTCAGACACTCTGACAGGGACATCTCTACTTAATGTCAGGCAACGTCAAGTCTGTGGGTTTAGTCGTGTGACAGAAGAGAGACCCTAAGTAAGAGGGAGAAGATGTCAGTCACAGATCAATGCTTCTGTGCTTCTCCTTCTGTGTGGGAGTGTGTGTCAATGTACGTTTGACTGTGAGCTCTGTGTGTGGTGATAAGGCTTCTATAGTCATTTCCTGGCTATTACATGACGATCGCTGTATGCTGAAGACAGTCTGCAATAAGAGGTAAACAGAATTAAAATGATGGAAAGAGCAGCAGAGTTCACAAGCACATTTACAGCTTGACAGACTGATCTAATCAACTAGCTGGATGTTATTTGAAAATATCTTAACATCTTAATGGTGTTTGTGTTCCTGTTTTCATCTTTCTTACATACAGTGCAGTGCACATTGCAATAATCAAGACTATGAAATTCCACAGAGAAAAGAAAGAAATAAACGTGTATTATTCTGTGTACACACATTTTATTATTATCCATCCATCCATCTTCTTCCGCTTACTCCTTTTCAGGGTCACAGGGAATGGGCACAAGTCAGGGTACACCCTGGACAGGGTCCCAGACCAGTCGCAGGGCACAATCACATACACACTCACACACATTTTATTATTATAGAACTATAAAAATTGGTGACTCAAATTGCTAGTACTAGTTTTACAAATTGTTACCATTGACTGTCATATATTCTGCTTTTTTGTCACATTTTTATATTCATATTTTCTGTGTATTTATACACTGCATGATACAGTATATAATACAATGTATATGTAGTAGAGCTGCAACAACTAATCGATGAAATCAATAATAATCGATTATGAAAACCATTGTCAACGAATCTCAATATTGATTAGTTGGTCTACGCACAGCATGGTGGAGATTTACTCATTACGCTATTTCTGTTTAGAAAACACGCTTCGAGAGTAAATACTAAAGTTGTGTCCAAATGAAGTACTGTACACTTACACTATGCACTCTGCACTACCATCTAGTGTGTGTATTTTAGAAAGTTAATATCATGTCAAAAAGAACACTAGTGTTGTTGTTTTTTTACTAACCGGAACTATACACATGACGTCATACACACGCTAGGATTAGCAGACTCCCAGAGTCAATAACAATGACTTTCTTCAGTTTACTTTCTGTCAGCGTTACCTTTTATTCCCAACTGAGGAAGAAAGTGTGTAACCTCCAAGTCCTAGGAGAGCATTTTATTTTAAACACCATGGAAACCAAACTGATGCATAAGGACAAACTTGTTTATATCCAAAATGCTCCACTCTGTGTAAGGGGCAGGGGAAACTGGTGCAAGCTGCTTAAAAGCTTTAATTAAATTTAAGTTTATTATCATTATATGTTGTATTTGCGTGCTTGCAGTGTAAATTCTGTCATTTATTATAACGGAAGTTATGTGTTAGTAACGAGGCCTAATTAAATATATTGTCTAATTAAAACACTATGATCAAAAGTAAACACAAGCAAAATAATATTCCGAAAGTCAGTGAGTAATAGAAACCACAAGGTGCAGTGAAAGTGAGTTTTTATATTTAATTTAGGACTGTAGTTTAATTTGGTGCTGTTACGCCACCGCCAACAGAGGGCACTGCGGCGCTTCCTCTGGATGGACTCGACTTTGTTTTTGTTCACTCGCTTCCGGGTTAGCGTTAGCTTTAGTGCTGATGGTCCACAGGTGTTTTATGTTTTGTGTTGATTATGTTCTCTATTTAAGGGCCTGAGTTACTGAGCACGTTGCTCTGTATTATTCTTTGACATGTTGGTAGCAGTCATGTCGCCTGTGCTAAAGAAGATATTATTGGATGTCACGTTTCTTGTTTTCCGGCAAAGACCGCGCTTGCTTTGAGTTTGTGAGTATATTATATAAAGACCTGCATCCGCCTCCAGTCTACGAGGCGTTACAGAATACCGAGCCGACTAACATGGAGGCAGCAGGTCATGGAGGGCATAATAAGTGCAGAGTGGGACCGAGTCTTCTGGGAGAGGCAGAGGACACTGGGCGAAGCACTGGCGTGGCTCACTCTTCAGATCGCGCAACTTACACAGCTGCAACGAGCCGGTCCATGCGCCACGCCACCATCCGCTTTGTTCCTGGAACGCAACAAGCACCTCGGTGAGGAACTGGATCGGCTTGAGCGCATGATGGCCGACCAGATGCAGCTGCGAGATATGCTACGCGCCATGCCACCCCCCACGCCCTCTAAACCAGCCCCGCCACCGAAGAAGAAGAATAGCTGTACAGCGCTGCGCACTCCAGCCGAGGAAGCCGTTCCACTGTCTAGACCAGCCAAAAAGGTCGTCCTGCTGCCTGCACAGCCGAGGAAGCCATTCCGCTGTCCAGAACAGCCAAAAAGGTCGTCCTGCTGCCCTGCACAGCCGAGGAACCGTTCCGCTGTCCAGCTCAGCTGAAAAGGCCGTCCCGCTGCCCTGCCAAGTCCAGTCTCAAGTTCCTGAAACCCAAGTCCAGTCTCAAGTTCCTGAAGCCCAAGTCCAGTCTCAAGTTCCGGAAGTCCAAGTCCATTCGCTAGCCCGAGTGCTCCGCCGAGGATGTTGCTCCACCTGCCTGCTCCGCCGAGGACGTCGCTCTACCCGCCTGCGCAGCTGAGGCACCTGATCTGAGCCCCAGTCCCGCTGGGGATGCTGCGCAGCCGTCCACTCCCGCCGGGGACGCTGCCCAGCTTTCCAATGCCACCAGGGGCAGCGCCCAGCGTTCCAGTGCTGCCGTGGGTGGCGCCCTTTGTTCCAGAGCCATCGGGGGTGGCACCCTGACTGTCAACCTCAGTGGAGGGGTTGCCCTGCACATCCGCTGCCCGATGGAGGCCACCTCTCGTTCCAGTGTAGTGAGAGACAGTTTTCACAGGGGCCCGGGACCCCATTGGAGGGGGGTTCTTGGCGCTCCAGGAGGAGCACCCTTTGGAGGGAGGTTCTGTTACGCCACCGCCGACAGAGGGCACTGCGGCGCTTCCTCTGAATGGACTTGTCTTTGTTTTTGTTAGCTCACTTCTGAGTTAGCCTTAGCTTTAGCGCTGATGGGCCACAGGTGTTTTATGTTTTGTGTTGATTATGTTCTCAATTTAAGGGCCTGAGTTACTGAGCACGTTGCTCGGTATTATGTTTACTTGTTCAAATATGCAAAAAAAAAAACCAACCACAATTTCCATGGGGTGTACTTATTTTTTCACATGACTGTATATCCTGTGTAACCATGTTTAGAGCAGAGCAAAAACATACTAGAATGGTGCCTCTCTCAGGAATCAAGAGCTTCAGGGTTAGTACTCCTCTGAAAGCCTCGACTGCCAACCAACATTACATTTGTGTGGGGGTTTCAAACACAAGTTAGCAGATGAAACGTTTAATATATTTGTAGCTAAAGGCATGGAGCTCCAGTGTGCGGTTTCTGTGACCCTCCTGTATTGGTTCCGTCAAAGCTTTCTACAGATTCAAAGCCTGACACAAGGATCTCATGTGAAATGCCAAAGCCAGCATTGATTTCTGGGGGAAAAGTTTTCTGGGGAACATACAGTGTTTGATTTGGCTGTTTGACTCACATAATACCTTTGGCTCATTGAGTTAAGTGTTTAAAATAACATAGTTCATGGACATCCATATGCACATGTACTGTACCTGTAAGTGAGAATGTTTGGTCTTGTGGGAGATGTCATAAATTTTCTGTCATAAGCAATCAAATCTAATTATCGAGGCACTAAGTGCTCAGTAAGCATGTGTACTGTGCTCTCAAAGCAGGGTGACTGTCATTGGCCAAAGGTCACTGTGACACTCACCTGCAAAAAAGTGAAAATGCTCGGCCTACTCATAGACAACTCAAACAAGAACAAGCTTTTACTGAGTAGGGAAAAAAAGGGACATGAATATGAATAATAGACTGGAACTTCATGTTCTGTCTTTGAAGCAGAAAGAGGGGGCGATTTTGCCTTAGGTGAAATCCATAGACATATTGTGCATTAACAGTGGGCGGCATGCAGTAGTTAGTGTCCCTAAGTTAATGCAGAAGAAAAAAAAACCAGTCATTTCAGACAGCAAAGTTCACTCCAAATTCACTCAATTAGTCTGGAATAAATTAGTGGAAGATCAATTATTGACCACTACAGACGATGGTGTAAGATTACATGCATCTGAATCTGGTAAAGCTGACAAAAGATGTTCTAATTATTAAATGATTACTGAATTATGTAGCTGAGTTATATATGATATCAGTGGTATGTAGCTTACATAATCAATAAGATCATGCTTTTGAGTGCTTCACATTATCTCAATGAGTCTTCTCAGAGGAGGTGATGATACATTAGCCAGTCAAAAAACGATAGCATTTTTCAGCAATTTGTGTAGTGGCCCAGAGTCACTAATTAGTCACTAAATTAATATTGCCAATATACACTCGCTGGCCACTTTAATAGGAACACCTATACACCTGCTCATTCATGCAATTATCCAATAGGCCAATCCTGTGACATTAGTGCAATGCAATAAATCATGCCAATACAGGTCAAGAGCTCCGGTTAATGTTCACATCAAACTTCAGAATGGGGAAAATCTCAGTGACTTAATTGTTGGTTCATACTCACAAGAAGGCTACAGTAACTAAAATAACCACTGTTTACATCCATGGTGAGAAAAACAAAAGCACACAACACATCACACTACCACATCAGGTTCCAATCCTGCCAGACAAGAACAGGAATCTGTGGCTACAGTGGGCACAGGCTCACTGAAACTGGACAGTTTCAGGTGGGAAAAATGTCACCTGGTGGTTTTCTAATCAGAAGCTGCCTCATTGAGCATTCTGAGATGCTTTTCTGCTTACCACTGTTGTAAAGAGTGCTTACTTGAGTTACTGTAGAAGTCCTGTCCTTTGTCTGGCCACACTCCTGTGGCCGCTCTTACTGTGTCAATCCCTGGAGACAATCCATCCATCTTCTACTGCTTATTCCTTTTCAGGGTCACGGGGAAACCTGGAGCCTATCCCAGGGAGCATCGGGCACAAGGACAGGACAGGGT
>JAOUWY010000075.1:11479677-11491011 GCA_025728095.1 Prietella phreatophila
CATGCATGTCTTTGGACTGGGGAGGAAACCGGAGTACCTGGAGGAAACCCCCACAGCACAGGGAGAACATGCAAACTATGCACACATAGGGCCACAGTGGGAATCGAACCACCAACCCTTGAGGTGTGAGGCGAACGTGCTAACCACTAAGCCACCGTGCCCCCAGGAGATAATAAGCTTCTGAAATACTCAAACCAGCTTGTCTGGCACAAAAAAACATACTAGTCATTGAGATCACATTTTTGTTTAATATAAATATTAACTGAATTTCTTTATCTGTATCAGCGTGATGATTTTATGCATTGCAGTGCTGACACGTGATTGTCTGATTTAATAATTGCATGAATGTACTCATGTACTCATGTTCCTAATAAAGTGGACGGTGAGTATATATGATAAAAGACATTTTTACAGTGTAATTCAGGAACACAATTTTTTCCATGAAAAATAATGTAATATACACACATTTATAGTGCAGTTTATTCAATCAGTAAGGGGTAAGAGTAGAAGGAGTAAGGCTTCCTGTTCACAATGATAGATGAGGTGTGTAGAATCACTGCAGGAATGTAGGAGGCATTAAATTCAGTTTATCCTTGATGAAATCTGTAATTGGCAGACATTAAGCACACACTCTCATTTATGTTACACTTATGTAAACATAGATTTAGGCCATTTGGTGAATAATAATACTGGTTAATAAAAGAATGGGCTTAATGTCATTAAACTGTTGGGAGCATCATTGGTAAAACAACTGACCTTACCACATAAAATCCTCAGAGAATCTGAAAGCTTAATGGCGCCTTAGACAGTAATTGGCTGTTATGCAGTGATTGGGAAAGGCCAATAATGACAAGCCATGATCTGTCTATTATAGTAAGGTCAAAACGGTGAAGTTTGAAGTGAAAAGGCTGGAACAAAGATTTGACAGAAATAAATTTTGGTGCTGCAATGTCTCACTCAACGGAGGCAGAAATATTTACAAAGTATACTGTAGCTTTACAGAGAAATACAGTGAGAGGAAATAAGTATTCAGACACTTCCGAGATTGAAATTTCTTCTAATATGTCCCTGTACATTCTGGTGATTTCCTTCGATCACATGTAATGCACTAGTACCATTAAAGCGAAACAACCACATATCAAAATGCTTCCCCCTCCATATTTTACTCTTTGTACAAGGTTTGTGAGATCGTACAGTGCAACCCTCCTTTCTCCAAACATGACGAGCTGAATTATTGCCAAAGATAAATGGCGCACTTATATAGCGCTTTTATCCAAAGCGCTTTACACTGTGTCTCATTCACCCATTCTCATACACACTCACACACCAATGGTAGCAGAGCTGCCATGCAAGGTGCTAGCTTGCCATTTGGAGCAACTTGGGGTTCAGTGTCTTGCCCAAGGACACTTCGGCATGTGGAGTCACCCCGGCCGGGAATCGAACTGCCAACCCTACGATTAGTGGGCAACCCGCTCAACCACCAAATCAAGCCTCAAGAGTTTGATTTGACTAAATGCTTTTAGATGCATATGTCTGTGCGTCTTTTTCAGCAGAGGAGTTTTGTGCGGGGTGTAGTTTTGTGTGCAATGCCGTCCGGTGCTTATTGTTCTCTGTGTAACTGCTTTCATGTCATTTTGCAACTCTTTCCGAGTGATTGCTGACTTCTCTCTTACTTTCCATACAATTAGTCAGAGAGTGCTTTGTGAAATCTTGCAAGCCACACCTGTACACGGATTATTAGTTGTGGAAATATACACTTTCCACCTGCATATTATTGTACCAGTTGTACTGGCAGAGATGTTTAATGTTTTTGCTATGGCACTGTAGTGTTGTTTAATAATTTTCTCCCTGAAAACCTTAGGAAGATCCTTCACCTTTATCATGATTTCTATTTGTTACATGAAATCCATCCATCCTTCCATCCATCTTCTACCGCTTACTCCTTCTTCAGGGTCACGGGGAACCTGGAGCCTATCCCAGGAAGCATCGGGCACAAGGACAGGACAGGGTGCCAGTCCATCGCAGGGCACAATCACATACACACTCACACACCTACCATGCATGTCTTTGGACTGGAGAGGAAACCGGAGTACCCGGAGGAAACCCCCAGTTGTTATGTGAAATCTTCCAATATATTTAATATAGTATCTGAATACTTATTTCCAATCAATTTGTTTTTTTTAAACATATATTTGTTTATGCTAATAAATACATACTTTCTTGTGAAGTGGATATCGTATGCACTATTAGTATATTAAAAACAAACGTTTCCAAATATTTATTTCCCCTCACTGTATATACTTACAAATTAAACTGTGAAACTTCTGAATTGAAAATGTTTCAACAAATTACATTTTGTATTATGCACACAAAGTGAAGAGTTCCAGGGATTCTTGGGTTTCACCCTCTCTCAGTGTCAGTTTCGGTACATGTTTCCTGAATTTGTGCTGTTGCATAATATACACAAACTACGCTTCAAATAGAGCATGGTGTGTCCAAACTGACTTAAGGGCGAAGAGTTCAGATTCTAAGACTTTTATCTGGTTTGTGTAAAGCTGTGCAGACTGGAAACTTCTTAAGTTCATTCTTTAACTTACAATAAAATGTATTAAGAGTAACTGTCAAAACAGTTCAAACGTGATCATTCTTTCCCAGTGAAGTTTCACTAATGATATTCAAACATGTTTTCAGTTGATTCACCTCTATTTACACTCGTGAAACCTCTCTCCATCTCTCTTTAAAACCAATTATCTGTAGGAAAGTGTCTGCGGAGGAGCTGTGAGCTTTATTAAATTCACTAGGCAAATACCGGAAAGTTATCAGTGGTTAGACTTGACGTGTGTCTTCTGAGAAATGCTGCTTCTTGCAGATGCAGTGTGATGCACCTTCTCTTTTTCATGTCCATGCTTGTATGTGTGCTTTATGATTTGCATTACACAAATACTGCATTATTCCTGACCACAAAGAAAATAACAAATCTGCAATACAGTGAGTGTCTTACAGGCCATATGTTTACTTACCTACAAATAAATAATAATAATAATAATATATCGACGTTATGTGGCAGTATTTACTGCAGACTGTAACAAGAACTATTGTTTTAGCACATAATGTCAGAGACACGGATGCCTTTTAAAATCTCTACCATAATTCTTCACCTAAAATTAACAGTGTATTACTCAGGCAATTTGAATTGACTCTAAGGCACCATGTCATCACACACAAACACATAAACACCTGGTGGTGCAGCTCTCAGAGATGTGTTATTGTACAGTGGCTGCCTTTAATTAAATACCCAAATTAATCATGCTCTTTGTTGCCATGTCAAGCTGTCATGTGTCTTTAGAGTGCAATTGCCATGTAATCTGGGAATTAAGCGCTCGGCTCACTGAGTGTCTCCAGCCAACACACATTGGCAAATGAAGCATGTAGTAAATGCATTCTTAAAATCTGAGGCAGAGGCACAGGATATGAGCCAGCAGCTAGATCCACCAGCCGGGATGTTGCCGTCAAAGAGACATAATGAGCACTCCTTCTATTCATTTCCGCCTCTTTTGCTACAAATTGCAGGCAATATTTCAAATATTGGATTTTTTGTGGTTTCCTAACATATCCTTAAATCCTGTTATTGCTAAGATAAAAGAAACAGGAAATGAATGGCCACTCATCATCTACACTATTTATCAGACACAATGGTTAATATAGAAAAACAATTCTATTTTGGTGGATTAGATATTTTTTTAATAGCTGCAAATATGTGAATAGCGATTCATAATATTCCTGTATGAAATAGAGAAATGGGAGGCTGTCATCATTACACCTGGAACACACTGAAAAGAAAGTGGAGAAAGACTAGTAGGCCACACATTAATCTCCATGTTGATACAAGCAGAGAACAAGAGCAACATGGCAACAAATATCCTTTTCAGGCCATAAAAATATAAGCAGTCAAAAAACTATGATTTCCTACTGCTATGGGAACGCATTCATTTCCAGCTAATTTCCAGTTCCATTTCCAGCTAACTGCCCGAAGTGATGAATTTAGTTTATATGCAGGATACAAAGTTCAGCTTTGGGGCTGTAATGATCTGCCATGCAGGAAAATAATCTAATGTGTTGTTGCAAATTGTCCCTCACTTGGTTCAGCCTTGCTCATTTCCAGAGATGCTTTACGTCTATCGACAGCAGTAAATGCCACGAGCCCTTTGAACTCTCCCTACCTCATACAAAACACACCTGCGCACACACACATAACATTTATCATAGCCTCCTGTAATATTCGAGATTGTGTCGACCTTTTGGGATGTTGTAATTATAGGCGGAACAGAATGTCACCCCACTCGGCTGTACTGGTGATAGATCACTCACAGCCATTATATAAATGCTGATTCCCATCAACACAAGCATTCGCTATGAGCTGCAGTGACTCACCACTGCAACACTTCATCAAATCCTTGCACTCTGATTCGCTGCTGGAAATTTAGTTGCATTTTTAACTCGTAGTGGAGACACGGGTTAGTGAATACACCTAGACAAGTATGGTCATACAAATTTGGGAGAGTGAATTGGCATAATTGGTTCCATAATTTACACTAATATGAAAAAACAAGTACATGCCATGGAAATTGTTGGCTTTTTTGACATTTTGACAAGTGTCTATTAATGAACTTGATGTACTTGAACAAAACCACAAGGAAAATGAGCTTTTTCAATAATTTATTCAACAGAAATATGAATAGATGTGATATTCTTCTAAGGAAAATGTAAGTACACACTTGGCACCACAGGCTAGTAATGTCCCCTTTAGCAGAAATAACTTCTTGTAGGCGATTGCATAATTGTCTACCAGTCTCTGACATTGGCTTGCTGGAATTTTTGACCACGCTTTCAGGCAATATTCTTTCAGTTGCAAGATGTTTTCTTGCATGTTCTACCCGTTTCAAATCCCGCCAAAACATTTAAATGGGATTCAAATCCAGGCTTTGACTAGGCTATTCCATAACCCTCAATTTCTTTGTTTAAGCCTTTCCTTGGTGGATTTGCTAGTGTGCTTAAAGACATTATCCTGTTGAAAGGTCTACTTTCGGTTCAATTTCAACTTTCGGACAGATGACCTCAGATTATCTTCAAGCACTCTTTGATATGATACAGAATTCCTAGTTGAATCAATGACTGCAAGCTGTCCAGTCCCTGAGACAGCAAAGCAACCACAAACCACAACATTTCCACCACTGTGCTTCATAGTTGGTATGAGGTGCTTCCCCTGAAAAGCTCTCTTTGTTCTGTGCCAAACATGTCTGCTGTTATTGTGGCCAAACAACTCTATCTATGATTCATTTGTCCAGAGCACATTATTCCAAAATCCCTAGTCTTTGCCTATATTCTCATTGTCAAAGTGTATTTGTGCAAAGGCTTTTTTCTGGCACGATCCCATGTAGGTCAAATTTTGTGTGATCTCTTTATGATTGTAGAAACATGCACTTTGACACCAACAGCAGCAAGACTTACTAGCTTATCCTGTGATGAAATTTTTGCATCAGTTGGTCTACTCTTGGGTGGAATTTGCTTGGAGAACCAGTTCTGGACAAATTGGCAGTCATTTGAAATCTGAACCACTTGTAGATTATTTTCCTTGCAGTGGAATGAGGTATGTCAAATGATTTGGAGGTCTTTTTAAATCCCTTGCCAGACTCAAAGGCATCCACAATCTTTTTTCTGAAAGCCTTACAGAACTCTTTAGATCTTGGCATGATGACAACGCATATGCCTCAATAGCAAAGGGAACACAACGCACTAGATATGAGAGGGGTATAAATAAGACAGGTTCCACTTCCCTAAGCAGGTTCTGATCACTGGCACCCAATCTTGAACACCTGATTATGGTAAATGTGCACTTATATAGCGCTTTTATCCAAAGCACTTTTCATTGTGTCTCATTCACCCATTCACACACACACTCACACACCAATGGTAGCAGAGCTGCCATGCAAGGCGCTAACTTGCCATCGGGAGCAACTTGGGATTCAAGAACACTTCGGCATGTGGAGTCACCCGGCACGGGAATCGAACCGCCAACCCTACGAGTAGTGGACAACCCACTCTAAAACCTGCGCCACAGCCGCCCTATTATTATGATTATAATTTAATGGATTTGAAGGTGTGATAAATGTAGGGGTGTACTTACTTTTTCCATGTGACAGTACTTTTGTTCATTTAAAATAGTGAAAATTACCCAAAAAACTGTATCAACTTTATGGGGTGTATCAACTTTATTAATAGGCACAGTTTCAAAGAGGATCAAATGTTTGCTTGTCCAAATACGTAAAAAATAAATAAATAAAAGATTTTCATGGAGTGTACTTATTTTTTCACTGACTACATATATACACTCACCAGCTACTTTATTAAGAACACCTATACACCTGCACATTCAGGCAATTATACAATCTGCTATTCATGTGGTGGAAGTGCAATGCATTAAATCATGCACGTACAGATCAAGAGCTTCGGTTAATGCCCACATCAAACATTCATATGGGGACAAAATGCGCTCTCAGTGGCTTTAAATATATATAGGAAATGCCTTGTTGATGAGAGCTCTGGGAAGAATGGTCAGATAGAAATGCTAGGTAAGAATAGAAATGCTATGGTAACTCAAATAACCCAACTGTGGTGATCGGAAAAGCAGCTAGGAAAACACAACATGTCAAATCTTGAGACAGATGAGCAGAAAAATTGGGTTCCAAGAATAGGAATCTGAGGCTAGGGTTTGCTCAGGCTCACTGAATCTGGACAGTTGAAGATCGGAAAAATATCAGCTGGTCTTTTGCCCAAGTTCGCTGGCCTTTAGTACTCACCAAACAGTGAAACGATCATACTAGAGAAAATCCCAGGTGTTCGGTTCGCCCTGGAATATAGCTCTAACACATGTCAAGAACACTGCAAATGTTATGGCAACACGCAAACCTGTGTGGCAATCAGGAGTGTGGTTACAAGTCAAGCAAATGCTCTGCAGTCTTATTCTGGAAGAGCTCAAAGTGCAGCCTGAAAAGAACTGTTAAGAAGGACAGTGCAGCATCTCAGTACATCATCTTCCTTAAAAGACTGTGAAAGTCATTTTCAGGAATCACTGCTTTACACAGTTCCATGTAGCCGGGTTGTCTCTGACAAGTTGTCTTCACCAGGACGATAAATTACTCCCACCTTGTATTTTCCTTTGTCTAATATATGCAACAGCTTCACAGCATGGTTTGTCTAGCAGGCTCAATCTGCATAATGAATAATCAGCTAATGTGAGGAGTTTCCATTCCATTCCACGCAGTTAGTTCCCTACTGACATCCCACCTTAGTTAACTATCAATTATTTACAGCTTGCCAACTGCTGTAAATTTAACATACAGCACAGCTTCGTTGTAAACATGACAACAAAACCCTGTGTTGGTCTCTGTAGATAGCAGCACGGCTTGTGTTGAACATTTCTTACAAATTGTGTTTTTGTCTACGCATTTGCCATAGAGATAACAACAGAACAGAACAGGAATTTGCCCAAAATAAAAGCAATACCCCAATGAGAACTCTTCTTTTCTACTTCAGCAGTTCATGTGGAGCAGCACACTGCAAATAAATAGTCTCCCGGGCATGTCTGTCCTCATTCTCTATCAGTCAGTTTGCTACTGCAAAATGCAACTGAGGAGATTTAAAGAGGCAATAATGGCACAGAGCACTGTGATGATCTATTTTCCGTATATGCTGATGGGTAGCATTAGTGCTACTAATGAAGACACTGGGAATGGCAAAGTTACGCAAGGGCTTTAGTATTAACGGACTCTTCAGAGGCAAAAGTAACAGAATTCAGTTCTTCTATGCTATGCTAATGCATTTTATACCTAGAGGACTAGAAATGTGCCAGCGAGCACTTTTGTCTTTGGAGCTTGCAGTGTCACAGCCAGTTTAAGATATTTATAATGCACTATTTATAATATACTATTTATATCTGTAAATGTTTGAAATGGTTTACTCATTATATCAGACAGCCTCAGATTCTACTCCACTAAGCATAAGGCTCACTGAATCCAGCTAGTTAAACAAAAGTGGGCTTGTCTCAAGAGATAAACTATAAAAATACAAAGCTCTCCTGGTAACCAGAAAGAAATAAAGCATGTCTGCATTCACCTCCATTTATTAGTGCTGCCTCCTCTACCCACCATTGGCCATCTCATTACTCAGAATGAAGCAGAATGAAGCTCTTCCATACTTCATCACTTTGTCGATCATTTGTGAAGATCCTTTCATGTGTGTGTGTGTGTGTGTGTGTGTGTGTGTGTAAATGGTAGATGTAGTGCTTTCATGTTTTGTCATGACACTTTGTGTACAGGTAAAATCATGGGGACTGTGGCCCTCTAACAGTGTGACAAGTTCACACTTTACATGAGAACATATTAGTACAGGCTGCAAACATCGATATCAATATAGCTATATTAGAGCGGGAAGGTAGATTGAGCATGCCCTCCTTTGTTCCTCACACATAGACCGACACGAGAGACACCATGATGGAATTCTCCATTTCAGCCATTCCCATTATTTTTTTTTTGATGTGTTGGTGGTTTGCAGGGAAATAATTGAGTTGGTAATTTTGCCACCACCCAGAGTACTGGAACAGTAAAGCTTAGTACTATGCTGAACTGATCTCCCTAGCTAGCATCTCTGGTACAAAAAACAAAAACGAACCAAAAAAAAAAACCACGAACAACCAATATGTTTATTCTTTTGTGGTTTTATAAGAATGAGGTCAACTGCACTGAAGATATCACTCCTATTTGGTCTCGATTTATGTTTTAACAGCCACATTAAAGAGGCATTTTATTAGATATAAAATATTTCTTAGAAAACCTTAAAGAAATATCTTATATCAGTCCCTCCAGAATTGAGCAATTTTGCAATTTTTATACATTATCGCAGATTTTCCACAGATTTGGGTCAAGATGTGTCACATGAAATCATCACAATGCGCAATCAGCCAAAGCCCTCTTCAATTCACGTGCATGTAACAAAAGTACAACTACAAGGTCTCATTTACCAACAAACATCACTGTGAAAGACAATTTCTGTGTAGTTGCAATTTCACCAGTTCAAGTAGTTTTCCACCAAAAAAGCACAAAATACTCTGCAAGTTGCATCGCAAATTTTGAAAAATGTTTTCAGGCAAAATCAAGCATTTTTGGTCGCAATAATCACAAAAAAAAAACCTATGAAATCCTGTATACTGTACTGATTACAAATGTATGACTGATTGTAACAGACAATCATTTTGACACAAAGTTGTTTGTTCAGAATTATTTGTGAAAGTCAAAACATTGACAGTTTTTGGACAGTCAATAAATGTTTATGCAAAAAATTATTTTGTAGAATGCTTTCAGACAAAGGTGGTCGTCATTTTGGCTAGATCAAACACAACAGGCTCCTTGTAAAAGATTGTTGTTTAGTCACATTGTGTTCTATGTAAATAGGCTTTAATTAACCCTAATTACTCTTTATATCAAATCATATTGCCCCATTGTTTGAAAACGCCACAAGAACAGCTTTAGTAAGACCATCTCTCTTGTCTGTCTTATTATAAGACTTGTATTGGTGACGTGTTAGAATTGCTTTTTGAAGTGGTACAAAAGTGTACATTTAAAACATTTATAGATGGAATGTAACAAATGCCAATATACTTCTATTATAAATTAGTTCAGTCCACACGTTTCTAATCTTTTCTTAGTACAGGGAAAAGATGCAGAGGACAGAGATTAAGCAGGAAAAGGTTTCGCATGCCTTTAACAGCAGTAGATGTGAACTAACTATAGTAAAACGTACATAATCCAACATTCACTGCAGATGTGACACTACCAACCTCATTTAATTATGCTACTGAATAAATCCATGTCGTTATCCAGTTATGTAAACAAGAGAGTCTTGGAAAGAAGTACAGCATGAATTTAGAAATAGACAAATAAAAGACCTTTAGGAGCCAGTGTGTAGAGGAACCGAAGAAGTGTTTTTAGGAACATGATGCCAATATCCAAACAACAGTCTACTTCAGAATAGCCCAAGCAGAACTATGTTTTGGTAAAGACATATTTTCTCTCTTTACTCCATAAACGTATAATGTTCTCATCCCTTAGCACGCTTCTGCTAAACACCTCTTAGTGGTACTTAGCAGCATTTCCTTAGTGGATGAGTACAGAAATCAATTTCTCAATCTTAATATAAGATTTCTTATATATAAGAAGGTTCTTTTCACTTTCAGTGCACAATGGCACAGCGTTTGGAAATGAAATGTGCAGAGGATGACATGACATTTTATTTGTGTATCTTGTATGACCCTTCGACACTTAGTTCTATTTCCCTTCACCTCTTCCTAGACTTTTTATATTTAGTGGGAGGTTTGGGTTAAATCTACACATATTGGTGAGATTAAAAAAAAAAAACAAGCACATAAAATGCAGTCTAAGTTCTAAGTATGTTGCGATATAAAAAATAACATTGTACCTACAAGATATTACACTGCAATGATATCCAGTGATGTTTATTACAATTACATTATACTAACAAACCTGATAACTTTTATGCATTTTGCATAGTGGATCCCCAATGTAACATTGGAGTACACTAGTATGAGTTTTCACTCATAAATGTGGCAATAAAGAAGTCATTTCCTCCACAAATAAAAAGGCAGATAAGCCACATATAAATCTGGAATGATTTGTACAGGTGTTTGGAACTGTCCAATATCAACTAACACTTCCTGAAAGCCCCGTCCCCTTCGCATCATCTCATGTGCTCTCAACTCCCAATACCCAATCACTGTTCACCACTCTTCCCAATACCCAATCCCTGTTTACCACTCTTCCCAACCTCCAATCACTTATCACTATTGTTCACAACACACAATCACTGATCACTATTGTTTCCCAATACCCAATCACTGATCACTATTGTTCCCAATACCCAATCACTGATCACCATTGCTCAATACCCAATCACTGATCACCATTGTTCCCAACACTCAATCAATCACTGATCACCATTGTTCCCAATACCCAATCACTGATCACCATTGTTCCCAATACCCAATCACTGTTAACGATTGTTCCCAACACCCAATCACTGATCACCATTGTTCCCAATACCCAATCACTGTTAAAGATTGTTCCCAATACCCAATCACTGATCACTATTGTTCCCAACACCCAATCACTGATCACTACTGTTCCCAACACACAATCACTGATCACTATTGTTCACAATACCCAATCACTGATCGACATTGTTCCCAATACCCAATCACTGATC
>JAOUWY010000075.1:11529038-11540870 GCA_025728095.1 Prietella phreatophila
CTCACACACACACACACACACACACACACACACACACACACACACACACACAAACACACACACACGAGTGCGGCACCATCTGAATGCAAGTAGCTCTGGCAGCATGATTAAAAGTTAGCTGGCATTATTCGATTATAACTGCAAGCAGCTCACCTCCTCTTCCCTGATTGGCTGCCACCAGGACTCCTAGGGAGAGCCTCTATGGTCAGTGGACCATGCACTAAGGGCTGACTGGAGACCGGGGACACTGAAGGCCATGCAGGCTGAGGCTGGACATACTGTGCAGGAGAAAGCAAAGATCACAAAATCACATACAAAACATGGACAACAAAGAGAGTGTGAAGCTACAACAAAGACAGCTAGCATGTGGAAATCTTTCTGTACCAGCTTGTAATACAAGCTAAAGTGAACACAATTGACCCATGAACCAAATCAATCTTATTTTATGTTTAGATTTTGCCCCTAAGACAAGCTCAACATAGCAACCATATAGCTAAAACTTTGATTAAGGGGTTGATCAAAACTTTTCAGAACACCACAGTAACACGTTCTTATACAGAACTGCTGAATTCTTGATTCTGATTGGCTGTGAGGCATTCTGAGGTGTGCGATTATTTCTCAGTAGTTCCAGTCAGGTCTTGACCGCATTACAGTGCCATATCACTTCGCCGAGTTAACTGAACTAACAGAAAAGTTAGCCTACTGTCCATCACAGCACACAGAGCTAACAGCAAACAAAATGAGAGAACATTTCGATTTCCCAGAAATATGTAAGAGATAATTGATGATTGTATTTTTAGAAAAATAATGCGCATCCGAAATGGTAATGTGACCATGAGATGAAGCAGAGGCTTGAGCCACTGATATGCAGTTACTGGGGAGGGAGGGAGAGAGAGAGCGAGCATGAAAGCAAGAAAAAAAAGAAAGATGAAGTGCAAAAGAGCATGTGTGAATGCAGTAATGAGACTCAAAGTCAATGAGCACGTATCGATATTTATTTGTTGTATTTTCTGCAGTGACAAACAAAAAAACCCTGTGATCTAGTAGGCCTATCGAGATTTCTTTGCTATATTTTTATATAATCAGCATGAAACAAACAAAAAAATCTCTCTCTCTCTCTCTCTCTGATAACTGCGTATCAGTGGCTCAAGCCTGCGTTACTAGCTCTAAAATGACGCTGTGCAATTAGCAACGGAGGCTCTATTTCTATTTTCACTCTTTCAGCCAAAATCAAAAAGGGTCGTGTTTTTTTTTTTTAGTGCATGTTCATGGAACCTCATATTAAGGAATGAGGTTCCACTATATAGTATAAACATTTTTAAATGACACTTCAATCTATCACACTGAACACCAATTCAAACTAAGAGGGCAACGTGAAGTAAAAGTAGTACCTTTGACTCTTCATGGGGCCTTACTCCATTATTCTGGTTCCTGGAGAGAGAGAGAGAGAGAGAGAGAGAGAGAGAGAGATATGACGTGTTATTCTGACTGATACGGCATTTCATGAATTAGTGTTGAGTACTTGACAGCAACCTTGTGATTGGGTAACGAGATACACATACACACACAATACCCGGTCCAAGTCATTCACAAGGATAACACACTACTGCTCCTCAGTACAAAGCCACAATCTTATGTTCCGTGCCACAGTATGTAAGGGAAAACATCCTGTACTTTTTGTCCCTGCGAGAGATTACATTAGGATGCGTTAGTCACTCAATGATTCACCAATACCTTGAATAGCTCTGTTAGTTATAACCATGAAAAAAATGCTGTAAATGATTTATGCAAGTCCTTCCTGTTGATGTTTGCCGCTGTGAATCAGTAGAATAGTAAAACAGGGCTTAGTGAAGATCCTTAGCTCATGACTCAGGAATGTGAAGGTTGCATCTACTTCCCACAATGAGCTGCTCACGCTTGAAGCAAATGTACCAACTCTCCAGTAGCAATATGAATTGCAAACATAGTAAAGCATTTTTTTTTCTAAACGTGCAGGATCTCACACACACACACACACACCCCACAATGACTGTTTCTTTTTACTGATTCCCTTACACTGATCCCAATTTAACCTACAATTCTAAACCCCTGCAAATGTGATAAAACAATCCAAACCAATCAGTCTCATACGGAGGTCCTGCAACCACACACACACACACAAGCCTATGATTCATGCACAACCGGCTATGAGTCATCACAGCTGATCAACTACACTGAATAAAAACTGGAACGAAAGTACTTACTCTGGGGATTTGGGAACAAAGTGACCTGTAAAAAGATAGAACAACCAAAAGCATTACACCAAGATCCAGCATTTATACTTCATTTGACGTAACATTAGAAAACATAATAAAATGTAACCAGTTTCTCAATTTTCACCTCTGTTCTGCATAGTCCTTCGGGAGTACCGGCGACTGGGCCGTCTCTCAAACATAGCCGACCGCCGAATTTTATTCGTCTTCATGGTCTGGTATTCTGTCTTTCCGCTTCCAAACAACAACAAATAAGTGAATTATAGAGACCAACACAAATCTGCACAAAGCACAAGATGCTGATTGAAACAATTTTTTTTAGGGACATTTACCCCACAGGCAAATAAATAGAAATTTAAAGCAGCGGGAGTGGAGAGAGAAGTGAAACAGTTCTCCCAGGGAGGTTTAACTGGAGAATGTCAGAGCGTTAGTCTGACAGCTGGAGATAAGATACGATTCAACAGGACACACACACACACAGAGTGGTCTGAGAAAACCTTTCAAATACTGCTGTGGCTGAATTCCAACAAAATGTCAAAATAAATCAATTTAAATAAAAGAAAAGAACAGAAGTACACTGTGGAAATGCTAATTTAACAAATGCAGTGGTAGAAACAGTCAGTCTGCCTTATTCCTTGCTGTCTAATTATGATCTCGCATACATCATTGTTGATGTTAATAAGGGACTAGTTAATTGTGGAAACTGCAAACTGTAACGGCTCTGAAAATAAGCACAACTCTGCCTTTAAACAAATAAATGAACGAATAAAATGTAAATGACATGGTTTCTGACACTGCCATACATCATGGGATCTGCTCTGAGACTGATCTCCAACACTGGGCAGCATTATGTAGATAATGAATCAAACTGTTTACCTAGTGTTCAGGTCAATGAGATGCAGGTCATTTCTGTGCTTTAGGAGACTTGAGCAACACTCTAATCCAACTGCTACGTGCGTTTCGGTACCTGTATCTGAAACGGGAACCCATGCGGATGAAGGTTGAGCGGGAGGATCCCTTCTGGACTGGGCCACGAAGCCTGAAGAAAGCATGATGCTCCACTGCACACTTCCACAAGTGCTTACAGGCCTTGGGATGGTCCATGCGAAATACAAACGTGTGCTCCTGCTCTTTGCCCTGGGGGGGGGGGTTGGAAAGGATAGTGAGAGAGAGAGAGAGCGAGAGAGAAATAGTGAAAAATTCAGTCCTGTTGAATGATGAAGGATAAATAGAACAGTAGGACAGTTCATTTTACTGAGCAGGGTATTCAACCATTCATCATATTCAAAAGACTCACTAAAGACATCAATAATAAATCAAGTGACACGCATTAAGAAATTTCCCTCAA
Source organism: Prietella phreatophila (assembly GCA_025728095.1). Lineage (NCBI taxonomy): Eukaryota > Metazoa > Chordata > Actinopteri > Siluriformes > Ictaluridae > Prietella > Prietella phreatophila. Next base: position 11,532,639 of record JAOUWY010000075.1, read on the forward strand.
CTAAGTTTTATAGGGTTTAAATGCAAGTTAGAAAAAAAGTTTTCTTCCTTCTAAGATTAAAAGCTCTGCCACACATGAAGGCACTACAGGCAAGGGTATAGGGATGGACTTTATCAATTTACTTACTTAAGGTTAAAAAAAGTAGCTTATACTGAGTAGTAGTTTAAAAAAAATGGGTGTTTATAAAGAAAGATGTGATGTTTTTAGAGCTACTGACTAGGGGAATATATTTCTATACATATTGTAATTGTTGTACAGCCATCCATTTTCTACTGCTTATCTTACACAGGGTTGCGTGAAGCCCAGGGGACTTGGGACACAAGGCGGGGACATTCTGTGCCAACACGGGGTGCCAACCCATCATAGGGCACAATCGCACACACTCCGGACAATTTTGAAATACCACTCAGCCTACTGTCGATGTCTTTAAAATGGGGGAGGAAACCGGAGTACCTGGAGGAAACCCCTGGCGCATGCAGGGCGGATGGGGGAATCGAAATTTGAAATAAAAAAAATGCGGTAATTTATTTCTCTTTTATATTTTGTATAAGAGTTTTAAAATGCTTTATTTTATTTAAAATGTTGATATGCAATTAGGCAGATTCATGTTATGAGTCATTTATATTTCAGTATAAGTGTGTTGAGTATGAGAAGTAGTGCTGTTGCGCTTGTGTGAGTGACGTACTGAGTTCATGTTGGGGTCGGGGGACATGCGCGAGGGGAGAGTGCTCTACTTTTATCATCACTTATCTTAAAATATCTCCAAATTGCTGACATTGCTCCTCTTCCGACTACCTGCACAACTCAAGAGAGGTTAGGCTGTGGCACGCTGTCATAAAGTGGTATCGGTGCGGTTGTATCGGGGTAGTTTTACGAGTACATGAGCACAGTATCGGGCCGAGCCCCGAGTAAGGGTATCGGTCCATCCTTAGTAAATGGTCTGCACTTATACAGCACTTTTATCCAAAGCACTTTACACTGTGTGTCATTCACGCATTCACACACACCGCAATGGTAGCAGAGCTGCAATGCAAGGCGCTAGCTTGCCATCGAGAGCAACTTGGGGTTCAGTGTCTTCCCCAAACACACTTCGGCATGTGGAGTCATGTGGACCGGGAATCGAACCGCCAACCCTATGATTAGTGGACAACCCTCTCTACCACCTGAGCCACAGCCTCCCGTTTTAATCCGTTAGGTACAAGCCAAGTTTCTTAAGAAACTGGGATGAACGTATCTGGCCTTAAAGAGCAAGAAGCAAGAGAGGAACAAAAACAGTGAGGGCAGCATGCCGACAGAACGTAGAGTAAAATTTTTTTACATTAACTCAATGATCAACGAGTAATCTGTAAGAGAATGAACAAGGTTCATCTGTGTTGAACATGAAGGAGAAATGGCACAAGTAGAGAGCACTGAAAGATCTCCATGTCAACATGCAGTCAGTACATGACATAATGCATAGCAATAGCAGGACGTTAGAAACAGAACACAAGTTTAAAATGAGTCTTGTCTTCAAGTAGCCTTGTATATCAAGAGCACTGTAGTTAAAGAGAGCCTCATCTATCATGCTAATTGAGTATCACCAGGAACTTTGAACAGCAACAGAGAAAGATGTGGACAAACAAATTTAAGATTGTAGTAGTGTACAGAAATTGTCGGCTGGAGGAGGCAGATTTCCGACTGCATTCAAGATGACTATGAACAGAAATACCAATCTGGCAACCAGATAGTAATACAGCAGGAGACAATACAAAGACTGGAGTAATTAGTTCATTGAGATCCATTAAAAAGTCCATCCATTAAAATCTTTTGTGCTGAATGCAACAGAAAGCATTCACGAGTTTGAATCCTGACGATGTCACTATCTGTGACCAGGAGTCCAGGAGAGTAAAACTGGCCAGGCTCTGTGGTTGGGAGGGATGGTATACCCTCCCTGTCAATCACAGCAACACTAGCCAACTGTCGGCGTCTGTGAGCTCATGCATGCAGAAGGCAGTAGATAGCGTTTTTTCCAATTCAGATTTTCCCCCACATTTGACGAGCAGCAGTTCTAAGAGATGCAGATGGGTGCCTTCATGTGTCTCAGAGGAAGCACGTTAGCCTTCACACTCCCCACTTGATAGCAATCACATGATAGGGCAGAGCTGGCTGGTGGAGGGTAATTGGATTACCAAATTAAGGAGAAAACGCAAAATATGATAAATTAAATAAAACAAAAAAAAAAGGGGGGGGTGGAGGATGACCGACTCACTAAGAACTTACACATTCTTATAGGCGGGATCATAAAATATTTATACGAATATGAAAGACCATGAAAAACTAGCGGTCCACCAATACTGACAGATCTGGGGGTAGAATAGAACGGCCAAGATGAGAGGAACACTGATGTTCTCACTCAGTCTCATTTCTGTGAAATTCACTTGTTCATTGTGTACCTGTAAGCTACATTTCACAGCAGTGCAGTAGCATTTCTCTTTACTCCAGCAGTCCATGGAGCAGCGGCACAAAGAGAATCCAGCACCAATCTAATAGGCTACTGCACTCATAAACGTGGTCTTGTAATCACTAGATGTCATTATTTAGATTGATTATTGCCTACTGTAATACTGTCATGGTATAACATTAACTGGACATGAAAATACTCCATCCCCCCATTACATTTCACTTTATATATCTGGTGTTCGATATTTAATTACGTGCTAAAGGTGTTTTAAGCATATGGTGGCACAGAGACAGGCTTGCAGTTTCTTTACTCTTAATGTCTCACATTAACAGAGCTTAAATCACAATGGGTTGAGTTAAGATAATGCTTATGTGTGGTAGAGTGTCTCACGACCTGTCTGGTGATGGACAGCTCTTTATGTTCGCAGCTCCAGTGTTTTATGGAGTACCAAGTGCTCCAGATGCCAGACATGCCTGAGGGAGGGCAATGGTTAATTAACTCCTGCTGGAGACGAGCCAATCTCAGTCAGGCATCACTCCACTAAGGAGCAGTGGTGTAACATAATACACACACACACACACACACACAAACCTATAACCTGTAGGATATACTGTACTACACTAATCTACTACATTCAAAAGATTAAGTTGGGATGTATTCTTTATATTTTCATTTTGTAATTTAATGTGGCTCTTTACAAAATTAAAGGAGGCCTGCCTTCCAGAATGGGTGCCACACCAATATTGCAGGTATCCAAACACAACCCTACCACCAAGCACAAATGCCTTTTTATATAAGCAACCACTATTGATTTGGCACAATGAGCTTTTTATCAATCTTTTAGTAAAGTTGTGTGTAAAACATTGTCTTTTTTTTTTTTTTTTTACACAGACGTTTCAGAAACGCTGATTTTCTCCGTACTCGCCTGCGTCTCTTGATCGCCCGTAAAGTACACAAGCGTGTTCCGATATGGCACATTTGCATTAGATGACGCCCACAAATCTCCATAAAAGATGTGTGATAGCTGGAAGCATGGCATGAACGATTGGTATAAGGCAGACGTGGAAGTTTTGAGTTACTTCCATGGCAATAAAAATTTTAATAATAATAATAATAATAAGCATGCGCTAAATCTTCTATAAGTGGCTCTGGAGAAGGGCGTCTGCGATATGCTTTAAACGTAAGAAAAATAATCAATTTAATCGCGACAGTATAATTCCTTATATAAAAATGCAATAATCCATGCAAATTATATGATCTGAACTTGATCAAGTCAAGGTTTACATTAGACTGTGTTCTTTTACGTGTTTCTTATGCGTAAATTAAATCAGGAGCACGAATAGGATACGAACGATTTTCCGAATCTGGATTTTCATGTGTGTAACCATTTCTATGAATGAGTCATGCATAAATAAATTCAGATCCAGCTTGATAAACGAGGCCCAATGCACTCTCCAGAGAACTGAGCATCCTTAACCTCTTCCACTGCTGATATATACTGCAGTAATTATAGAAAACACTGAAATACTGTTCAGAATTATGATTTGTATATCCACAAGTTTAACAACAAGAACAACAACAACAATAACTTGTGGTTGCCACTGAATTCTGCAAACTGATCCTTAAATGGTCTTTAAAAAAAAAAAAAAAATTGTAGAACATCTGCTTATTCCCTTGTGCTGACAGAAACAGAGAGCACAGGAAGCCATAAAGACTCTTCTAAACAGCACTGCATTTCATCATATGAGGGAGTGAAAGATGATAAATTGGACAGCACGTAGGTATGAGCAGCACTGAATTACACACACACACACAACACAACACAACACAACAGACTCGGAGCTGAAGACATGGTAATCATGCCAGGCAGACAGGATAAATGGGAGCATTATCTAACCTGAGAGGTTGGAAAGAACATTCTGTTTTCTGGTGTCCTGCATTACCTGTTCATCGTCCTCCACCACCACCAGGGTCAGTTTGCTCTTTCTGAAATCTAACCGTGTGATCTTGGGCCTGAGGAAGGCGAGAAACATATGCACACGATGCAGAAAACATGTACACATAAAATGCTTAGAGGAGAAAAAAAAAAGAAAATCACAACCACTGCAGACCTGACTACTCCACCTTACCAAAAGAACAGGCCGATCTTGGTTTCGCCCTCAAATACGAGCACTCCAGTGGGTGTCAGCCCCAAACTGTATTCATTTCCGTCTCTGGCCTGGAGGTACAATGAACAAAACGTGCTGGATACACACAGATTTGGAAGAGCCACACTTGAAACTGTCTGGGATTTTTTTTGCAATTCTACACCCACATTTCTGAGGAACATGTCATGCTTACCTTAACCATATGCATGTCAACCCCATACATCTCCAGCCACTTGGCCTTGTTCAGGTAGTTTATCTCAGCCTGTGCAGGCATCTGGCCCCTGGAAGATAGTGAGATTCGGTAGAGAAACTTTGTCACAGTTATCTAGGGACTTACAGAGGCTTTCAGCCTGACTGACCCTATAACTCAGTATGAAATGATACTGAATCATGTTCATTTGAAAGGAAGAATTTAAACAGGAACTCCTGTGATTTAAGGACAGAGTAACTTAATCAGAAGCAAATATCTGTTGCTGCCTGGGAAAACTCTTCACATGGTGAAATATTCTACTGTGTATAATCCCAAAACTACAGACATTCCTGAACTTTCCCTTTGGCATGTACAGTATCTCAAAAAGACGTTCTAGCGTTTTAAAGTGAAAACTACAGAGAAAGCTGAACTCAACAGACCTCAACTTGATCAAAGCATGGCATTCATTGGTTCACTTAGCCAGCAAGGTTTTACATTTATTAGGCAGACTGACTGTATTTACTTCTGCATTTGTTAAACTGGTTGCTTACACACCCTGATCGATAGAATAAATTGATTGGGGAAAGAAAAAAACCCAAAACATTCCCACTTTGGTGAAATATAATTATGAAAATATAGTCCTAGTGTTCAAATACACTATTAGGCCAAAATTATGTGGACACCTAAGCATCACACACTGTATATGCGAGTCTTCACCAAACACCAGTCTGGGAGCAGACAACTGTAAAGGATGTCTCTGAATCCTGTAGCATTACAATTTCCTTCACTGGAACTAAGGGACCTCACTAATGCTCTTGTGAGTGAATGAATAGAAATCCCCACATCTACGCTCCAAAAGCTAGTAGAAAGCCTTCCCAGAAGACTGGAGGAAAATTTAACAGCAAAGACGGGAATAAAGCTGGAATGCGATGTTCAATAAGCACACGAGTGTTGTGGTCAGGGGTCCACATACTTTTTGGACATATGGTGTATGTTATGAGCACATAAACCCAGATTGTTCATCCATTTTGGCTGTTTGTGAGAATTCAGTCACAGTGACATGCGAAGGGTTTTCCCCAGACCACTATTTGTTAAATACCTTATGCACTAGATTTTAACCATTATCTCTTATAATTAGGGCTTGGTGATGTATCAATATCACATAATATCGATATTATGATAAATGATTACACAATACACTTCTCTGAGATACTGTTGGTATGGTTATTTGTTTTTTAAAATATATATAAAATTTATATTAAATTGTACTGAATGGATGCTGTTAATTAGATTTTTTTCAAAACTTCTTTATTGTTGTATTCATTAAAGAAAAGTATCAAAGTCAGTTTAACTTTTTTTTGTTTATTTTACTAATGTTTTGCAGACAGTTTGTTAGCTAAATTATATATCGTGATACACTGTGTATCATAGAAATGTCCTCAAGTATCATGATATGATATATTTGTTATATAGCCAAGCCCTACTTATAACATATGCAAAAGTAGAGGATTTAACTATAAATTACTTAAATGTAGGGCTGAATACCTCAGGCACACAACACAATTAGATTTAAATTCTTAAAGCAACTATTCAATATTTGCATTTATTGAATCGTCGCCTTTTAAAACAGTGGTTGAAATGAATGTGTTGCATGCAGTACGTAGCAACGCACCCAGCGGGATGCATCAGGACTGTCCACATCTTGTGTAGATTACACACTACTGCATCCGGCATGAGCGGTCATAACTCACACCCAAAGCAGCAGGGTTAACAGTTTTCCATGAGAACAGACAGGGAAGATAGACATAATCCAAGGTGATAGCCTATAGATGACCTCCAAGCTTCCTTCACCTGTTTCCCATTTCCTGTCTTGATGCCGCTGTCCATTTGTTTTACACAGTGAACTCTGCCACAGTTACCTGCACTCTTTCCAGGCGTTGTAGATGGCCAACTCCATCTCTTCCGTCTGCTCCGGGACAAAGCGGAACTCGGACACAAGGTCAAGGCCATGCTCTGCAGGGTCACAATCGCCCAGCTCAGCTGAGAGGGGTCAAGAGGTTAAGGGTTAATAACTGAGTGCTCAATGGTGCTGGACAGACACGTTTGACTTGTAGATTACTGGCACCAAAAAAATACCCAGGATATGTATTGAATAAAACACTTTGTGGCGTGGTAGTATAGAAAAATAACCAACCGATTATGGGGTGGTGTGATGCAGCCTGATGTAAAGCGGAGTTACTGATCCTACCTCAGAGGTTATTATTTTCCAATGAATAGATGATCGGTTATGGTGTTCAGTATAGTCCGAAGAGATTTATTATGAAGAAAAATGTCATGCGCTAGCTTTTTACATATTTTACTGCAGGTGTATAAGATCGACTTACTTCCAAAAATCCTACAATAAAAGAGTGATTTTGGACAACCAGAGTACAGTGTGTGAATGCGTCACGGTGCTGGACGAAGAGTTGGGTTCTGGATTAGGGGGCCTTTCTTCCCAACGTTGCCCTAACAAGCTGGCAAACAAAGAGCTAGACGAAGGCTAGGAGAGACGGCAGAGCGGGTAACCGAGTGATTCAGAGAGGGACATCCAAAAAATAAATACATTTTTAAAAAAAGAGAGAAACCGATATATGCAATATGCATACATATGCAATGCAAATTTCATCCTATATTAATGATGTATTTATTCCCCAAATATAAATCTGTTGAGTCTCTCAAAGACATTCCTCAGTAGATCTCACTGACCTTGTTCAGTAGTTAATCCACAGTAATGGCACGTCTACCCTGCTGTTCTGCATTAGAAGGAATCTACAAATGTGCAATATATTTTCCAAGTGTGGTTTCTAAGTGAGCATTTCACCACTGGCCAGCAAAAGCAGAACAAGGCAAAGGAAGGGAAAGGAGAGGGTCTGTTGAGTTTGCTCTGATCAGTGTCCACAGCTTCCAGTGCCAGTGAGGACACTCCTACACTGCATAATAAAGAGGATTAAAGAAGCCACATGCTCTGTTCCCACATAGATCGCCCTCTGAGGAGCATAGACTTGGCACATGAGCTGCAATTTAAAAAAAGTAAATAAAAGAAAGAAAAAAAAAAAGCTGATATGGAGGGAACATTGCATTCTAAAAACACACAAGGGTTACACTATGACTACCTACAGATCAAGTCTGAATACGTCTCTTCCAGTGATGTTTCTTGTTAAATGAGACCTTTTAGCTGTACTCATATTCGATGCGCCTTGGCCCAAATCTGCGGTAATTTTGAAAAATTGTAAGCAAAAAAGTTGTGAAAAGACTGAAAAGTTGTGGGGGTTTTCCTCTTGAGTGGATCCAATACTGATGATTTTCTGACTGTGCAAAAACAGCAACTTAATTACAGTGGGGGGGAAAAAGTATTTGATCCCCTGCTGATTTTGTATGTTTGCCCACTGACAAAGAAATGATCAGTCTATAATTTT